>OX422196.1:5168313-5523313 GCA_949130485.1 Agelas oroides | reverse complement strand
CGTTTGTGAAGCGAAAAATGTACTGCTTCTGGTTCAAAACTAAAAACGTGTGTGCAAAATGCGTTCTTTTGATGGGGACCCCTCCCCCCCCTCTGTCTATCTAGGTAGACACTGATGTCACTCACGTGATAAAATATACCAGGCCTTCCCCCTCTGTTTTTGCATACTGCAAGTGATCAAAAACTGGACGGTGGGAAGGCCTGGGAACGAGGCTAGTCATTATGTACGTTCACCTTCAACATACATCTGTGTGCCATGTGCCTTGGAAGTGGGAATACTTTTAGGTCGCCATTATGTATGTAGGCGCAGGGCAGTATGTGCATACATATTCCCAGTATGCTACATACCTGCAATGATGCCAGATCTATCAGCAGTTTGACTGCCTTGCCAAACACCTCCTTGCATCTGGACACCTGCTGTCCTCCTCGTGACAGACCAGTCAGCCCGTATGCTACCAGGAGGAACAGGACAAGTAATAACTGGGACTACTGGAACATACAGACGTCAACAGCTAATCTACAGTGTATACACACAGTGCATTTTCGTGCAGTGGGGAACTCTTCCTGACATCTGCATGTTGGATTGCCTCGTACAGGAAGATGGCTTATGCATGCAACTAGTATTTATGCATGCAACAAACAGGCTTAGAGAGCTATTTATTGTGTTCTTACTGTCAGCTCCATCAGTGTAAGGGTCAAATATGGGTAGGATGACACCTGTAGGGCAGGAACAGAGAGTCAGTCAAAATGTAACACATTAGCCTTGTACATGGGCCTTCACCCCAGCCTTTGTCGTTTACAGTAAGAAAAGTTTGGGAAGGCCTGGTATGTATAAACTCTTCATGTGCAGTGACATAGCTGGATGTCAGGAGGCATGGCTCATTCCTGGATAGTTATTTTTCAGCCTATGCTCTTCTCTAGGCCAAGCAGCCAGAGTAGTACTGTCAACATCTTGAGGGAAAAGACTTCCTTGGGGGTTCTTCTGTTGTTCTCCCAACATCCACCTGATGTCCAGACATGTCACGACACATAATGAACAGTGCTGTCAAGGTAAGAGGCTCCCTTGGAGTTTCTTTAAGACTTGTCACTCTCCCAGTGTACATACCTGCCACATTATCCTTCTTCATTCTCAGCTTCACCTGGGCCTTGTCCACATTCTGAAGTACCATTTGGCTGAACAACCAATACATCAATAACAAATCACACGTATCTGCTACAGATGGTGTGAACATGAGTCACGTACAGTATAATAAGTCTCGTTCCCAGGCTGTTCATAGTTAGCAGCCTGGGAACGAGGTTAGGTTTCACTGAACCTGGTCAACATTATAAGTGAAACTAGAACCAAGTTCCTACAGACACATTGCTAACCTGAAGTCTCCGGCAGCAAAGTTGGCCTCAGCCAGGGAGAAGGTGGCTTCCTTCATCGCAGTGCCCATCAGAGTCTTTGTCTATGACAGAGACGGTGAGGCTGTGTTAGCATTCTTTGTTACTGTCCTATGAACATCTTGAGTTCTCTGACCCTCCCTCTGTGCCAAACTAATATAATGCATTTCATAAAGTGGGAGACCATGAGTGAGGATACTGTGTATGATTAACTATCTCTTGGAAGTACAGGCTACAAAAGTTGTCGGGGTAGCTTTGGTAAGAAAAACTTGTATCGTAAAATCAGGATAACAGGCACCCATAGACCCATGAATATAGCCACCCATTTCAATTACAACAACCCCATTGCATTTACAAGCACCCACTTGAAAATAGGTACCCCACATGAAGAGGCACCCGTTGCCATGCAAACGGAAGTGAATTTGCTGATTCGGCTTTTCGGGTAGCTCTGGTAAGAAAAACTCGTGCCATAAAACTCACGAAGGTGGCTATTCAGTGGAACTCCTTCTTAAGGGACACCTCTGAATTCAGGACACCTCACTAATCAGACAAATGTTTTGGTCCGTAATAGTGAGGTTTCCACTGTAGTTTGACCAGGAAATGACAAGCTGGCAGTAACTGTCTTGTGCATCCAAAACTGATTAACAGTGGGGGAGTGTGAAAATTCGCACATGGCGCACATGTTGAATCAACACTAACGCATTATCAGAGACTACAGCAGAGTATGTTCTCCCATGTCACTCTTTTGTAGAGCTCTAAGAGCCTCTACTGACAGGCTTATTGTCACACAAGTGCAGCATTCACAAACTCATTCACAGAATTTGCTAATTGACAGAGAGGACTCACTGTGTAAATCCTGGCAATCTGGGTCCACATTATGTATTATGTTGCACATTAATGTATGATGTAATCTTGCACATGTATACGTAGCTAGCTTGAATACAAACTCTGTTGTGCTGTGTGTTGATGAAGGTGGAGATGATTGGTGGAAGGCCAAGTTTGGATCAATCAAGTTTCACGTCCATTCAGAGCCCAACCACAGACAGCGTACAAACACAGAGGATCCTTATGATGATCCTTCATGCACAGTTGGTGCAAGTTTCCACAAAATATCAGCCACTGGCACACCATTCTTAATTGAATTATCCACAGCACTGCTACTGGAAGTTAGGATTCTGGGCATGAGACTATTTGTTGCATGAATAGAAGTACTGGTAGCTTCACATGTTTACTTAGAGTGCAAATAGTACGTCACATAAGAATCCTAAGACATTGGATATGAGCAGGGGAACGAATAGTTTCATGTCCAGACATATTTTCGGTTGAGGGAAAGAACAGCCTAGGAACAGAAGCAACTTAGTAGGCAAACTTACCTCAATGATTTTAGCAAGTATCTGCCTGAACTTGAGGGTGAGTGCATCAGCCTTCTTCTTCAGCAAACTGTGGCCCTTCTGTGCTCCCTTCAGACGTATCTTCATCTGGGTAAGAGCCCTGCGTACAAGATCAGTGGTTTTCATGCACAATGTTGCAAAAGTTCTGGGGATCATGCTAGTGGCACCTTACATTCTTGATGGGAAGACGTTAATCCTGTCCTTGTCAGACATCTTGGCTGATTGTGAGATTGGCTGTTTGCTTCACTCTGAGTGTAGATACTGCACTTTGAGCTAGGTCACTGTTTCGGCCACATGACAGTCACGTGTCGAGCATTACGTAATGTAAACACTGCATTCGATATTCGCGGTACCCGGTGAGATAGCTTGAGCACAGCTAGCACGGTAGCAGTCTAGCACTGACGGGGATGGATACTGGCTCGTAACGACATAAGAAAAGAGGTAAGCTGCATGCTTCAAATAAGGTGCGTGGATAAACTTCTTCAGAGACCCTTATTTTCAAATTATGGTCATTATACCCTTTACTGACTGACTCGTGGCAAGCCCACCCAGCCTTATTGTACTGGTGTTATTTACCTTGGCTTTGCATGCGTAATGGTGTACCTCTTTGCACATTCAGGATAGCAGTGGCACTGATGCAAGCGACAATGCCAACACAAGTGAAGTGCATATTTCCAGATGGTTCTTGGAGTATCCTGCCTGTCGGCCCAACTCCCACACCACAAACATTCCGACTAATAGCCCATAACCACATTGGGGCTAATTGTACAAATCTCCAGTTGAGGTACATGTATATACTTGCACAGAGATTGAGCTAACACTTTGCTAACTCTTCCTTGTGTTATGTACTGGCTATTTCATTTTACTAAGCATTAATTGCTGTGTGTGCCTGGTGCAGGTATGGTACCCCTCCTGCCTACACAGTGACGGCCCTGAGTGGTGAGTGGGATGACTGTCCAATGAAATTGGACATCAAGAACCGAGATACTGTGTGGATAGAGGTCTGCCAAAGTTGCAGAGGTGAGTGATACATACATACTTTTGGAAAGAAAATCACAGGAAGGGATGGAATTCAAACTCAAGAACAGTTTCTGCATGCATACATACAGAAAATCCTGAGTTGGTTGAGTACTAACATGTATATAACTAAGTTGGTTTGCATGTCCCGTATCTTTACAGTATGGCTCAGACAGTTGTTGCCATGCATAATGTGAAACTTAACAAAACCAGTCTTGCAGACGTCTCAGGCTTAGACTTTACTTCTCTATCCCCCAGACACCATGAAACAAAGTTCCAATGGTCTGACATCTGACAACAGATGTATGGGCAGAAACATCTACACTCTGGATGACCTCAATTCAAAAACCTCCTGTTTCCCGACTGTCTGTATGGAGACACTGTCACCCAATGGATACTACTATGAACTTGTATCATCCACACTAGGACTGGAGAACTTTCAAGTCTATACTTTCAGCTGTTTACCAGGTAGATTCTTCCTTTACCAATCAAGTATCAAATGTCTCATTGAAGTGCCAGCAAAACTAATTCATTTGAGAGGAGATGAAAGTGTCCCTGAAGAATTTCTGACTATGGAGGGGTTTTTATGTCGTACTGTAAACTCATGTACATTTCTGAAGCACATGACCTTCTACACCTTTCCAGTGCTGCCTGGAAGACTGTTTGTCTTTGATGGTGGGCTCAACAGATTACTTGAAACTCACACAAACTCTACTCTGTGTACATCACTACTGGGAAGCGTTGAGAGTGAACTCAGCAACGAGCAAGCTGGCATTGTTCAACAAATAAGTGAACAGGGAGTTTGTACATCTGAAAGATTGGATTCAGAAGTCAAAGTGAGATCTTTGGGTCACTATAATTTCAAGTTTGCAGCAATCCAAGGGTTTCAAACTAATGCTACCTCAATGGAAGAGAAGCTGATGAAGTGTAGTAACAATGCAGCGTATAGTCACAAGCATGGGAGCAACTCCAACTCCAGAAATGGGAGCAACTCCAACTTTCAGCACAAATGTACATTTGCAGACATTAAAGTATATAAACCTCATTCATTGTGTGTTCCGTTAGAGAAGCCTACCCCTGAGCCACACTGCTCTGCACCCCCTTGCGTTTACACAGGTGTAAACGATGATCCACGATAAATTGTGCATTGTCTTTTGTATCAGGCCATGTGTTCGTTTAAATATATTTTTGTATTCATGTGCACATTTATGTTTCACAACTGCTACCATGTCAAATACTGCCTAATTCCTGGCATCTTTGTGGGGGTGGCTTTTCGGTGAAGGAGCTTATCTGAAGGCTTACTGGAACATGCAGCTGCTTTTGCGTGCTATGACACGCCCACTTCCGCGAGGTCAATACATGCACGTGTATTGTTTAGATGGTCCTGATGGAGCAAGTGTGTCCCCGCTGTAAGACTAGTTCGTACCACAACCCACACATGAAGCTCATGGTCAACGAATGTGGCCACAAGCTGTAAGTGTATCACCGTTACATTTTAGACCGGGTACAGCTCTACCAGCAAGTTTGAAGGGACGTAGATTACGGATTTTAATTGCTTGCAGCTGGCCTATCTATTTATTTTGAGGAGAGGAATGGCCTGGCCCGATGGTGGGTTTGTTCCCAAACTACAATATGACATAAAAACAGACTCGAGTAATCGGACAATACAAAATTGGTTCACGAATGCAGCGGGTCTATTTTTTCAGAAAAAACAAAAAACAAACGTAAATTGACCATTAGTGGGTGTGGTCAACCTCACAAGCTACCTTGTGGCCAAGTATTACGGTGACATCATCAGTGAGGTTGAGCATGCAAATGTGGCCAGGGGGGGTTAATAGGAGTTTGCCATGTTGAGAAAGACAGATTACTTCGTAAGATGCGTTAAAAAAAGTCAATTAGTGATATTCATCAAAATTGTTAGCCACACCTTTGTATATTGATAGTTGTCACTTAGAGTTCTTGATCTGTTGATTAGCTCTTAATAAGTATATTGATGACTTGATTTTCATTTTTCCTGGTCGACTACTATTTGAGAGTGATAGTCTGGGCAAGGAGAGAGTCTGACAAACACTGTATGCAGTGTCTATCCAAGTGCTGGAGTCCTGACTGTTCGAAGCGAGCCACCGGTCGTGGAAGCTCAAGTTTTAACAGCATGCAACACTATATATGCTACTGTCAGCATGGTGTAGTTAGTGAACGCAGCTCCATTATCCACGTCCTTCTATGCAAAGCCACCCTTCAATAGTTTGACGCGAAGTTTCTTACCTCAGATATGCACAGCACTTGAGGCTGTGCTTCTCAAGTGCTGTGCTTCTCCAGCACTCCACAAGTGCACTCAATTAGCCACGCAAAGCTCTCTCCAGGGTAGGCACTCATCCAAGTAAACTTTGACCCTATAAAGCTAGAGCGATGTCAATCTTGACAGCACTGGTTATTAGCGGGTACTATGTATAGTGATTATGACGACATTTGCTAAATTTAGTACCCGCAATTAAAACATTAAGGTATGTATGTAATGCTATGTGGTGAGACAACTATTTCTTAGCCTTGTACCCAGGCCGCGTGGTGCATGTGGCCTGGGTATAAGGCTAATTCCTGTGCTCCAACCACATACGTGAGCTAATCAGAAAGAAATTTGACTCCTTGTCTGTAACTGTCAATACACTGAAGACGTAGCTACCCACACACTCAGCAATTTATCTGCACCAATCTCTAACGACATGATAGTGGGTTGCAAACACCTGTGATGGTGTTGGGAGGTAATCTTATAGCATGCGCTCAGCAGGGGGGGTAGGACAAGCTCTAAGAATCACGTGAAAAAATTACATCCATTGTTAGGTATGTGGAAAGTTCACGGGGATTTACAGAGATTAAACAAGTAAGCACTCATAGCATCTAAGTTTGTTGGGGGATTGATGCTTGGAACACTAGGGTAGAACATCCCTACATCGTCAGAAAGTCAGAGAAATCCATGGATATGGGTGAGCCCACCTTCCATGTCGAGAAAACTGCATGTTACCAATTGCAGCAGCAAACCAACATGCATGTTTTAGCTTTAGCGTGGCAAACTACTCTCAAAAACTGCACAAAAAGCACTCAGTAAGGGCTGTAGTGCATGGAATCAGACGGTTTCACTGAGCATTATATCATCAGAGTGCTGAGCGCATGAGCTTGTCCTACCCCACCTGTGCGCTCATCACCCCTCCAATTTCTGAGGCCTGTCAAGCGATTTATCAACTTCAGTTGGTGGAGACACTCTTAACTACTGGTGCAGATGATGCAGCACTGTTATCTCCCTTGGGCTATGCAAAATTCTGTTGAAACCTGTACTTTTCCTGTCAATGCCGTCACAGACACTATCTCAAGAAGCTGTTTGTATCCATCTCAGGTTTTCAAAACAGAATAGTTGGAGGTCAATATTCAATTGTGGGCATCCCAGACCCACTTACATGAAATACGTTAACCACCAGTATAAGTGTAATCATTGATTGACAATGTAATGGATGCTGACCAAAACTGGATAGGCCAGTAGTATTTATAATGTTAATAACCGTATTTGTCTTTTTCCTGTACATTTCTCACATATGTAAGCTTTAGGTATGTTGATGTAATGGCTTGATCATGTGTGGTCTTCTTATCCAACTCCCTCCAGTTGTGAGATGTGTGTAGACTCGGTATTTACTCGTCCCTCTGCTCCTTGTCCGGAGTGCCACCGTCCCCTGAAGAGGAGTCAATTCCGCCTGCAGCAGTTTGAAGATACTTGGGTAGAGAAAGAGGTGGACATCCGGAAGAAAATTATGAAGGAGTGAGTGTCCATGTATTGATGGCAAGGGCATGGTTCGTGGTATTTTTCTGCATGTTTAATTCATTAATGTTACCCTAGTCAGTCACTGTGAAGTTCTTACTCATTTTTGTTTTCTGTAGTTACAACAAAACTGAGGCTGACTTTGCCTCCTTGAGGGAGTACAATGACTACCTGGAGGAAGTGGAGACCATCAGTGAGTCCGGTAGTACCGTATAGCGGGAAATTTTCGCTGGGTGCAAATTTTCGCGATTTTTGCGGACAGACCTGCTTCCGCGAAAATAAAAACCGCGAAAAAATGAACTAAGATGGAAATTGCTGACGTCATTACGTGTGTACGTTGAGTACCGTGTGAACGTGATGGTTCTCTACAGTCTGTCTGCCCTCTAAATGGTTGCTGTAAAGAAGAATCAGCCTCCTACTGTACAAAATACCAACAAAACCGTAAGAGACGCTCCGAAGATGTCGCATCAACCGGTAGGGGTGTGGTCAGAGCATCCCGCGTTCCGCGAAAATAAAAACCGCGAAAATTTCTTCTGAAGAGTCTGGACGCTTTTCCGCGAAAATTTGCACCAGCGAAAATTTCCTGCTGTACAGTAACTCCAATCTCCTGGGTTCACACAAGCTTACTGGAGTGAACCTGAGTACTAGTGGGTCTGCATTTGCACTGTAAATCCCAAGCATAGACTAGGTGTACAGTGCTTCCTAAGAAAGAAAAAGTCTCAACTGTTCATTTTCATTTTGTGTGAAAACCAAAAATGGGTGGTGCCGGCAATATTAGCTATGTCAGTCAAAATACTATGGAGGATAGCATTGCATTCTCAGCCCTGTCTCCAGTAAGAACTAGGCTACTCACTTGTTTCCGGCGCTGAGGGGAGGATCTGGGTCTGCGCCAAGAATCAGGCTACAAAGTGCAGTATAGAGGAGCTCCTAGCTTTAGACTTACTACTAGTTATAATGCTTCAGCGATAGTAGCTTCCTGGAAAGAATGGCTGTGGCATCATGTTCTGCATACCAGTGTGTACTCACTTGTGTATAGGCTCATCCCACAGTGTTCTGCATGCATTCCACTACAGTTTATCTTGATGATATGATACTCATAAAGCAGATTCTCATACCCAACTAAGTGGAACACATGATGAATGTTTTTTGTCAACTGAGTGAGGATTCAATATGTTGTAAGGGCAGAAGTGTGCCATCTAGTTTTGCCGGATGCTGCTTTGGTACTAGGCACCTTACATCCTGGCCATGTTCAGTTCCTTTCCGGGCTCAACCTAGTCATGTTCAGCTGTGTGATAGGGCATCTTACTGCCACTCTCTCTGTCACTGCATGACCTCTGTCCTATTCCACTGGGTTCTTAATGATACACAAGTAAGTATGGTAAACGGAGCCTGATTGCTTAATATAGAATGGGATTGGGGTGTTCTCAACAATAACGACATACTATAATTATGTATCATGAACCAGAAAGTATCATAACTGGATAATACTTCAATTTTTGTGTGAATCATATAATTGTAAAGGCCAAGTCCAATATAGCAGAGGCCATGACATTGACTAAATACTGCAGTTATTGTGTTGTGTACGTGAGCCATTTTATGATGTGGAACTATACTATACTGAATGTGGTGGTCATGTAGTCTATTACACATCGGGAAGCTCTGGATGTCCTGGGTGGATTCATTGTAAAATTCAGACTATATATACCCTTCAAAAATTGAGATAACCTAGCCAAAGTGAAGAATCACCTTACTGTTTGTACTGGGTAGTGTGTTTACTTGCTGAACCTATATGAGCCTGTCATTGATCATACTTTCCTTCTCCACTTTTGCCCTGAACCAACAGTATAGATACCGTTCTCAGAAGGGATGTTATGCTATATATCAGTCCCTGGAATACTAGCCTTAGCTGTTGTGCTGCTAGGATCTTCTTGTTAACTGGTTATCCACTAGGTGGTAAGGTATACAGTAAACCTATAGATTTTCACTGAGAAACCACTTGGAAAGAGATGTGAAAAAACTCTATCTCTAACAAGTTGAGATAATCTGTACCAAGATTGTTGTATTATCTTCTAATGTCTGATACAGTCTTCAACCTTGCTAATGGTATTGATGTGGAGGAGATGAAGCAGAAGGTAGAAAAGTACAAGAGAGAGAACCAGGCCCTCATCATGAAGAACAGGGCTAGACAGGTGATTCATGTCTGTGCCTATACCAGAATCAATATTGATTCGTATCCTACATTAGTAATCATTGATACTTCATAGTCAGCCAACTGCATTCTGTACAGGGTAAATAATCTGCTTGTAAAAATGCCAAGCTGAATGCATAACCTTGCCAGGCTATTTCCTGCAATCTTCAGTTTTTGGCTGCTAATATACGAAGTGCATGGAAAAGAATGAAACAAGATTTGGTGCTTTCCACTTTTAGCTTCGTCATGAGCAACTTCTGTCAAAGCAGTTGGAGATTGAGCGAGACGAGCGTGAAATGCGGAGCCGGCATGCCCACATGGAGGAGGAGGAGGTAGCAAGGCAGAGGAGAAGAGACAAAGAGACCCTCATTGAAGACTTGGTTAGTCGTCATTCTTGTCATCAACTATAGTAATGTACAATATCATGTAACTTGCATGTGTACACACACACGCATGCACGCACACACGCACACACACATGCACACACGCACACCCACACCCCACACACACACACACACACACACACACACACACACACACACACACACACACACACACACACACACACACACACGCACACACACACACACACACACACACACAGATACATTCAGATCTCCCAGCCACTGAGGTATTAGCTAGTCACACTGCCACCACAGAGCTAGAGAACAGCTCCACGAAAACAGATGTAACAAAACCCACCTACCATGGACATGTGGTAAGCTATCATGTGCATCTGTTACTCAATGGCTGGTTAATTCAGCTGTCATCCAGCTTCCTATGATAAATAATGTTTACATGAGTAGTGGGACTACTTTGGCTACCAATGTCCTTGTCATTCAAAAAGCTTTAGAAACCTGCAGAATCCCCCCTGTATATCTGTGGTATTTGTGTACTATATCACGGCTTTACAGCAAAATATTGGAACCCTGGGACAACCTTGAATCGCGAATCGGGCCGATTCCGCTCATGAATAATTAATGAGGTCAGGTGACCATAATGGTGCAATTGAAATTCATTGGCTTGTTTACACTTTCCCTGGTGGCAACCGGAATCAACAAGGGGGGCGTGTCCCTTTGATGTGGCCTGCGGCCCTTTGTAGTGGTCTGGCGGCACTTTCATGCGGCTGGGCGGAACTTTGAAAAAATCCTCCAACACTTAAAAAAAAAAAAAAAAAAACACTAAAAAGATTTTCTAGCTCGTTAAATGTGATGGTTGGCTATTTGTGTGTGCAAAGCTTACCTGAGTGGCTTAAATGTTTGTGAGTGTACTGGAAAGGCAGAGAGCCATCCTGGAAGACGGGTATCATCACACAGTTGTCTGGCAAAGGTACTGTAGAAAGCTGACTTTTCAGGCTTGTAGGCCCCGCCCGATTTTATGCTAGCGGGAATGTGTGTAACTTGGCTCCATTCTAGGGGCAATGACAGGGAGTAGGTTTGTGGGCATAACTCCCTGGCCTGGAGGTGAGCAGGAAAAAGCATATATAGTTTTGTAGGGGGTGAGTTGAGCTTTCTGAAACTGGGCTCAGTTTTGGTTGGTTTGAGTGGAGGTGTGTCGAATTTTTCTTGAAAGCCAGCACAGCCAAAATTACTGTTTTTGAGGTCAAATGTGTGTTTTGGCCATATGTAAAGTTTTTACTTGTTTTGTGTGTGTGTTGATGATGTGGTCAGACTGTGGGTGGAACCTTGGAGAGGGTGCAAATTTTTATTTTAGCTGAGGGACTAAAAATTGAGTTTTTTGGCATTATCAGGTAGAGAAAGCAGTTTGGTACAAACTTTTTGTGAATCTTGTGTACACTTTGACATTACCCATCTATCTGTCCACATTACTCAGAGATCTGTGATTCAAGGTTGTCCTACCTTAACGGACACCCCTCAACAGAGGACACCCATGATATAACAGACAATTCTGAAAGTCCCGACTGTCCTTCCATTCACTTCAATACTTAAGCAACCCCTGAATAGCGGACACCCCACTACTCCATATAACGGACAGTTTTCGCGGTCCCAATTGTACGCACACAATAAATGAACCCGATTTAGCAGACACTTGTTGACCTTTTCAGCAAGATTGTCCACCATCACTGCTGGAGTTAACAACTTGACATTAGATTAGTGTTGTTACTCATAGTACTAGCCTCTGCTTAGCCTTCCCTGCCAGCGTACAGCAAAGTAAAGCTCTGAAAACGTAGCCACGTTGTGTTCAACAGCCCGATTACGCATACCACGCCTACCAGAAATATACTGGAAGCCCCTGAGTTAGGGACACCTCACTATAAGGGATGGAATGTTGGTTTACAATGGTGTCCATTATAGAGGGGTTCCACTGTATTAAGTACATTGTTTTAGGAATATTTAACATTAGAATGTAGTGAAGAGGGAGGTGGGTGCTAGATATGTAAACCAGACAACTAGGCATGCTGCATAAGCAGTGATATGTTCCTAGAGTCTCTCCTTGCCATTCCTTGAACCATTCGTAAGGTTTCAAGAACAAGAGAACAGTTGGTAATCATTGCAATGACTCTGCATACCAAACTAGAGAGCTTGGAAGCTGGAACTAACTTATCACCAGGAAGTTTTTGTATTATCAAGAGGCCTCAGGTGCATGCATGCTAGTCTTTGTTGTTGTATGTCCACAGGTTATTTGAATATAGAGATAATTACTGGCATTTGTACCTTGGCCCTAATACATTTCTTCTCAACCCTGCGCATTAACTTAGTATAGGGGGTTAGCTGCTTGATATGTACTTAATAGTACCGGTTTTCTGATAGTTCTGCATCAACATGAAAATTCTTATGTTTTATAGGGCACTACAGTATTTGAGCCTCCACCCACAGAAACAGGGACTCTCTATACCTACCAGCCACTCTTGATTGAGACGTATGGTCCTGGTGTCCCAGATCTAGAGGAATTAGAGAGCTATGGGTCAGTTTAACTTGGTTGTGTCACCTTTTATGGTGCTATATGTGAGTCTGTAATACTGATCTGTTCTGCAGGTATCTGTCTAATGTGAGAAGTCTTGATGAGCAGCACATTGGGAGTGGGTTTGAACCAGCTTATGCTTGCCAGCGAGCACTCCAAGAAGCATTTTCATGTTTACTCCTACTTCCTGATGATAGATTATGATTGTATGTAGCCATGTATACATTATGAATGCTGGGTTTGAAGTCAGCATGAAAACATCCCAAGCATTAAATCTTGTGCCAATTCACTAGTCTTCTAATATATAATATAATATAAATATTATGCTAATGCATGTATTGGCCTAGCATCAATATACCTGAGCTTAGGCAGTACAATAGCTATATGCTGGATGTACACCCCGATTTTCTCGTTTGCAAATCGCCAATCATGCACTTGGCCATGCAAACTTAGACAATGGACAGGTACTAGAAACATGCACGTGCAGTTGTTGCATATAGTACATTTTTGGGTGTCCAGGCACTTGCAGACATCAATTCTTGTGATGTGCATGTTATAGCTAGTTGTGTACATGAAGGGGAAGTACACATATAATTTCTCATTTGTCATTTCCCGTTCCTACTTTTAGAGTGACCCCTCCCCATGCGGGCGTGGGAAAAATCGTGGGTGGGGTCTCTGATGAAAAACAACACAGGCGGGTTCTTGTGAGTGAGTAGTCGAACCTAAACTCGGGAATTGGCTAAAGTTCCATATACTCGACGTAAGACTGGTCGCAGGTGCTCTAGTTGGAGACACCTTGCAGTGGCGGTTCATAAGTTCCTGGTGATCACAGCGTCATATTTCCAAAGATGCCTCCCAATGGTCCAGATGAATGGCGCGCTAGAATAGGACACTGGGAGAACAGAAAGCTGCGATGGTACCAGGCGCACTGCGGGTCTCGCCCTCGCGTCCCGCTACATCTACATCTTGAGCGGGTGATCTCAGAGGTTCCTCTATTGTGTACTCTGCTGCTTCTGTGGCTGTCGGGGAAGGTGGTCACTGGCGTGTGTGAGGCTGGAAATGGCGTGCTCTCCTGTCTAGGAAAGCTAGTACGGTCACGATGTGGTCGACGTGGAAGGATGTGGGCCACACCCCTTCTGGTACTGTCCTTGTTGCTGATGTTAGCAGGTGACGTGGAGACTAACCCCGGACCAATCACCGGTGAGGGAAAGTGTATGTACTGAACTTTTAATATGGCTATCATGCCTGATGCCGAAAATGTGTTTCTTTCCCCTCAGATGAACTTCTTGCTCGAGTTGATGATTCCGAGCTAAGTAAGTTTACTTGTTATGTCTTCCTCCAGACCCCTAGTAGTAGTAAGGTATAAATGTCAAATGTATTTGATCCATGGGGGCCCTCGCAAGTACATGATCTCCATTAGTGCTAACAAGTGATCATGCGTGCTTGAAGTTTATGATCTTGATCCTTGACAGCACTATGGCTACTAAGCAAGTGAGCGACTTTGTAGTCTCGGAAGGCAGACCCTTTCCATTCCGCAGCACTGATTGCTTCAGTATGTGGCACACAGAGGAAGGATCTGGAGACTTAGGACCACTTTATATGAACGTCTGGAATGCAATTATTGAACCGGTGACGTGTAAAGCACACAATTGTTACATAGTCACGCCTACTAGATAGCTGCTGCCAGTGCTATTTACCAAGCTACTTGCGCTGTTTGTTTGAGCGATGATCGAACTTGGTTTCGGGCGGCATCTCAGACAAGCATAGGTCTATGGAAGTACCAAATAACAAGTTTCCTGCTACCAGTGACATGAATAATGTATTTCAGCCTTTCGTAAAGTTCACTACTACCTCTTGTTATCGCGCTCTAAGCTCACACCTCGGCTTGCAGCCCTTATGAAAGCGTCTAAAAGCGACTGATCAGCTGTAGTTGCCTATTCTGCCTGCTCGGGCACGAGGAATGAATATCAAAATGAGGGCATTGAACCATTCACTTCGCCTTTATTTGTCCAAGTGCGATATTCAGGAATAATGCCAATGTCTTGGGCATTGGAATTGAGGACATAGCATTCAGTTCACATTAATTTATTTGTCCAAGTGCAGAATAATTCCAACTCCAGCATTTCAATTCCATTGCCCTGCTACGCTGCTACGTATGTTCACGTGACCAAACAACTCAAATTGCGCAGTCTGCAATTTCATTCGCTCTATTCAAATTCCACTAGACGTTTACATGAAGTGATCCTAAGTCTCCAGACCCTTCCGCCACGTGGCGCATACTGAAAGCGATCGGTGCTACGGAATGGAAAGGGTGTGGCTTGCGAGACTAGCGACTTTGACATGAACATCCAGCTCGAGTTCTGTCGCTCATGGTCTCGACCGTACATAGCACTACTGAGCAAGCAAGTGAGTTCGGTGGAGCATCCAGCTCGACTTTCATTGTTCAGCAGTTTCTGGACTTGTCTTACAGATATTACAGTCTGTCAGTGGCCTGAATCCAACTCCACCGCTCAGCAGTTCTGGACTGCATGTGTGAAAGCTAAGCAATAGCTTTCCATGATGCCTTTCAACTGTTCAAGGATCTTTAGGTATTGCAGTCAGTCACTGGAGTGCTGACCTGCCCCATTTCGTTACTTTACAGTAGTGGCTGACTCTGCTTTGTGCACAAGGCTTTCTGTGTGTATTATACCTCATACTGAGTATAATTATAGGCTACATTCATTGTCGTATACCTCATGTCAACTGGGCTGAGTAATCTGACAAAGCAGAAGCCACATTTGAACTAGCAAGTTCCGTGTGTGAGAGCTTAACTTGCAGTTGTGCAGTAAAGTCACATGTGCATGTGCTACTCCACATCATACTCTACCAAGTATTGCACAATGATGGAATCATCACAGCCTGAGATTGATTATTACTGAGTGCATCGAGGTGGAGCGAGACTTGGTAATTGTGACTTAGGGCATTGGAGGCATGATGTGCATAGGAAGTGTGACGTAAGCGTATGGAGGCTCGAGACTTGGTAGTTGTGTTGTATTCTTGGCCCAGCATGTAATGTAGTGTGTGTCATGCTTTGGTGCATCCAGGCATAATTTCCAACAAAATATATTGGAGTCACCAAATATAAAAGCTCATAGCATTGAAAATTTATCTTGACGACCATTGGAAAACGTGTTCAGCATGAGTTAAACTACCAGAATCTTGTTTTATTTTGCGCTCGCATTCCATTGCTATGGATGGACCAATCAGATCGCAGGTTTACACATGTACTTTCTATTTAGTGCCCACCAAGAAAATTGAATGTGGTCTTATTTCAGTCATCTTTTGGCTGCGGCTACTATACGTATATACGTATATATATATATCCCTTAAAAGCAACAGAAAAGTACAGCTGGAAGCTGCTACGGCTGTAAAGAGAGCAAAATAGTGTGAAAATTTCTCTGCGAGTGTCGGTCTTCAAGCCACACGATACATTAGACACCTCAAGCTCCAAATATGACAATCCAGTGTTTGATCCTAGCATGTCTTTGCCTCTGGAGGTTGAAAACGAGAATGTTTTTACTGTGCAGCAGTTCATGGAGTTGGTGAGTATATTTCCAAGGGATGATATTTGACATCGTTGACTCTCACCATTCACCATGTACTTGTTGATTGAATGGAATTGACTGAGAAATGAGTGGAAACTTGATAGACAAATGTGAGCACAGTGTACAGGAGTGAAGGAAGGAGATATAATATAATGAAAGAGCTCACCAGAAGCAGGACGACAAACATTTTCACACGAAAAATATTCCACAGACAGTGTTGCAGTTAAAAGTGATTTCTACTGTGTTCAAGACTATTATATGTGGTATCTGCTTTGCTACCATCATCTCTAAATGCTCAAAAGAACTTCTCAAAGTAGCTTAAATCTGGTGTGCATTGCAAAGAATCAGCCTGTTAACTTAATTTTGTCGTGATGACTGCCTGCAGTTACGAATACATACTACCTTCATATTTACATGTATATGTATCCTAATTCGCTCTGTAATTTTCTTCTATGGGTGGAGTACTTTACTTACATGAAGTTTCTGATAAACTTTGTGATAGTACTGACACTTCCTGTGAAACCTGGCAAAGTTGTAGCCTACCTCTTACAGACATGATGATATGTAGTGAAAGTCACTGTGGTTTTGTTTACCCTTGCCTAGTTAACACTTCATGCAAATTTTAGTGCTATATATAGCACTAAAAATGAATTTGTAGTTAAGCAATTTTAGTTTTTGGAGGTGGGGCTCCTGCAGCAGCCATTTTGGAATAGCGTCACTGCTAAATACAATTCTGCAACATGCATTTTACGGCTTCAACCCTTATGTATTTTAAGTACGAAGTTCCACATTCATTACAGTAGTAAGTTATATGCAAGTTCATCCATTTTCCAAGAAACTGCTGTTTTTGGAAGTTTATGCCTGGGTGCACCGTTTTGGCCCCTAGTGGTCCCCCACTAGCTAAGGAACACGGGGATCTCCATCACTGCTGAATATTAAGCAGTTGTACTGGCTCCAGTTCAATGTAGCACTACTAGGCAGCAAGTGAGTTTGGCGTGAACATCCAGCTTGACTTTCATAGCTCATGATCTCGATCGTAGATAGCACCATTGAGCAAGCAAGCAAGCTTGGCTTGAGCTTCCTGCTCGACTTTCATTTGAACAAGTGAGCGAATTTGGCATAAACACCCAGATCGATCTACATTGCTCAGTAGTGTACGTACGGGCAGTGTATTGCCGTTTGTGTACCCTACCTGAACTCCCTTGCTCAGCAGTTCTGGACTGACTGAAGAAAAGCTGAGCCTGGCTTTCAACGAAGGCCTTTCAACAGCTGCTGTTCAAGGACTGTCTAGACTCATACCCAGACCAATGAACAGCGTAGGTATGAGGCTAAGGACCACGAGGTAGCTATTGTCATAGATAGTAGAGTAGTAGGACAGGGGCTGAAAGCATTGGATCTTGCCATGCTTCAAGAAGTTGGCTCAAATTGTTGTAAGGCTGGAATCTGTTTATTTTCTTCTCTGTGCCCTCTTCTATTCATCCCAAGAGTATGGCTACACCAGTACTTGGCCAGTAGACACCTATTTGGCACTTCCGAGAGTGCTAATAGCCTAACCTGGTAGTTAACCATAGGCACTATATGGAATAGCACAAATACAAAGATGTTGGTTGAGTTTCCAATCTCTGTCTTACTACTCTACTACCATAGATCTGGAAATTTATGTTGTGAAGATATTTATGTGGTTTGCGTAAACCACGAAAATAAAACATTTTACAATGGATAGCCATTACGGTCAGCACATTTTGTACACACGGTTTCAACACAGTGCATTTTCGTACACGTAGTTTCACAGCACAGCTAGCTACTTATTTCACACGAGATTGCTTCTTCATCAATATCTGCGGGTGACTTGTGGCAAACACAAGTGTCTGATAGATCATTTGTCTTTACATGTACTGCCACAGTATGTGCCTACAGCATTCCTCAGTTCTCTTTCGGACGCGAGTAGTTCACCAACAGCTGTGTGGTAGCCACAAACACAGCAAGCTGTTTGTACTCCATGTTTTCTTGGTGTGCGTAGTCTCATTCCAAATTACCAAACCTGGGAACGTAGAATCGACTAGTATAGGTAATCACATGGATTTGAGTACAATTTGGGAATAATTGCACGAGCAATGGGCAAAGTAATTACATGAGTGATAGCGAGTGCAATTATTCCTGAATTGTTTGAGAATCCATGTGATTGCATATACTTCAAGTTTTTGAACACCATGCTGAGGATTAGTGGTTGTCCGTCTGTTGTGGCTCAGTGGCAAAGCACTGGCAGCTCAAGCCAGAGTTGTCCCGGGGGGCGACTCCCGGTGACTGCCGGCTTTTTTTTTACTTTCCTCTATTTTCGCCTCATAACATCTTATTTCCAGCGTGAGGCAAGATGCTCTGAGCAAGAATAAACAAATATATCGAAGTAAGCATGGGCATTTGCAATCAGTACAAATTCACTTACTGTGAATCAGTAATGTTGGTAGTAGTGCTGGACTGACTCTCCAAGCAGGTCAGCAACCCACTATCCCTCTGGTCACTTCTAAATGACTATCAGAATTGAGTTCTTCTTTGTTTTTTGTTTTTGTGCATTCTAGCTCTATTCTTTTCGAAAAGTATGACAAAACATTTGCTCTTCATATGTCACATGATAGTTTGCTTACCATGTGCAAATCACGTGTACTATATAGGCATAATGAGCGTAGGGTGGGGCCACAATGTCGCCAGACTTGACACTCATGCGCTGGGATCTTTGCGAGACTCAAGACTAGTTGGCCTGGACAATGGTTACACTATGTAGCTGCAACAGTGTCAATTTTTGAGTGCGCCATGTAATAGAGGGGGCTTGCCATGCTACTGTCATGACTGTGGGTGATCATGGGGGCTTTGCCCCCATGCTTTAAATTTTGTGGGGGCAACTGCCCCCACTGCTCCCTGGTTTCGCTGCCAATGTATAGCCATGCACTACTAAAGATACCGTAGTGTCCCGCTAATACGCCCCCCCATTTTGTACACTACATCCCGCCTAAAGTGGGGGGGGGGGCTTATATTCGAGGATGCAATTAGTCTCGACTATAAGCCCCCCCCCCCCCCCCCCAAAAGATTTTACGCAAGTGCTATGTACGCAATTAGGACACTTCCAAAGCTCATGTTTACAGTTTACATAGGAACACAGTGCGTGGTCTCCCTACATCGGAGAAGAGCTGCCAGTTCAACGCGAGGTCAATAACATTCACGACGACTTCGCTGTAGCTGTCCTCAAGAACGGCAACACTGTCGGTCATGTACCACGGGAAATTTCCAGAGTCTGCTGGTATTTCCTGCACAAGAGTGGCAGCGAGATGACTTGCATCGTCAATGGTGACAGAAGACGTTCTGAAGTTGATGGGAAAGGACTCGTGGTTCCGTGCGTGTACATCTTCAGAGGGAAACAAAAACACCTTGACAGACTGATAAACCTGTTTGCTAAACTAGCAGCTTAAAACTTGGAACATCTAACCACAAAACTTACAAAAGATTCACCGACTACTATCGTCTTACTGAACGCACTTGCAACGTATAGTAAGCACGTGTAGTTTTGATGTTCCAGAAGACGCTCACCGGGGGGCGTTATAACGAGTCAAACTACCCTGTGCAGGAACTTTGGCGGAAAAGAGGGGGGGGGGCGTATTTTCGAAGGGGGCGTATTAGCGGGACACTACGGTACATGTAATTGGATGTCAAAGGTCAGTGAAGATTGCTCCTCCCTCCCTACCTCCTCATCACTGTTTGCAGGAGAGCCGGCTGTTGGACATCCAAAGATCCCAATGGAGAGTATATCAGGAAAAGTATACTATTATGCTCGTTGAAAGCACTATATTATGCTCAAACATACTCCTATGCTACCTACACTGCATTATGCTTAAAATTATGCTGGCATAATTCGCCAAGGCCCAGATCACAAGACGTCTAGGTCTAGGTACATTTAATGCATTTTCAGCTTCACTAGCTAGTTTGCTATCCACAAGTTCACCTCCGCTATGCCATTTGATAGTCAAACACGTGCTTTGGGTCAGAGAACAGAGGTTAATTATTTAATAACATGAGCATAACAGGAACGTAATACCGGGTAATTGCGTTTCCAGGATCTGCTGGCATAGCATAATACAGGAAGTTTCGAGCATGATTTGCCAAGGCTTAATCACTGTGATCCAGCATCCAGGGCTTCCAGTCCTTCATCCTGGTTGAAGTGCTCCTCCCAGGGTCATTTGGATGTGCAGAACCTTCTTTACCAACAGCTTCTGTCCCCTGCCATGGTCCAGCACCACTGTCTCCTCCCAGTGGATTGGGTGGTGATTCTCCCATGTGTGCTCTACTATAGCTGACTTCTCTGTCATCCCCTTCTTGCAGGCATCCTGGTGTTCCTTTAGCCTTGTCTCCAGTCTCCATCTAGTCTCTTCAATTGTAGACCTGCCACAGCTGCAGGGGATACAATATATCACATCGGATTGTTTACCCAGAGGTAGTGTATTCTTGACCCTGGTCTACATTGAGGAAGTGTCTGTGATTTAAGGACTACTCTGATGTTAAACTTTCTGATGTTTTCACTCTCCCGGTCACGTAGAGTATCACCACCCGTGTTTTTCTCAAAAACTGTTTTGCTCAAGAACTCTAACAAGGTGGTCTATTTCCTTCTGAAGGTTGTCCTGTATGCTGATGATCTCTCTGGCTCTGTTGTGTAGACATCTCACCACACCTCTCTTCACATGGGTCAGATGATTGGACTCAAAGTGGAGATGTCAGTCCGTGTGCATGGGCTTCCATTGACAGATGTGTCCAAGCTGTCATCCTCTCTTCTCCTGAGTAGAGTGTCTATGTAAGGGAATGTCCCATTTTTTCCCTGCTCCGTAGTGAACTTGATGGTCAGCCTGACCCCTTTGTGATGGCAAAGGAGCCCTTTCTGAGGATACAAAAGGTGTCATCAACATACCTCTACCACAACCTGGGGTCTGGTTGGTGTTGTCTCAAGTGACAGCTCCTCTAAGAGGTTGGCCACCACAGCAGAGAACGGGGAGGCCAATGTTGCATCTTCCTTCTGCTTGTAGATATTTTCCCTGTTGCTGAAGTAGGTGGACCTCAGGCAAATCTACAACAGCTCTGCAATTTGTTCTAGGAAGTTAGAGGTCCTGTCCCTCATTCCCCCCTAGCAGGACAGATTGGTTCCCATGTCAGAAACTCCAGGCATTTTACAGAGATGATGAAAGATGTGCATGGAGAGAGTGATGAGATTTTAGTGAGCTTTGATGTCTCCTCTCTCTTCACCAACATTCTGTAAGTGAGGCAATTCTATCATTTGTGGGAGGTTTCAGAAGGACAAGACATTGAGGAATGTGATGTGCTTGGAGAGCTGATGTAATGGTAACCCTATGCATGAGACCATAGGTCTGAATGGGACTTGAGGCTCATCGATCTTAGGTGCCTGTCTGAAACATCTCCATCTTCTTGTTGTAGTCACATTTCATCATCATGGTCGCATTCCCCCTTGTTCGCTGGTAGAATGGGAAACATTTTCAGATACACAAGATCACCTTACTGAATATTTTCATATGCAGCAGCTTTTTTTGCTTACCCTGGAGCGGATTACATGCTGCAATAGTACCATAGAGTGTGTATTAAGTGCCTTTGTTTTGTGAAGTGGCAAAGTGGGAGGTGCGTGGGTGCTAGATATACAAGTCACAAAAAAGTTTGCCAAACGCAAACAAGCACATGTAGGGATGAAATCCTCAAAAACCAACCAAACAAGACGGGAACGACACCACAATACTTTTACACCATCCCTACATCTTGTGCCATTTTGCCAAAACTGTGTGTTTGTATTTGTTTTTTAGTTGTGTGTAGAAGAGGGTTGTCTTGTAGATGGAAGGGTGTGGCGTGGGTGTGTTGTGCATAGTGAGTATGTTGTGTTGTTGGTGGTTGCTACTGAGTGTAGCAGGTATGGTCCAAGTTGTGTGTAGAAGGTGTGGAGTGAGTGAGGAGTGGTGAGTGTGTGTGGTATGTTGGAATGTGCATTATGTTAAGTTTTATGCCTGTTTAGCATGATAGATATGGGTTGTCTTGTATACAGGTGGCTGTGAAGTGAGTAGTGGTAATTTTGTAATGCTTTGTGAAGGATGGGTTATTTTGTGAGATAGTTGAATGGAGTGAAGTACTATGTTTGTTTGTGGTTGGTGTGGGCTAATAATTACAAATGTAGAGGGTTTTGTGTTGTGTACAGGTGGCAAAATGGCACAAGATGTAGGGATGGTGTAAAAGTATTGTGGTGTCGTTCCCATCTTGTTTGGTTGGTTTTTGAGGATTTCATCCCTACATGTGCTTGTTTGCGTTTGGCAAACTTTTTTGTGACTTGTTTCTGTTTTTTTTTTTTTTGTTGTTGTGTAACCACACCCCAAGTGAAATGACTTGTTATGTAGTTTATTGTTGATGTTGATGGATTTCTGGAGGATGTTAGCTGTTTGCACTTATCCACTTGACAATGGAATCATGGGTGTAACTGTTGTCTAATTGGGTATGTGCATGTGTGTGTGAGTGGTTGTTCTAAGGCACTGTGGTCTCGGGGTCCTCCCAATAACGGGTATGGGAGGACGCCCTCTTGGTCTCGGGGTCCTCCCAATAACGGGTATGGGAAGTAGTCTCGCAAGCCAGACCCAACCAACCCCAGCGCGGATCGCTTTCAGTATCACGCACGGGGAAGGAAGGGTCTGGTGACTCTCGGTAGGTTTCCGTGTGCAAGTGGAATGCATTAAACGCAGAAAATCACGAGGTTAATATTCGATAAAGCCATTAATTAAGTAGGTGCTATGAGCGCTAGCGTGGGTAACGAACTTTGCCACTACGCTCTTCCGATTCAGCGGTTTCACACGTCGAGATTAGCTCAAAGTTATGTGACCGTAGCCAATCAGATTGTCTACGCGCTAATCGCGACGTAGCACACGGAAACCTACCGAAAGTCACTAGACCCTTCCTTCCCCGTGTGTGATACTGAAAGCGATCCGCGCTGGGGTTGGTTGGTTGGGTCTGGCTTGCGAGACTAGTATAGGAAGATGCCCTTTTCTTTTCAGGGTTCTTCCAATAACTAGTAAGAGAGTACGCCCGGGAAGATGCCCTTTGTTTTTCCGGGTTCTTCCAGTACTTGTTACGGGACGCTTGCCTTTTGCTTTCTTTGTTTCGCAGATAGTTCTGCTTATCCCGCGCCCGTTTCTTGTGGACGTTACGCATACTGCGTTCCTTGTCAAATCCAGCACAAGTACGTCAACTGCTGTATGAAAGTAGCAACATATGCAATCGTTTGGGAATCAATCGATCGTCAAGTTCTCTACGGAAGTAGAATAACCGCAGCTGCATGCCAACTTCACGTGCTGTAGCTGTTGAACTTCTGTTGACGTAATCGCTATGAATATTCTATTCTAACAAAATGGCGTATAGCAGCAAGCATAAGCGTGGGGTTACCTGAGAATCGCCGATTAATTCGACTTCTTTCTTTGAGAACGATGAGTGGTGGGTACAATACCCAGTAATTTATGCTGATCTTTCGCGTTTGAATCGTTGTAATAGCTTCAGCCGTTGTCGTGCTATCGTGGTGAGCAAAAGAAGAAGTCAGAAGATAGACGATTTGCCTTTTTTAGCGACTTGATGTCAGCAGGGCCGTACCAAGCAATTTTTGTTTGGTCAGGCAATAATGTGTTTCCACTAGGGGGGTCTGGGGGCATGCCCCCCCAGGAAAATTTTGGATTTCAGACATTCTAAGATCACTTCTGGTGCAATTTTGGGGTGAAAGAGCAAGAGTTGCCCAATCTGCTGCTAAACATAGAAATGTGCTCGAAACCTTAACATTTGCACATTCAATGACTCCACTTCACTCTCATAGTATATAATGCAATTGAAATTGTTGTAAAAACTAATGTAGTTTCAGCAGTATAGCATAATACACAGCAAAACGGAACCACACAGATAATAGAAAAGCTCTTCAGTGTTTTGAATAATAATAAATGTTGTGCTGTTTGATAATGAGGCAATGAATCCCAATGTTAGCATTCATGTTAAAGTTTGTATCAGGTAAACTTGCCAAAAAACCTCAGGCGGTGCTCATTGCCACTTACAAACTCATTGGCAATGGCCATCAAATCCAACTTATCAAGTTGTTCCTTGTAGATGTTGAGAACCATTAGATGGTTAAGTCGAGCTTGACCCATTGTGTTTCTTAAGTAGCTCTTAATTCGCCGCATAACAGAGAAGGACCTTTCACTGACAGCATTGCTAGCTGGCATTACAAGGATTATGCGAGCCAAGGTGCATACTTCACTATAAAATGTCTTTGCAGCTGGAGAGAGGCTTCGCAGGTAATTGAGGCACTCTTGCAATGAAACCTCAATACCACTCTTTTGGAAGTAGGTGGCCAAATTGGACAGCTGCACCTTCAGTTGACTGCCATCAATCTCATGATAAATTCTTGACACTTCCCTCAGCTGCTCACTGAAGTCGCTACCAGCTGCTCCCTTGAGTAACAGCTCCTCAAGCTTGCAGTACACTGCGTAACCTGGCTGATCAAACCTGTCCCTGATAGACACCACTGCCAGGTCTAACGCTTCAAAGTACTGCAGGCGATAGTGGTCTTCAACTGTCTCACTGAAATAGGCACCACCATTACCATCATCAATACGTCTGGGCACTTTCCTCTTTCGAGGTAGGGAAGGTTGCTCCACACCAGCTGAAGTGCGAAGCAACTCAACCAGGTCAAAAAAGGCCTGGAACGCCACATTTGTTCTCATCTTGTGCAAAGTAGTGACAGTCAGTGAGGCAATGTGCTGTGCATCAGCGGCAGACAGGGAGGTTTTCTGCAGGGTTCTGCTCAGGTTGTCAGTAATCTTCAAAATTCGCTCGCACAACTTCAAGCCAAAAAAGAGGTTGAAGGTTGACATCTGTGACTGCACTCCAATGATTCTGGCTTTGACATCAGGATCAAGTCGAGTTTGTGACTCCAAGCACTCTTCCCAAAGAGCATTAAGGGTGCTGTAGTTGACCAGAATACTCTCAATGGCATCCCCTCGGACTGTCCACCGTGTATGGCAAAAGGTGCGAATTCCAATGGGACTGAGACAGGCATCATCTTCGCTGCTTGATTTGATTCTGTCAAATGCTGCATTTCTCTTTGGAGAAAACTTGATCAGCCTAGTTATCTCAAATGCTGTGTCTAATGCATCCCTGCAGATTTTCGACTGTTTTACAGTGTCAGCTACAGCAAGGTTCAGGGCATGTGCATAGCAATGGGTGTAAAGAGCTCGGCTTTCTTCCTGTGTGATGGTTGCAGCAACCCCTTTCCTTGCACCACTCATATTTGATGCCCCGTCATAACACTGGCCACGACAATCAGCGACTTTTGCATTCATACGCAACAGCACATCTTTGATGGAAGACACCAAGCTCTCGGCATCAATCATGTTCACCTGATAGAGGCCAATGAAATCCTCGTGCTCAGTCAGATGTGGATCAACCCAACGGATGTTGATGGTGAACTGCTCTTTGTTCGAACAGTCAGTACATTCATCTGCCAGGATGCTGAAACAGTGGCTACCAGCAATTTTGTGACTTATTTGACGAAGAATGTGTAGTGCCATCAGCTGCAAGCACTCGTTTTGGATTTCAGGTGAGGTGTACTTGTTTGTCTTCTTGCTCAACCATGAGTCAATTCCTTCGTGATCAACACCTCTCAAACGAAGCAGCTGATTGAAATTACCATCAGACTCATTGCCATCTCCTCTCAGGGGTAAGCCTTGCCTTGCAAGAAATCGTATGCTTTGTAGCACCAGCAACAGCATTTCAGAATTTCGTGCCTTCTCTACTTCATGTTCTCAACTCTGCAGCTCACCAACATCCTTCGTGCACCGAGGGAGAACGATCAGAGCGTCTACAGCCTCACGGTGACAATCACTTCCTTGATGTTTCTTGAACGCTTTAGGGCCCTCTTTCCAGTATGTAAAACCTTTGGAGATAAACGCTGGCTCCCGCTTGGTACTCGCTAAGAACTTTTTCTCAGCCTCACAGCGCATGCAAAGGTAACAAAATGCCGCGTCTGTTTTAACATCATAGTGCAGCCAGCTGAACGTGTCACACCATTCAGCCCGGAAACTCCTCTCCTCGCCCTTTGTACCAAACTGTCGCTTTGGAAAGTTAAACGCTTTAGTCGGTTGAAACTGTGACTCGGCCATGTTGCGCGCGTATGGACGTCGCGGCTGCTACACGTAGAGTTGTAAACATGCATGTGGGTGTGGCTGAAGACATTGCAGCAGTGCTGCAGCGCTTCAGCCACACCCACGTTTTGTGCTACACGAAGGTTTGGGGCGCTGAGATTGGTCCGGCGGCCGCCGGACCTGCCGGACCTGCTCCTACGGCCCTGGTCAGGTATACTTAGCGATGCTTTCCAGCGAATTTAACGATCCTGTTGCCCATGGAAGCACTCGATAATGTCTGATATGGCTCATGGAGGCCATTGACTTATCTAACGCAGACATTTCGAGTGTGTCATTTGTGCACTTTGAATGTGGCCGCCATTTTTTTTCGGGGTCATCCCTACATATGGCGTACTACCGTACGCCATGATACGCCATGATAAACTGGACGATTAGATGTGTAGTATCTACCAACCTATGATATGCATGCTGCTGAAGCTGTGATATGTTTTTAGACCTGGAATTGCTCTCCCTACCAATGTTTGTCCAATGTTTTGTGTTTTGTTGAAAGGTTTTGGTATTTGTACTTTTTCCAGCTGACGATAACCTATTTGAAGTGTATAAAGAAGTGCTCAACTTAGCTCCCAGATGGTCAGACATTTGCTGTGCTCTCAACTTGCCAATATTACATGAAGAAACTATCCGCAAAGAAACTAAAGGTGATGATTGCAAGCGCTGTCTTCGAATGGTGCTGACCAAGTGGCTCCAGAAGTCTTACAACTATGAGAGATGTGGTCATCCCACCTGGAGAATGCTGGTGGAGGCTGTGGATGATCCAGCTGGAGGGAATAATACTGCTTTAGCAGAGACCATAGCAAAGAGACATACAGGTAATTTACATACCATTTATATCATCAAGATGCTGTAGACATTTTCTGAATGAGTATATGTGCATCAAATTAAAATGTCAGCAAGTTACTGTTGTAAAGTAGGTTTCCTTTGTTTGAAATATGATTCACTTTTGTTTTTCCCTACAGTTAAAACTGCAGAATCTGGGAAATCGACCAATCCTACATTTAAAACTGCAGAATCTGAGAAATCCATCAGCTATGAAGAATTGGATTTACCTATGCAATTTTCCATCATGCTTACCAAGGTAGTTAAACTGCTCAATGAATCAGCTGATGTGGAGAGTCTAAAAGACTTTTTGAAATTCTTGTGCCATCCTCACACCCGTCAACGATATATTGACAGTAAGCTCTATGAGCACTGTAGAACTCCAAGAGAGATCATTGAGGCACTCTTTCCATGTTACATCCACTACATGCACACTGATCTCTTGAGGATAATTGTCAATATGTTTGGAAATGAGCAATCAAAAACACTCCTGAAACAGTATGAAGATAACTTTCCTCAAAAGAAACCACTCAAACGGATGTGTGACCCATTATCAGATGAAGAGATAGATGCATTTAGTGGAACCAAGAAGGTGAAAGTCAAGTCTGAAGGGGATGTTCACACAACCACTATGGAGGATGTCAAAAGGGTGCAACAAACCATCAGTAGAAACACACGAGTTGATGAGAGTATGATTGTCTACTCCAATCAGATGTCAGGGTGTGTCTTATTTACTTTTCTCATCCCAGAAACTGTGGTCAGTTGCTTCAGTAGTCTCAGTGCAGACAATCAAAGGGACCTAGCTGATCATGGCATCCTCGGAGTTGAAGTGAATGCCGATGTAGTCATAGACCTGCAATCTTTGCAAGCAGAGTCCAAGACTGATATATCACAGCCAGAGACTACAACTGACACATTGCAGACAGAGACCAAGGCTGATTCATTGCAGGCCCAGTCCAAGACTGATATATCACAGCTAGAGACCAAGACTGGTACATCGCTGGCAGAGTCCAAGACTGATACATCGCTGGCAGAGTCCAAAACTGGTACATCACTGGCAGTGTCCAAAACTGGTACATCACTGGCAGTGTCCAAAACTGGTACATCGCTGGCAGTGTCCAAGACCAGTATATCACTGGCAGAGTCCAAGACTAGTACATCACTGGCAGAGTCCAAGACTGATATACCACAGCCAGATGCTAAAACTGATAAATCCACCTACACTACTGCTGGAATGAAGCGAGTCCCCTTAACTCATGACTCCCCCAAAACAGCCCATTACAACTCAGAATTTCAGCAACTCATTTCTGAAGTAGGGAAAAAAACAGTAGAAGTTATCCAGCTGAAAAAATTCTTGCAAAGTTTCACCCATGTTTTATATCCAGAAGCTCGGTACATTGATCCCAGGATCCTGAAAAATGCAGAGTCTGTCCCACAAATATTCACCATTTTGCAGCCCCAAGTCCTAAACTTCCTTAACTGGGGTGTTCTTTGGAAGGTTGCTGATGCTTTTGACATTGAGATGACATCTATATTTCAGTTGTACAAAAGTAGGTTTCCCTCTCATACTAAACTCTCCACTCTCCCAGACCCTCTGTCCGAGGAAGAAATCTCAGAATTTAAAGAATTTCAAAAGCTGCGAGTGACCCGTGGTGGTGGTAGTGCGATTGAATGGACACTGGGTGACATACAAGTAGTGAGAGAAGCAGTGGAGAAGGCCACAGGAATTGATCAAGACTTCATCATTTATGCCCACTGGGAAGGAGGATTCACCACTCACCAGTTCACATTCCTCATTCCGAAATCTATCAGTGGAATATTTGGGGAACTCTGTGAGGAAGACTTGGAAATCTTAGCTGGAAGAGGTGTCCAAAGGTTAGAGGTTGACTATGACACAGTTGCAGACAACATTCAGAAGCTATACAGTGTACAGACTGTAGCAACTGTCGGAGAAGACACCAGGAGGAGAGTCAAGGTCCTTGGACTGGAACACTTCATTCCTGAAGAAGAAATGAAACAGACAAGTGGAGAAGCTGTCCGTCATTTGAATGATCTCATCACAAGCACTCCCGCAGGCAAGCTCCAAGAAATTTGTTCAAATGATTTCCTAAAGATATTTTCAAGGAAGATGCGAAGCTGGAAAGACTTGGCTTCATATCTTGGGATCAGTGAGAAGGAGTTAGAAGAGACTGGAAATGAAGAGGAACAGAAGTATATGGCCCTTCTGTGCTGGAAGAGAGTGAATGTAAACAATGCTACTAATGAGGGTCTTCTTGAATTTTTGTTAAGACATGGACACCTTCACAATGCTGAAGAACTACTGATACATTTACAAGGTCAGTAACAATAGTTTGTGTTAACTGCATCCCTGTTTATGGTGTGTGCTTTTCCTTAACTTAGGTAGTATCACTGAAGTCCAAGGAGCCTGTGAGTTTTTACGACAGAAGTTTCTGAAAGACTCATTTTCAAAAAGGAAGCTATGGTCTGGTGCTCCTAAACTATCAAACTTTAATCGAAGGTTTGGAATTGTCCAAAATGCTCCTCTTTTGTCTCAACTGGACTATACTTCCTGCTATGAGATGATGGACCAGTTTCCCTCTGAGATCCAGGAGCTGTCCATGAAGTCTATGCTGAACAAAATTGCACAAAGAGAAAGCCGTGTGTTTGTTGTCAAAGGGCCCCCAGGATGTGGTAAAACAGAGTTATTATCTAGATTATGCCGCAGCTGGGCTAAACATTATGCATTGAGAGGATTTTCACTAATCCTTTATGTTAACATCTGGGATCTGCACCAAGGTTGCTCAATACAAGAATTGATTGACAGACAGCTCAAAGGCAGCACTGTAGTAAGCAAAACGATTTGTCGCTGGATTAAAGCAGAGAAAGGAAAGGGAGTCCTTTTTATACTTGACGGTTTTTGCCATGAATATCTCTTTCAATCACCTCTGGAACCGTATGGAGATGTGCTGTTCAGTATTTTGTCTGGCCGCAGCAATTTCTCCGAATCCACAGTAGTTGTTGCCACTACATGTTCACATTTTATTGAAGGTAACTTCATCCAGTTTGAGATTCTTGGATTAACTAATCAACAAATTGGAAAGGAAGTTATTCAACATTTTGACGATAAGAGAGCATCTGATTTCTTGAGTTATCTTGCTGGAAACCCACAAGTGGAATCACTTGTTTCATCACCTAGTTACCTGATTGGAACCATGTATGTTTTTGCTCGCATTTCATATGATGACCTTCCTGTGACATGGACCCAACTGTACACCTCTCTGGTAGTGTTGGTCAATGAATGGCACAAGGGGAAGCTCTATGAAATGTTTAGTACTGATCCACTGCAGTCTCAGTTCAGGAATATTTTACTGGAAAGTGGCAGGAAAACCATTGAGGACTCAGGAAACGTAATTGCAACAATTGGCAAATCACTAATCTATGATAATGAGGAGTGTAACTGTGAACTAGCAGATCGTAATTCCACTGTACCTTATCTTCAAGATTTTTGTTTGGCAGTGGAAACTCTCCTCAATCCTGATCGCAAGAAACTATCACTGAGGTACAAGGACGAATTTGCTTATTTCTGGTGTTTCATTGCTGGTCTTGGAGCCGAAACCAACATTACGAATCTGTTAAAACAGTACTATAAAGGAAATGCTTTAAGATTAACGGATTGTTTAACTGAAACTGAATATGTGACAACTGAACAGCAAACAGATCTTTCTTCCCTAACAACTGAAGTTAGCAGTGCAGTTGTCACCACACGTGACATCCACAGTATTCTTCATTGTCTTCCACACATGCAAAATCCCCATGTAGTGGTCCTCAACAAATGCTTCTTAGGAGCACAAGCTATGAGGGAATTCTCAAAATTTCTTGTTGCAGGTGCTTGGCGTGATGATCACAGCGGCATTAAGCATCTTTGGTAAGCTATAGTATTGGTCAATGAATTCTCAGCCTCTTGTGATTAATCCAGTTACGGTCACTCCCTGTACTGTACTCCATAGATAGATAATAGGCATAGTGGAAGACACTCAAGTAACACTTCTTTGCAGTATATCAAGCAAGTTAAATGAAGAAGACATAGTGGAAGGTTGTACTGTACCCATGCATCAACTGATATGTTCACAAATTGGATACTGTTTGTTAGTAGTACATGCAGTAGTAATGTTCATACTACATCCTAGGAGGACTCATTTCACATTATGCCTAATGATGGCTAGCCAAAATTCCACAACTGTTTAGTGGAAGTGACCTTGTTCCCATCTCTGGATCCATGTTTTTGGGATTTACCTATTTGCATCAGCATCATAGGTTATGTTTATCATTCACCATTAGTAGTAAGTAGTTGTAGCAACAGAAACATGGCATTTCCATTAAATTTTTGTTGGTACTTTAATTTTGTGCATTTCGCAGGTAAAAGGTCTTCCGTGAAAATATATTCCAGCAATGGTTAACATTTGCCCTGCCCATTCTAGTAAGCCACACCCAATCTTGATGACCATGAGCAACTACGTACATAGTTGACTACTTGGCAGCTGGTATAGATACCTTCATCCAGCTAACGATCTTCCTGATCCATCAGGATCTTTGTAGATTCCAGAGTCATCACTGCTGTGAACAAGAATTGCACTAACCACCCAGAAAATGACTGAGGGAAGTTACACCAAAATCTCACAGGAGTACAAGGCAGAGTAGTTATCACTGTGATGCGTAGCAAAAAAAAACAAAGATGGTTAGTGTGGATCTAACTCGAGTGTGTTTGTGTCTAATTGTACCCACTGCAGCCTCCATCTGATTGCTATTAGAGTCATAGCTGTGGCCAGAGCTCTGTTTTGGCTTGAAACTCCATCTCTTAAATATGTGTGATTGCATGGCGAAGCTAGCTGCATAAGTGTCAAGACATACGTAAATATGAATGAGCATGCACGTGCACACTATATATAATACCTGGTAGATTATGTCATCTGCGAAAATGTTTGATAGAAGCTTTTTTATTTGATCATTCATGAAAGTTTAATCCCTTGAAAATTCAGCTATACAGTATGCAAAAGTAGTGGTAAGTCCACATTCTGTTGCTGTGGCAACAACAATGCCAATTGACTAGCCCCCATACTGAGACGCTGTTTGTGGGGATCTGACGTATGGGATTGAGTTATGGCCTCAACAAATACCGATGGAAGCCCATGCTGTGATTCTCTGATGCTCAGGTCATTGCCGTAGCAACAGAAACATAGTTAGTGTGGATCTAACTCGAATGTGTTTGTCTGTTTATACCCCACTGAAGCCTCCGTCTGACTGCTACTGGAGCCATAGCTGTGGCCAGAGCTCTGCAATGTAACACGTCACTGGAAGAACTGAAGTAAGTTGTGAGGGTTGAACAGTACATGCGGCTCCGGTAAATACAGTTATTTCTTCCACTCCACTGACTCTTTGTCGTGACATAACATTATGTTAAGTCAGACTCACAGTCCCATTTATTTTGTGTCTCTACTTACACTAATTCTGAAGTACTCTCTTCCACAGCCTCGAATCAAATAGTATTGGATCTGAGGGAGCCACTGCACTGGCTGATGCTCTGAGAGTGAACCAGAGCTTGCAGAAACTGAAGTATGTAACTACTAAGTAGCTACTTCCATGTACATACAGGGACATGTACAGTTGACCTGGGTGACAATGATCGGCCCTCCTTGAACTTGGGAGACTGGTGCTAGTAACTATTATCACTTTCCTCACTGTATTGACACTTGCAAAGTTCGATTGAATATGGAATCATAAGTGGGTTGTCAGTATAGTGTATGTATTATGTGTATGTATGTGTATGTGTATGTGTTTGTGTGTGTGTGTGTGTGTGTGTGTGTGTGTGTGTGTGTGTGTGTGTGTGTGTGTGTGTATGTGTTTGTGTGTGTGTGTGTGTGTGTGTGTGTGTGTGTGTGTGTGTGTGTGTGTGTGTGTGTGTGTGTGTGTGTGTGTGTGTGTGTATGTGTTTGTGTGTGTGTGTGTGTGTGTGTGTGTGTGTGTGTGTGTGTGTGTGCATGTATATAGTCTTGTTCCCAGGCCTGTTTGAAAATCAGAGAAAAGGGCCTGGTATCCACTGCTTGCACATGTTCTTAACTTGTGCATAAGGCTCATGTTGAATTATGTGAAATAATGGCCAAGTTGCTAGCAGGCAGATGAAAATCTAGATTAAATCCTGATCTTACATACAAATATACAGCGATATACGCCTGACCATCATAGCACACAGAGGTGACATGGGAATGTTGGCAAAATTGCATGACTGTACAAACAGTGAATACTAGGCCTTTTTTCTGATTTTTCAACCAGGACTGGGAATGAAGTTAAATGTAGTGGTAAGCCCATGTTCTGTTGCTATGGCAACAACAATGGCAATTGACTAGCCACCATACGCTGTTTGTGGGAATCTGTGTGCGAGGTACGATATAATTTCCAATTGAAGCCTGTACCGGTATCCCTGACTCTTATGGTAACAACAGAAATGTGGAATTTGTTTGATGTGGATGTAACTCGTGTGTTCATGTCTGATTGTACCCCACTGCAGCCTCAGAAACAATGGTCTGACTGACACTGGAGCTACAGCTCTGGCCAGAGCACTGCACCATAACAAGTCACTGGAAGAATTGAAGTAAGTTGTAAAATTAATGGTGTTTTGCTGTTGAACAATATGTAATTTTCTAGCCTGATGGTATGTGGTTGCTATGTAATACAGTGCATTGTATCCTGCAGGCATAAAGTACAGGTAACTTTATTTGTCTGCGGTTATGCAGAAATGTATGTATTTTATGTGCATTCTAAGCCGCTTAGCATCGTGACAATTGAATGGGTTGATGACAGCGATAGCTAGTCCGAGAACAAGCCAGTGTCGAAGCCCTCCCAATGAGCCCCAAGTGGACGAAAACCAAACTGATAGCGCTGGTGTGATCTGTCAATTCTCATAAGGCTTCTCCACTTGGCACGTTTTCGAACTGGCTGTCATCGTCTCTTTGCAGTGTTGAACGGTTTCAAAGTTATAATATTTGTAGCTACGACAAAATTTAAATGAGTAGCTAAAAGCTAGCTAGACTACTAGTGTAACCATCGAAAAACAGCTGCATTCACAAATAAACATACCGCTGACATGACAACGCATTGAAGCACATGCGCAAACATTCAAGCTTGAAGCTGGTTATTAACTGCACCCTTGGGTTTTATTTAATTGATATATAAGCAATACCGCTCTCAGGCGGTGTGCTTATATATCTACTAAAGGTCTCATGAGTGGCTAATAATAACATATGTACTGTCGGCTATGGTAGGTACCGTAGAATTTCTAATAATTTGTACACCTTATTAATTTGTACACCCCCCTTTTCCTAGTAATTTACGTACTCTAATTTATTTGTACATGTAAAAATGAAATTATTATTCTATTGTTCATACAGCGGAAAGCGCGTTTGAGTACAAGCACTCTCAGTTGATGCAAATATGATACGAGTGTTTCTAACGTCCACAAGTATGAATAAAAACGTTCTTTTGGCTCTTGGTTCTGATCGTACGGGCAGGGACGATGTTGAATAAGCCAGGATGGGGGTCAGTCCACGTGTTCCCGTAGATTTAATCATGTGAAGTCTCATGAGATGAACGTTCAGTGAATGCTGTATAGCATACTATAAGTTCATTCTTCGATGTTGGCTAAGAGGTCTTAGTGTGACTGACACTAATCATGGCCGTAGCAAGCGGTTGGGCTGGTCGGGTTTTGGCCTGACCACTTTTTCGCGGACTAAACATGCACATGCGCAATTTGAAAACACGTGAAGTACGTATGTATAGGAACTAGTAAGCCGAGCCATTATGGAAAATGGCTGCCCACCATCGTGCATATTGGCCACACCACTTTGAAATAGCTTGCTACGGCCCTGCACTTATATGTGAAGTGTAAGTTGTGGAGCTTCGTAAACTTGCTTACCCAGCATATATGTATGCACGTAGATCGAAGCCAAAGTTACTTGTTACTAGTTGTTATACATAATGGCAGCTAACTGTAGCTAGAAAAGTACCGGTACCTACTGATTGGTTTCCTTAGTGTCGAAAATTTGCACACGTTTTTCTTCTATTCAATTCGTACAAATACTCTTTGTTCGTACACCCCCAGTTTCTTGGAATATTCGGTGATTTACATACTCTAATCAAATCGTACAGCTAAAATTTATTTTTGTACGAATTATTAGAAATTATTCGGTATTAACTTTTTCTTCCATGCATACTCCCTCCTACTCCACTGCCTTTTAGTGACAACATAAGCCTATAATATATGTTAAGTCAGACTCACTGTCCCATTGATGTTTTATGCACTAATTCTGAAGTAACCTCTTCTTGCAGTCTCAGAGGGAATGAAATTGTATCTGAGGGAGCTACTGCACTGGCTGATGCTCTAAGAGTGAACCAGAGCTTAAAAACACTGAAGTAAGAAAAATCCTGGCCCTTACAAACCTGAAAAACACGGAATATCCACAATTGTAGTATGGTTGATCTTGGACTAGGGAGACAGGTGACTACTGTCACTCTTCTCACAGTATGGACACTTGTAAATCACAACAATGCTCATTAATTATGAAGCTCAATCAGGTAGTAAGGAGTTGTCATTATGTAGCAACAGAAAGGTGGAATTTCTCTATTCCAATAGTGGTAAAACCTTCTTAGTGACAACATAAGCCTTTGTTAAATCAGACTCACTGTCTCATTAATATTTTTACGGCTTGTACTAATTCTGAAGTACTCTCTTCCACAGCCTCGAATTAAATAAAATTGAATCTGAGGGAGCCTCGGCACTGGCTGATGTTCTGAGAGTGAACAAGAGCTTGAAAACACTGAAGTAACTACCAAATAGCTCTAAGTAAAAGATTGGGATTTTAGTTTGATGAGAGCTGTTGAACATAGTTTGTATTGCAGTCAACTTGGGCTGTTACCATATTTTTTCAGACTGTTAGTGGTGACATATGTCTATGTTAATTACTTACTGTCTCATTAATATTTTTACTGCTTGTACTAATTCTGAAGTACTCTCTTCCACAGCCTCGAATTAAATAAAATTGGATCTGAGGGAGCCTCGGCACTGGCTGATGTTCTGAGAGTGAACAAGAGCTTGAAAACACTGAAGTAACTACCAAATAGCTCTAAGTAAAAGATTGGGATTTTAGTTTGATGAGAGCTGTTGAACATAGTTTGTATTGCAGTCAACTTGGGCTGTTACCATATTTTTTCAGACTGTTAGTGGTGACATATGTCTATGTTAATTACTTACTGTCTCATTAATATTTTTACTGCTTGTACTAATTCTGAAGTACTCTCTTCCACAGCCTCGGATCAAATGAAATTGGATCTGAGGGAGCCTTGGCACTGGCTGATGTTCTGAGAGTGAACAAGAGCTTGAAAACACTGAAGTAACTACCAAATAGCTCTAAGTAAAAGATTGGGATTTTAGTTTGATGAGAGCTGTTGAACATAGTTTGTATTGCAGTCAACTTGGGCTGTTACCATATTTTTTCAGACTGTTAGTGGTGACATATGTCTATGTTAATTACTTACTGTCTCATTAATATTTTTACTGCTTGTACTAATTCTGAAGTACTCTCTTCCACAGCCTCGGATCAAATGAAATTGGATCTGAGGGAGCCTTGGCACTGGCTGATGTTCTGAGAGTGAACAAGAGCTTGAAAACACTGAAGTAACTGCCAAATAGCTCTAAGTAAAAGATTGGGATTTTAGTTTGATGAGAGCTGTTGAACATAGTTTATATTGCAGTCAACTTGGGCTGTTAAGCTCATACCATATTTTTTCAGACTGTTAGTGGTGACACATGTCTATGTTAATTACTTACTGTCTCGTTAATATTTTTACTGCTTGTACTAATTCTGAAGTACTCTTCCACAGCCTCGGATCAAATGAAATTGGATCTGAGGGAGCCTCAGCACTGGCTGATGTCCTGAGAGTGAACAAGAGCTTGAAAACACTGAAGTAACTACCAAATAATAACCATTTATAACTGAAAGGCTTGGATTTATTGAACACATGCCATAAAAGGCTAGGATTTTAGTTTGATGAGAGCTGTTGAACATAGGGTACATTGCTGTCAACATGGGCTGTTAAGCTCATACCATATTTTTTCAGACTGTTAGTGGTGACACATGTCTATGTTAATTACTTACTGTCTCGTTAATATTTTTACTGCTTGTACTAATTCTGAAGTACTCTCTTCCACAGCCTCGGATCGAATGAAATTGGATCTGAGGGAGCCTCGGCACTGGCTGATGTTCTGAGAGTGAACAAGAGCTTGAAAACACTGAAGTAACTACCAAATAATAACCATTTATAACTGAAAGGCTTGGATTTATTGAACACATGCCATAAAAGGCTAGGATTTTAGTTTGATGAGAGCTATTGAACACATAGGTGCATTACAGCTAACATGAGAGGTTAAGAATAGTCACCACCCTGGAGTAGTAGCCACAAGATTGGAAGCACTGATCATAATAAACTCTCCTCTCTACTAGTAGCCACAGCTACTATACAAGGCTATAGCATGTGAACCGACCATATGCACTAGCAGATCATTGTCAGTGATGATCACCAAGCTAGTGCTAGGACTGCTTGTGTTCTACAACTGATTGCCACCTATGACAGTGTGACTGCAAGGTTGTACGCACTACTGCCAGCGTCTTTGCATTGTGGCCAGCTGCCGAGAAGTACCCAACAGTGTCATAGTCTACTAGGCATAGCTGTATACGTGAGTGGTTCAAGTAAAATTCAAACTTTATGTCACATGACTCAAGTTCTATTAAAATTGAGGTTTACAGTGATGGAAAGACTCACAGGTTATTAAGAAGTTGTTTTCCTTCATCTACAAATGTGCAGGTATATTACTAACTAGTATATATATTACCCAGTGGGTGTTAGCCACACCCACCTTAATTGGCACGTGGTTCTATGAATATCATAGAATTTTACTTGAACCACTCACATATATAGATACCACACTTGAATAGTGTCTGCACAAAATTAAACAGCAAGACAACTAGTAGCCACAGCATCTGATCCATGAAATTTGGAAATTATACCAATCCAGCCCCGTAATCTGTTGCTATGGTAACAACAATGCGGAAACAAGTCTGGACTTTATATATTTGAATGTTGTCAACAAACAGGCTGTCTTTTATTCAGTAATACAAGTCCTTAGTGGTAAACCCATGATTGGTTGCTATGGCAACAACAATGCCAACAATGCATTGAATCTACTTGACCAGCCACCATATTTAGATGCTTTTTGTGAAAAATGATGTACTAGAAGTGTTATTGGCTCCTTGGGTGGTAAGGAGTGTCGTTACCATAGCAACTGAAACATGCGGATCTAACTCAGAGTGTGTTTGTCTGATTATACCCCACTGCAGCCTCAGAGACAATGGTCTGACTGCCACTGGAGCCACAGCTCTGGCCAGAGCACTGCAACATAACAAGTCACTGGAAGTACTGAAGTGAGCTGTAAACTGATTGGTGCTCTGAAGAGATCTGTCAGTTGTGTAGGATCAGGCTGCCTTGGGATATGTTATATGGGCCGTTTTATAGGAAAAGGGCCCTTAGGGTGAAATTTATGAATATTCAGTAGCTCTAAATATGTGAAATACGAAATTTTTGACGAAACTGGGATTATTGCAATTTTGAGTTGCCACAATCCTGAGGTTAAACATATGCATACTCCCATGTCAGAAAGCGCTCACTAAGTGGGAAATATCCACATAGAATGCGGAATGCAGCTGTATTTCTGGTAAGTTGCCTAGCTATAACTGTAGAACATTTAGTAGTGTCACCACTTTACATGTTTTATACAGCTGTTAGGAACTATAGCTACTACTAGTGATGACATAAGCATTCCAGCATGTGAAGATGAAGCACACTTAGCTGCATTCACTGAACAGGATGAGGAATATTCTATGGGTTTGCTTTGGAGGTCCCAGGAACACTTACCGTCATGGCAGAGGTTCTGATGTGGACATTGGGAGTGAAGATTAATTGGATCTTGGCACTGTGATTGCTAGAGGTGTTTTAAATGAGGGTGACCAGCCAAACGCCTAATTTTGACAATGCAAGGAAACTAGCGCAAAAAGAGCTTGAAAGTGAATATGTTTGCTCAAACAGTTGTTACAGTCAATTTCCTGAGGATTAAATGTACTCAAGTTAATTGCAAATGGCTGAGCTAGGAGAACCAGAACATCATACGCACACATGTCCACATCCAGCATCAAACATTTGTCAAACTTTAAACTGTTATTTCTCAAAGTTGTCTTTTGTACACGAGTTGGTTTTGAGAAATATAACATGGCAATGATAAGTTATTTCAACAAGCATTCTTTGCCAGGAAAGTGTTAAATACTAAAGTATAATTTGGTGCATAAACATGCACATTTCCAGATTTCACCCCAAAGACCCATTTCCTATCAAATGGCCCATATAGTGTTGCACTGATATGGGTTTTTACCGATATTCCGATAGTCTGATATATACCAGCAGATATCAGCCGATACTCCGATAGTCTGATATATACCAGCAGATATCAGCCGATACTGATAACTGATCCAATATTTTCCTCCCGGGTGCTTCGCAGTGAGTCCGTGCAATGAAAATTGTTTTGTGGCTTCTCACTTGGCAGTGATGTTCACCAAGGACTGACGGTAGCTTGTCACAGTAATCCCAATCTCTAAGACTGTAGTATTTAAGAATGAAAGTACTAAGCTATACTTTTGGCAGAAACTGGTTGCTAGCGATTGAATTGTGCAAGTATGAAAGCCTTCATATTATACTTACCTGGAGTAACGTTCCCACTGTGAGTGTGGAATCTTCCTCTCTGGTAGCGAGGCAAGTGCATCCAAGACAGCTTGAGTATAGCATTCAAAGAGAAGAATTGCTAGCATGTGGTTACATTATTGGTGAAATTTGCCGATGGCGATACTGCCCAGAAAGCTCATTATCGGCCCGATTCTGATAACGGATCCGATAATCGGTGAATCACTGAAGTTGTACTAGGGCTAAATATACGTAGCTGCATGCAGGAATGTGGGGGTTGGATGCTGGATGTTTTATAAAGGAGTACTGTAATTATTACTATTATATTCACTGTCTGTGCATGATTTTTCCTCCAGATATACCGTAACTAAGGGTTATCATGGGGTGCTAATAAATGCATATAATTTTCTGGTAGCGTGCAGTTGTGTGGGAACGGATTAGCTATGTAGGCCTAGAGTTTCTTTTTATGTTTATAGCTTTTCTACAACCAGAGATACAGTCAGCAATCGATCGACTGTTGCCAACCCCCACCCACCTACGCTTGACACCAATGAGTCTGTAAGAGGTTTTTACTAAATTCCTGGGTATGTTTTATCAAGAGGGCTTTGCCTAAATTGTGGTTTTGTATCGCATGTCAATAGCTTGCTTACAATTGGAGATAGACCCTGATGAAAATTAGCCGCTACGTTCAAAAAAACCGAATCAGCAAATTCACTTCTGTTTGCGCGGTAACGGGTGCTTTTTCTTTCATGTGGGATGCCAATTTTTGTATGGGTGCTTATAAATGTGATGTGGTTGTTGTAATCAAAACGGGTGCCTATATTCATGGGGTGCTTATTTTCTATGCATGGGTGCTTATTATCCCGATTTTACGGTATTTCTTATTCAGTCTTGATATGGATAAATACAAGTGGACTGGAATTGGGGATGAGGGAGCTACTGCACTGGCTGATCCGAGAGTGATCAAGAACTTCAAAACATTGGAGTAAGTAACTTTTTAAGCTCCACATTACAATTTAGGTTAAAGTTCCTTTTAACCCTTTAACACCTAAAGTTAAAGTTGCTTTTAATTAAATTTGTTTCACTTGAGATGACTTTTAGCACACACATGCCTCTAATGCACCATATCTTCATTTCTGTCTGAGCTCTGACTCCAAAAATGAACCCCAGTGCACTTTCAGGCTTAACCCTTTAAACACTGAATTTTTTTCACTGGAGATTAGTTTTAGCCTAAACATGCCTTTAACGCACCGTATCTCCATTTGTGTCAAAGCTCTGACTCCAAAACTGAGCCCAACTCCACTTCCAGCCTTAGCAAGCAGACACGTGACCTTAACCACGCCCCCTCATTAACGAGCATGCAATGGTCAGCACTCTCGATTGGCAAACACCCGCTTAGAGCCCAAGAAGCCTTCCCTGCCAGAAATGAACCCCCTGAAAGGTGAGAGTAGCATTTTCTAAGCCTGCTCATGCAGCCAGGCCAAGAGTTGGCCCACCCGGTGCCAACCACGGTCCTTTTGCAGCCAAGCCTAGCAGCTGCCATGTGCACAGCACCCTGCGGGTGACCCCACCCACCTCCCCCTGTCCCACCCTTTCTGCTGACGCAGAACCTGCGCGCCAGCGCGCAGAGACTATCTTTTCTGCGCAGTGCGCAGTATGACGTTATCAAAAGTGTACTATAGGGTTTAAAGGGTTAATAAGCATGCAATAGTCAACACTCTCAGTAGGCAAACACCCGCTTGGAGCCCAAGAAGCCTTCCTGGCCAGAAATGAACCGCCTAAAAGGTGAGAGTAGCATGCAATAGTCAACACTCTCAGTAGGCAAACGCACAGAGACTATCTTTTCTGGCCTGCTCTATTGCTGTTTGCTAGTCTCGCAAGCCAGATCCACCAACGCTAGTGTGGATCGCTTTCGTTATATGTGCCCCGTGCATGACTCCAAAAATGATCTGCGCTGGGTTGGTTAGATCTGCATGGCTTGCGAAACTGTTGACTGCTAAGTGCTGACTAGGCAGTGGGTTTCAAATCCCTAATAATGCATACTATCACATGACCTCTCAGTTATGATATACGTGCATGTGTCGTGCATCCATGCACTCGGGGTAGGCCCTAGGTGGGTAGGCCCTAGGTGGAGATGGTTTCCAGTTCTAGTAGTTCAGCATGCGACAATGATAATGAGCCGCCCAATGAAACTTTCTCAAGAAGCTCTGTGTGATTTCCTGTATGCCTCAGAAAATGCACCTCAGAACACCTAAAACTACAAAAACTTCCTGGGGGAGTATTCCCCCCGACCCCCCTGGAGTAAAAGGCTGCAGCTATGTTCTCTACTTCAGCCAATAAGTTGGCCCCCCCAGACAAAGAAGTAGGGTATGGTCCTGAATAACCATAAGTGAAAGGCTTGGATTTTAGTTTGATGAGAGCTATTGAACACATAGCTTACATTACAGCTAACATGAGTGGTTAAGCTCATACCATATTTTTTCAGTCGGACACAATATTGAATAGTCACCACCGCTGAGTAGTAGCTACAAAATTAGAAGCACTGAGTGATATACGTACCCTTGAGTAGTCACTGCCCTCAAATATTAGTTGCACGATTGGAAGCTCTGAGCAAAATAAACACCGCCCTCGGGTAGTAGCAATGGCTAGCAATTGATCCCACAAACACGTGTACAAATAAGTTTCAGTGACAGTAACTGAGCTAGCGCTAAAGCTGTTTGTGTTTTACAACTTGTTTCCACAGCTGACAGCAGGACTGAGAGGCTGTGGGCATTGCTGCCAGCGTCTATCAGTCATCACAATGTGATTAGCTGCAGAAAGTGTCTGTCTAGTCTCATTCCCAGGCTCTCGTGCAAGAATCTGGGAACGCAACCTCTGGTGTGCAACTCCCATATGGTTTCTATACCCGCCATCTGGATAGGATGACTTAGGCAATCAGCAGTGAATATGTTTAGCAGGTACTTAACATGAAGCCATTCTAGGTGGTAGTGCTATGTGAACAGTGTGGTGGCCCGGTAGTGTCAAAAACGACTTTCGCATGTCACATTGAATTCGGCTCCGCAATCGCTAAATTAGATATACGGCATTGCGTTATTCGTAAATATACGGTAGCACGATCGGTCAGTGATCACCCTGTGCGGTCACCGATCGGAGTGGTGCGGTCTGTGATCACCCCGTGCGGTCACCGATCGGAGTGGTGCGGTCTGTGATCTACCTGTGCGGTCACCGATCGGAGTGGTACGGTCTGTGATCACCCCGTGCGGTCACCAATCGGAGTGGTGCGGTCTGTGATCTACCTGTGCGGTCACCGATCAAGGTTGTGCGGTCTGTGATCTACCTGTGCGGTCACCGATCGAGGTTGTGCGGTCTGTGATCTACCTGTGCGGTCACCGATCGAGGTTGTGTGGTCTGTGATCACCCTGTGCGGTCACCGATCGGAGTGGTGCGGTCTGTGATCTACCTGTGCGGTCACCGATCAAGGTTGTGCGGTCTGTGATCTACCTGTGCGGTCACCGATCAAGGTTGTGCGGTCTGTGATCACCCTGTGCGGTCACCGATCGGAGTGGTGCGGTCTGTGATCTACCTGTGCGGTCACCGATCGAGGTTATGCGGTCTGTGATCTACCTGTGCAGTCACCGATCGAGGTTGTGCGGTCTGTGATCTACCTGTGCGGTCACCGATCAAGGTTGTGCGGTCTGTGATCTACCTGTGCGGTCACCGATCGAGGTTGTGCGGTCTGTGATCTACCTGTGCGGTCACCGATCGAGGTTGTGCGGTCTGTGATCTACCTGTGCGGTCACCGATCGAGGTTGTGTGGTCTGTGATCACCCTGTGCGGTCACCGATCGGAGTGGTGCGGTCTGTGATCTACCTGTGCGGTCACCGATCGAGGTTGTGCGGTCTGTGATCTACCTGTGCGGTCACCGATCGAGGTTGTGCGGTCTGTGATCTACCTGTGCGGTCACCGATCAAGGTTGTGCGGTCTGTGATCTACCTGTGCGGTCACCGATCGAGGTTGTGCGGTCTGTGATCTACCTGTGCGGTCACCGATCGAGGTTGTGTGGTCTGTGATCACCCTGTGCGGTCACCGATCGGAGTGGTGCGGTCTGTGATCTACCTGTGCGGTCACCGATCGAGGTTGTGCGGTCTGTGATCTACCTGTGCGGTCACCGATCGAGGTTGTGCGGTCTGTGATCTACCTGTGCGGTCACCGATCGAGGTTGTGCGGTCTGTGATCTACCTGTGCGGTCACCGATTGAGGTTGTGTGGTCTGTGATCACCCTGTGCGGTCACCGATCGGAGTGGTGCGGTCTGTGATCTACCTGTGTGGTCACCGATCGAGGTTGTGCGGTCTGTGATCTACCTGTGCGGTCACCGATCGAGGTTGTACGGTCTGTGATCTACCTGTGTGGTCACCGATCGAGGTTGTGCGGTCTGTGATCTACCTGTGCGGTCACCGATCGAGGTTGTACGGTCTGTGATCTACCTGTGCGGTCACTGATCGGTGTGGTGCGGTCACCGATCGGAGTGCTGCGGTCTGTGATCTACCTGTGCGGTCACCGATCTTAGTGTGCGCTCACCGATCTACCCTGCTCGGTGACCGCACAGAGTGATCGGTGACCGCACAGGGCAGATCGGTGAGCGCACGCTAAGATCGGTGACCGCACAGGGCAGATCGGTGATCGCACTGAGTGATCGGTGACCTCACAGGGCAGATCGGTGAGCGCACTGAGTGATCGGTCACCGCACAGGGCAGATCGGTGAGCGCACGCTAAGATCGGTGACCGCACGCTAAGATCGGTGACCGCACAGAGCAGATCGGTGACCGCACAAAGTGATCGGTGTCCGCACAGGGTGATCACAGACCGCACCACACCGATCGGTGACCGCACAGGTAGATCACAGACCGCAGCACTCCGATCGGTGACCGCACCACACCGATCAGTGACCGCACAGGTAGATCACAGACCGTACAACCTCGATCGGTGACCGCACTGGTAGATCACAGACCGCACAACCTCGATCGGTGACCACACAGGTAGATCACAGACCGCACCACTCCGATCGGTGACCGCACAGGGTGATCACAGACCACACAACCTCAATCGGTGACCGCACAGGTAGATCACAGACCGCACAACCTCGATCGGTGACCGCACAGGTAGATCACAGACCGCACAACCTCGATCGGTGACCGCACAGGTAGATCACAGACCGCACAACCTCGATCGGTGACCGCACAGGTAGATCACAGACCGCACCACTCCGATCGGTGACCGCACAGGGTGATCACAGACCACACAACCTCGATCGGTGACCGCACAGGTAGATCACAGACCGCACAACCTCGATCGGTGACCGCACAGGTAGATCACAGACCGCACAACCTTGATCGGTGACCGCACAGGTAGATCACAGACCGCACAACCTCGATCGGTGACTGCACAGGTAGATCACAGACCGCACAACCTCGATCGGTGACCGCACAGGTAGATCACAGACCGCACCACTCCGATCGGTGACCGCACAGGGTGATCACAGACCACACAACCTCGATCGGTGACCGCACAGGTAGATCACAGACCGCACAACCTCGATCGGTGACCGCACAGGTAGATCACAGACCGCACAACCTCGATCGGTGACCGCACAGGTAGATCACAGACCGCACAACCTTGATCGGTGACCGCACAGGTAGATCACAGACCGCACAACCTCGATCGGTGACTGCACAGGTAGATCACAGACCGCATAACCTCGATCGGTGACCGCACAGGTAGATCACAGACCGCACCACTCCGATCGGTGACCGCACAGGGTGATCACAGACCGCACAACCTTGATCGGTGACCGCACAGGTAGATCACAGACCGCACAACCTTGATCGGTGACCGCACAGGTAGATCACAGACCGCACCACTCCGATCGGTGACCGCACAGGGTGATCACAGACCACACAACCTCGATCGGTGACCGCACAGGTAGATCACAGACCGCACAACCTCGATCGGTGACCGCACAGGTAGATCACAGACCGCACAACCTTGATCGGTGACCGCACAGGTAGATCACAGACCGCACCACTCCGATTGGTGACCGCACGGGGTGATCACAGACCGTACCACTCCGATCGGTGACCGCACAGGGTGATCACTGACCGATCGCGCTACCGTATATTTACGAATAACGCAATGCCGTATATCTAATTTAGCGATTGCAGAGGCGAATTCAATGTGACATGCGAAAGTCGTTTTTGACACTACCGGGCCACCACAGAACAGCAAAAGCCAGCCTCTTTACTGCTGTGTTTTCACAGCTTAGCATATTCACTGCTGATTGCATAGCCTCGTTCCCAGGCCCCGCCCAGCTTTCCATCGCTTATTAGTCCCACTTTACTGTACTAATAAGCGACAGAAAGCTGGGTGGGGCCTGGGAACGAGGCTACTGATTGCGTACGTCCTCCCATCCAGATGGTGGGTATAGAAACATATGGGAGTTTTACACTCTTAATACTGTAATAAACTCTTGCCTGTACGTACCTTATTCAGCCATTGTTGATATTCATAGGCTTTCCAAAAAAAATGGATGCCGCCCTCAAAGAGTAGCCGCACAAAAACAAACCGTGAAAAAACAGTGGCTGTGGCGTCTGATTGAAGAAATATGGTATTATGAGACTATCATGTAAACAAACCGTATACATGAATATGTATACAGACAGTTGCAAAATAGTCACCAAGCTAGCACTAGGGCTGCTTGTGTTCACAACTGATTGTGACCACTGACAGTGGAACTGCACGGCTGCTGAGATATACAGGATCTACCCATCAGCGTTATAGTTTCATAAGACTAGGCCTAGCTGTATAGTAGATACGATAACCTTATACCTAGGGCGTTTGTGAGAGAACCAGCCTGGTAACTTACGTGAATTCAACTGTATGCAGATGCAATACCATGGCCAAAGTATGATGAGGCGTTTTTTGAGACATCAAGCGTTCAAAGTGACGATGACTGGATTGTTGATTTTCCATATGACATCTAAGTGTGAGAGCAGCATGCAAAATGGGGGTGGGGCTAACGTGTGTGAAATGATGCATGCAAGCAAATGATGGCAATCTTCCAAAAAGAGATTAGATCAAGCCTTCCAGGCAACTCGCATCGCCTTTCCCCATTGAAAAATACTTATGTGAGATGGTCATTTCTGGCAGCTTTGTTCAGTTGTTTCAAGTAGCTTCACTGGCTGCAGTAAGTAGCTACAGGTAGGAGATTCTAATACCATTTTGGCTGAAACATAGCCTCAGAAGCGATCTCAGAATACAAATTTCTTGGGGGACACGCCCCCAGACCCCCCTAGCATCAACGATCATCACCATGGCTGGCTCTGGCCCTGCCAGCTTTTGCTTGTTTGCAGTAACATGTACTATACTGGAAACGAGGCTGGTAAACCCAAACACATATGACTGGTCTTCACCATATCCAAGTTGTTGACCGTATCAAAATGGTGGACAATACAAATAGAAAAGCACTGGAAATGCAAAGGATTGAACTGCTTTGGTCTCTATCAGGTACACATGTTAATTTATTTTAGATCGCCATGTCATTGGTGCATACAGCAAAATTAATGTGCTGATTTTTACATTTTTCACTGTACTGACAAAGTGACTGACGGACAGACAGACAGACGGCCAAAACTGATTGCATGCGCACATAGTGTAATAATGATGGTGCCTGGAAACAAATTGACTAGACACCACATTCAGATCCCTTTCGTGGAAATAAGTAGTGTGAGTTGAGGTGGTGAGGAGTTATCATTTGCAAAAGAAACCCAACTCGAGCGTGTGTTCATGTCTGATTACACCCACCTGCAGCCTCAGTGACAATGGTCTGACTGCCACTGGGGTGATAACTCTGGCCAGAGCACTCCAACATAACAAGTCACTGGAAGTACTGAAGTGAGATTGATGCTCTGAGGTCTTAGTGTCAGGCTGCTTTGTGATAAGTTATACTAGGACTGATTTTAGTTACATGCAGGAATGTGGGGGTTGGATGCTGATATTTCTATAGAATGGAGTAATGTAATACACACTATATGTTTTCCCCCTGATATATTTCTTATTCAGTCTTGATTGGACTGATTACCAGTGGACTGGAATTGGGGATGAGGAAGCTACTGTACTGGCTGATCCGAGAGTGATCAAAAACTTCAAAACATTGGAGTAAGTGACTTTTAGGCTCCATATGACCATGCAATAGTTATTAGGGGTAGCCTGAGCAAGCTCCACACTAACGGGACTGCATTGCGCCATGGATTATCCATGATTGCCCACGTGTATGTGTATGTTTGTGGCCACTTACTTTATATCCCAAACTAAATTTATGTGTAACAAGCATTATGAATGTGTAAATAAATTATACATATATTCATACCACAACATTGGTGGCAGTGAGTTGGGGGACTGCATGTGGATGTAGGTCATCTGATCAATCATGAGAGACCATGTGTGGAGTGAGCTACACCAATGTACTTTTGAATGCAAAATCTCCACTGAAAGCATGAGTGGTCGCTAGCTGGAGCTTACCTTATTGTAGGTGTAGCCAGTGACACTGAGCCACGTCAATCGGTTAGAGATTGCTGTGCTATAGAGAGCTGGCCAGCATTCTCTAACTTTTCTAAAGTAAAGACTAGACTGCTCACACACAGAGTGGATGGCATGCAAATGCCAAGATGAACTCTCGATGAAGATCTAGTCTAGTCTTGTATCCAGCCTGTCACAACTCCTTTCTTGCTGTTAGCGTCTTGAGTGTGGTTTCACTTCCCTGTCAAACCTCGAACACCATCAACATGTATACTGGTTCACAGGCCTCCGCCCAGCTTTTGGTTGTTTGCAGTAATGTGTACTATACTGCTAGGAAACACAAACACTTGCTTGAAGTCCGCATATGACTGATCACCACCGTATCCAAGTTGTTGACCGTATCAAAATGGTGGACAATACTAATGTTAAATAGAAAAGTGCTGGAAATGTGGAAAATTGAACTGCTTTGGTCTCTATCAGGTATACGTTAATTAGATTGCCATGTTATTGCAGCATAACAGCAGCTCTTTAACCCAGCACTGCACTGCACTGCACTGCACTGCACTGCACTGCACTGCACCGACCGACCGACCGACCGACCGACCGACCGACTGAAATATTGCCTGGAATCAAATTGACTAGACACCACAGTCAGATCCTTTCTATTAAAATATGTGGTTTGAGTTACAGCAGTTGAGGTGGGGAAGAGTTATCATTGCCATAGCAACAGAAACATGGATTTAGCCAACTCGAGTATGTCTGATTATATCCCACTGCAGCCTCAGAGACAATGATCTGACTGCTACTGGAGCCATAACTCTGGCCATAGCACTGCAACATAACAAGTCACTGGAAGAACTGAAGTGAGTTATAAACTGATTGATGCTCTAAAGAGATCTGTCGGTGCTATAGGATCAGGCTGCCTCGGGATAAGTTGTAGTAGGACCAATTATAGCTACATGGAAGAATGTGGAGGTTGGATGCTGAAGGTTTCTATACAATGGAGTACATGCAGTGATAATTTTATGTGTGTTTCGCTTCTCTGATATATTTCTTATTCAGTCTTGATATGGATAAGTACAAGTGGACTGGAATTGGAGATGAGGAAGCTACTGCACTGGCTGATCCAAGAGTGATCAAAAACTTCAAAACATTGGAGTAAGTAACTTTTAGGCTCCATATGACCATGCAATAGTTATTAGGGGTAGCCTGAGCAAACTCCACACTAACGGGACTGCATTGCGCCATGGATTATCCATGATTACACACATGTTTGTGTATGTTTGTGGCCACTTACTAAATATTTATGGATTATGAATGTAAAAAAATGTTACAACATTGATGGCAGTGAGTTGAGGGACTGTATATGAACGTAGGTCAGTTGATCAATCATGAGAGACCGTGTGTGGAGTGAGCTACTTTGAAATGCAAAATCTCCAATGAAAGTATGAGTGGCCCACTTGCTGGCACTTGCCACATTGTAGGTGTGGCCAGTAAAGCCCCGTTTACACTTACTAACCTGGGTTAGTTTAACCCGGATTACAATCCAGATTAAATGTGTTCACACATACAGCTGCTAAGCTGTTTTAGTTCATAAATAATCTTTCACAACTAGTGCTTCTGTGGCTGAGGGGCTGTACTACTTGTCATGAATACTGATAACTTCCGTAGGCAGCGGACAATCCACTTCCAAACCATGCCAGCTGTTTACATGTGCTGTTCAGGCCGGATTGCAACTGGGTTCAACCCACATCTGGAGGTGGTTTACATATTATGGTGCGCAGATTGTTCAATAGGGTGCTAGTCAGGGGTGTGACTCAGAAGTATCCAGTGTGCGCTAAATTAAGTTTAGCACGCGTAAAATTGGATTTGGCGCACGCTACCCGTGATACATGACAACGCACTCGATAATCTGCATTTATTGTGTGTTAGCTGGTAACTAGCACGTGGTAGCTGTCATTACTCTTCGATTCTCTCGGTGGGTTGGTATTCATGATTACGTGGTTTCTTCAATTCCAACTGGAATTTCTCATCATCAATTAGCAATGTTTCGACTACAATACTGTAGTAATTTCACTAGTTGTATATGTGATTGTGGTATTGTTGGGGACAGGGTGTGGGGAGAGAATATGAATTTCATACAAGTGAATGGGGTTAGGGGTGGGGTTATAGTTGGGGAGGTGGGAGGGCAAGGTTTAATACAGGATTTTTTCCTGGGGGGGAGGGAATCTACATGCATGCAAAGGGCATATGCACGAATCAGGGTACCCGCTAGGGTTTTGTAGATTTTAATGAAATTCTGGAGCTATGTAACCCTTTAAACCCTATAGTGCACTTTTGGTTACATCACACTGCACACTGCGCAGAAAAGATAGTCTCCGTGCGCAAGTGTGTGGCTTGTGTCAGAAGAAAGGGTGGGACGGGGGGAGGTGGGTGACATGCACATGGTGGCTGCTAGGCTTGGCTGTCATGGTTGGGACCGGGTGGGCTACCTCTCGCCCTGACTGCATGGACAGGCTTAGTAACACTACTCTCACCTTGCAGGGGGTTGATTTCTGGCAAGGATGGCTGCTTTGGCTCTGAGCGGGTGTATGACAACCGAAAGTGCTGACTATTGCATGCTCGTTAATGAGTGGGCATGGTTAAGGTCACGAGTCTGCTTATTAAGGCTGTAAGTTGACTTGAGTTCAGTTTTGGAGTCAGAGCTTGGACAGAAATGGAGATATGGTGTGTTAGAGATATGTTTATGCTAAAAGTACTCTCAAGTGAAAAGAATTTAGGTTTTGAAGGGCTGGACAAGGATCATTGTATTCAGCTATAATACATTAAGCCTATAATTATGCTGTACTTTGTTATTGTATTGTATACCCTATTGTAGCTGTTTAGGCAATTGTATAATTTTCAAATTTCGGGGGGCCGAGCGTAGAACGCGAGGTGGAAAGATGCTCCCGACGCTCCAGTGCACCTCTCCCCCCCCCCCCCTCCCCCCCCCCCCCCCACTTTGAGAAATCATCTCCAAGAACCACTGGCTGTTCTTTTCTTGAATTAGTGGTGTTGTGTATAATTGTGACAACTAAGTGGTACTTATAACTTTTATTGGGACCTTAGATTTTACTCCATATAAAGACATTTAGGTACTCACACAGAAGGTCAGATAATGAACTGTGGAATCATAATTGATTATGGTCATGATATACATGATCAGATGCTATGCTGTATAAATGGCCATGCCATTTTTACAGGCTGGGAACAAGCCTAAGTAGTGCACAGGTAGGTAGCTAGCTCAGTGGTATCCAAGGACTTTCAGTAGGAATAAATACCACCCTCAAATAGATGTTGCCCTTGAATAGTACCGTAAATTCTGGTTATTAAGTGCACCTTAATATTAGACATATATTATTTATTAGGTGCTTGCTTTCATCCTGGTACACGGAGTACATGATTGGCGGTGTGAGATCGAGTGAAACCATGGTACCAAGAGCATGCAGGACACTTGATGGTAGTAGCCTTGGAATCTGATCTAGGAGACCAACCCCATATTCTGTTGCTGCTATGGCAACAACAATATCTTAACTAGAAGTACCGTATTTTTTCAAATAAAACGCATGATCCAATCTAGCGCAAGATATTCAATTCTGGGAATTTATGGGTGGATCCAACTTAGCGCAAGCCGCCACTAATTAATTTTGAGTACCAGGAATGAAGCCTCTCAGTTGTCCCTATTTTGTGACAACAAAGGTCGGTCAAGAACAATTTCCAGGAAAAAGAGCTACATGAGCTACCGTATTTCTTCGATCAGACGCCGTGGCTACTCGCTGCACGTGTATTATTAGCATGCAAATACCAAGATGAATTCTCGATGAAGATCTACTCTAGTCTTGTATCCAGCCTGTCACATTCCCTTCTTGCTGTCAGCGTCTTCCCTGGCAAACCTCCAACACCATCGTGTATACTGGCTCCCAGGCCCCCCCGCCCAGCCTTTTACTGGGAACGAGGCTGTTAAACACAAGCACTTACTTGAAGTCTGCATATGACCGATCACCACTGTATCCAAGTTGTTGACCGTATCAAAATGGTGGACAATACTAATGTTAAATAGAAAAGTGCTGGAAATGTGGAAAATTGAACTGCTTTGGTCTCTATCAGGTATACGATTGCCATGTTATTGCAGCATACAGCAACTCTTTAACCCAGCACTGCACTGCACTGCACTGCACTGCACTGCACTGCACTGACTGAGTGACTTTTTGTGTGAAAGTACCGTAAACTCTGGTTACTAGGTGAACACAGCTATACGCACAATATATATACTGCATGTTTGCAATGTATGAATAAACTGAACTATAAAAGTGTCTAGGTCCGCACGTGTTTTTTTTAGATCACGCGCATATTGTCCATACACGGCACGCGTACGCGTGCATTGGACGTACGTACGATATATATAAACATATAAACATATATATATCAGAGAAATTCCGCCGTTAAACTCACAAGTGTGGGGCTCGCTCATGCTCGCCCCAATTAAGTACACCTTGGTATTACGAGCATATTATTTATTAGGTGCATGTAGTCTTCCCAGTACATGGCATCATTTATTTAGCACATGTACACGATAGCGGCAAGAGATTGAGTGAAACCCATGGCATCAAGAGTACGCAGCGCACTCGATGGTCATCCTGAAGTCAACCAAAGAAGAGCTACACAGGTTTTGGCTAACACGAAACTCGCAAGCCACACCCTTTGCGGCTTACAAGACTAGAACTGATTTCTCCTGTGCATGGAGCCCCGCATGAATACACGATAGATCCAAACTACGCTCTTGCTCTCTGAGGAGGATGGAGTCTTCTGATTTTATGTTGATGCTCGCCAGGTGAGCATGTCTTATGGTCTACTGAACAGCGCCAGAGAGCTACGTATCATGTCAATACCTGTTGGGTGTGGCTTTAATTATTGAACCCTTTATTTAGCGCATATCCTCTATTAGGCGCATGTTGGCTTACCACTTACACTCATAAGTGCATGCGCTTATTAACCAGAATCTACGGTATGTGGTTTGAGTTATGGCAGTTGAGGTTGTGAGGAGTTATCATTGACATAACAACAGAGACATGGATCTAGCGACTGCTGTATGTTCATGTCTAAGTATATCCCACTGCAGCCTTAGAGACAATAGTCTGACTGCCACTGGAGCCACAGCTCTGGCCAGAGCACTGCAACATAACAAGTCACTGGAAGTACTGAAGTAAGTTGTAAACTGATTGATGCTCTGAGGTCTTAGGGTCAGGCTGCCTCGGGATACGTTGTACTAGAGCTGATTTTAGTTACATGCAGGAATGTAGCGGTTGGATGCTGAATATTTCTATAGAATGGAGTAATGTAATATGTACATGTATCTGTTGTATGTTTTCCCCCTGATATATTCTTTATTCAGTCTTGATTGGGATAAATACAAGTGGACTAGAATTGGGGATGAGGGAGCTACTGCACTGGCTGATCCGAGAGTGATCACAAACTTCAAAACATTGGTGTAAGTAACTTTTAGGCTCCAAATGACCATGCAGTATAACAAGCCTGAGTGAGTGTAAGTGCAACATTTGTAAACCATGACAGACAAACTTTGTGGCAGATTGCCTGAGAGAAACGGTAGAAGCAACCTTGTTGGCATGCTCCTGGAAATTGAAGAGCAATAGAACAAGTGAAAGTCAAATAGAATGATAGAAGGTGGAAGCCATTTTCTAGGCAGCATCCCTAGATTGCCAACTGTTGCAAAGGCAACAAGGCAGTTTTGATCATTTCACCCAGTGTCCACTAGAAGGAAGTCCTCACCATGGACTCTTTGAGTCTACTCTTCACTCTCTTCTCGTGTTTGAGGCAATATTTGGAACCTTTGAAGCAGGAAAAGTTTCTAGTCTTGTTTCACCATTTTGCCGTGCAGTTGTAGTGTCAGCTGTGACTTTTCCCCTTGTATCCTGTGGGTTTGGAAGTGAGTGAAATCTTACAGCCATCTCACTAGCACTTAAGCCTCTCTGACTTATAGTCAAAATGCAGAAAGTTACAAACAGTGGTCACCAAGCTAGTGCTAGGGCTGCTTGTGTTCTACAACTGGTTGTCACCACTGACAGTGGGACTACAAGGACGTACGTACTACTGCCAGCATCTTTGCATTGTGGCCAGCTGCCGAGAAGTACAGGATCTATCCAACAGCATCATTGTTTCATAGGACTAGGCCTAGCTGTATAGTGGGTACATTAACCTTATACCCACTTGTAGTTATGTGACCCTTGTAGTATTAACCTTATACCCAGGCTGTTTGTGAGAGAAACGGCCTGGTAACTTACATGAATTCGATATGCAGATGCAATATCATGGAGATTGCACTGCACCCATACCAGTAACAATTATTTGCTTGTAGTTATGTGACCCTTGTAGTATGCAAACACATTGGTTTGGCCAACAAGGCTCACCTACCTGTACAATGTGGCAGTTCAAATGTGAGACAGCTTGCAGTAGACTTGCTCTCTGAGGTTGATCTAGCTGACTGACTTTAGCTTCATAGCGAGACTATACTATTGCGGTGTGGGAACAAGACTAGTTTATATGTAACTCTATTCAGTTACTTCTTGTACAAGCAACCATTGTGTCTGCATGTTCTGCAGTAGTTGTGCACAAGTTAGGGGAAGATTCGAACCGAAGCCATCAAGCATAATACGAATGCTTCCAAAGTAGTGCAACCAGGGAATCAGTATTGTGATCATGACGATTGTACAATTGTCATTTGACCTTGCTTTAAGCTTGATTGGTTCTACAGACTTTTGGAACTAAACAGTTTAAACTTGCATGAAAAAGATTTTAACAGGCTAGGAACGATGCTAAGTAGTACATAGCTAGCTAGGGAGCTCAATTTGATATATTCTGTTGCTATGGTAACAACAATGTAGAACATTGTCTTGACAATCAGTGAGAATTTGAATGTTGTAATCAGTAGAGTAGGTACAACAATGTGGAAACCCTATTCCAAGTGGTGAACATGATGTGAAGATTTGAATTGTGGACACTTAAAATGTTGTTGGCACTTTTGCTGATGAGGAGTTGTCATCGCCATAGCAACAAAAACATGGAATTTGTTTATGCGGATGTAACTCAAGTGTGTTTGTCTGATTGTACTCCACTGCAGCCTCAGATACAATGGTCTGACTGCCACTGGAGCCAAAGCTCTGGCCACAGCACTGCAACATAACAAGTCACTGGAAGAACTGAAGTAAGTTGTAACCTGAGTGTCTTGCTATCAGGAAATGTGAGGATCGAACAGTATGTACAGACTTGTATACTATTGGCTATGGTAGGTAATATTATTTCTCTCATGCACATTAACTCCACTGACTGTTAGTGACGACATAATATGTCAAATACTTACTGTCTCATTAATTGGGGCGAGCCTGAGTGAGCCCCACACTAGTGAGTTGAAAGGTGGATTTTGATATGTATATTATATACGTATTATTTGTCGTACGTATTCTGTATGTTTGTTAGACTGTAGTTTAACTCAACTGCATGCCACATGTGCATGGTCTATAAGTATCATTTTCGCTCCGTATAAACTACTTTCCAGCACGAGCAGTGTGGGCGAAGACGGCGGGGAGATGCTTGGGAGGAGTAGCTGGAGCGTGAACGTTTACTGTACGAGGGCTGCAAGTTGTGAAGACAAACCTGGCTACTTATAGAACTCAGAAGGCGACTGAGATTCTTTGATAGTTGAATAGCTGACAGTGTATTTATCATGCGTAGTGACTTTTCAACGCCTTTCCTATTTGTGTAAGAACTATGCATGACAGAAACAGCCGAGCAAAGGCAGGAAAGATTAATGGAGTGGAGAGAGATAGGGCTAGGCATTCTACCCAGAATGCCGATGCATAAATTTGTATAATTATCCTATTGCGCATTGTGCATATATACATTGCAAACATGCAGTATATACATAACTACCATGCTGCCTATGCAACACACGATACAACTCGCTCACGCTCGCCCCACAATGCACCGCATTCGCCTAGCTTGTACTAATTCTGAAGTACTCTCTTCCACAGCCTCGAATCAAATATAATTGGGTCTGAGGGAGCCTCGGCACTGGCTGATGTTCTGAGAGTGAACAAGAGCTTGAAAACACTGAAGTAAGTACCAAATAATAAGTGAAAGGTTGGGATTTTAGTTTGATGAGAGCTATTCTGTCGTTAAACTGTGGGCGAGTTCATTCGTTCACCCACATGCAATTGAGTTCTCTCTACCTATGACATTTCTCATGTGATAAATTTTACCAGGCTCTCCCCTTTCCCTTTGATTTTTTGTTTGCACGCGTGGGGAGAGCCTGGGAACGAGGCTAGGGCTGTACTACTTGTCATGAATATTGATAACTTCCATAGGTAGCAGCCAATCCACTTACAAACTATGCCAGCTGTTTACACGTGCTGTTCAGATCCTAATCCGGATTGCAATCTGGGTTCAACCTACATCCGGATGTGGGTTGAACGCAGACTGCAATCAGGATTAGTGTGTTTACATGAACTGGATTAGTTTAATTGGATTGGGATCCCTGTAAAGGCCTGGTGTAAACACTGAGCCACGTCATCAAGATAGGCCCTGCCATAGAGAGTTGCACAGCATTCTCTAACTTTTTCTACAAAGACTAGGCTGCTCACACACAGAGTGGATGGTAGAGTGTCTCCTGCTATCTCAACGCTTTAACTATTAGCTGACCATATTGCTTCATCCATAGTAGCTTCTGGGAAGATTGGCTGCAGCTCCTTGTCTTGCATATGCACTCACTCACTCAGGCTCACCCCACAATGCCCTTGCATTTCACTAGTTGTATATGTGATTGTGGTATTGTTGGGGACAGGGTGTGAGGAGAGAATATGGGTTTCATACGAGTGAATGGGGTTAGGGGTGGGCTTATAGTTGGGGAGGTGGGAGGGCAGGGTTTAATACAGAATTTTTTTCCTGGGAAGGAGGGAATGTAGATGCATGCAAAGGGCACATGCGTGGGTCAGTGTACACATGATGTACAAGATTTGAATTGTGGACGCTTAAAATGTCGTTGGCACCTTGCTGATGAGGAGTTGTCATTGCCATAGCAACAAAAACATGGGATTTGTTTATGCGGATCTAACTCAAGTGTGTCTGTCTGATTGTACTCCACTGCAGCCTCAGAGACAATGGTCTGACTGCCACTGGAGCCACAGCTCTGGCCAGAGCACTGCAACATAACCAGTCACTGGAAGAACTGAAGTAAGTTGTAACCTGAGTGTCTTGCTATCAGGAAATGTGAGGATCAAACAGTATGTACAGACTGATATACTATTGGCTATAGTAGGTAATATTATTAGCTACGGTAGGTAATATTATTTTCTCTCCTGCACATTAACTCCACTGACTGTTAGTGACAACATAATATGTCTGTGTTAATTACTTACTGTCTCATTAATTGGGGCGAGCCTGAGTGAGCCCCACACTAGTGAGTTGAACGGTGGATTTTCATATGTGGCAGTCCCGGATAGAAATCAAATATTATTCTGCGTTATACGTTTTGAGATAATGGCGATTAAAGTTTATGTATGATTATCCCGTCGTCTTACCTACACTCGCACTCGCTCTCGTAGTAGTGCTTGTTCTTTGCTAACCCTAGACACATCTGCACCCGTTTATAGTGCACTGCAAACTCACAATCACGCAAAAACAGCTCTGATGTCTTGTTGATACCAGCTGCTTTCAGGTCGATCGGTAGGAATGATGGCAACAGTGTCCGTGTATAGTCAGCGCAAAAGGCAGCGCCAAATAAAGTTTGTCGCAGGGCGCAGCAGAGCAGTTTATAAACGACCCATCCCCCTCCCGCACAATGAAACCAATTACCATACGGAAGTTGGTCCCACCCCTCAACAAACCGCAAGGGAAGCCAATTGTCATAGGGGGTGTCCCGCTATTCTATGTGGACTAGCTGGGGCTTTCATGGCAATGGGTAGACATCCAGCAAAGGCACTCCGTAACAGGGTGATCAGCTACCCACAGCCCAAGAAGCAGAGACTGGCATACCGAAATGTCTCAGGTACGCCTCTCACACAATCATGAATATGTCTCCTCGTCTGACCATGCCTAGGTGTAGGGCTAGCACAATCACACACACGCACAATGCACACATAATTATGCAGCTAGACATACAAATGCACAGTCATCACAGAAAAGAATATTACAAAAGCAAGCTGTCTTTCATTTTTGCAAGCTCAAAATCAGTGGCTCCGTCAAAGTGTCCTTGACGCACATGGCAACTTGCTCTTCTGCCAAGAGTGTATCACAGCATTCACAGGCATACACATGGAACGTCTCCAAAGGCAACGTGTCATCAAGCAGCAGATGAATCAATGACCTATAGTGATCATGAAGAAGAAAGAGGCAACAGAGAAAAGGCTTGAAAACTTGGTACTGTGCCCAGATGATGAAGAGATGCATACCTTTGAAATGTGGTGGAAGTCCCTTGATGAAGATGAGGATGTTGAAGTGAAGTTTCCATACGAACGTCACGGTCTTGCTGGGCGTCCCTCCAATCACTCCAAGCTTGATGTGATGGCTGATTTCCTGGAGTTTGTGGATTTAAATTCGCAGCCAAATGGCAGGCACGCTGGCAGCTGTAGTGCTCAGTTCTTCTTTATTCCCAAGTTCAGTCGCATTGCTCCACCTAGACCAGGAGAGAAGGGCTTTGATCAGAAGGCTAAAGCGTCAGTGGTTTCAGAGTTCAACAGAGCACAAGTAGAACAAGGAAGAGGTACCTGCGGTCCAACAGCAGCAGCTGAGTGGCTTGACAAGCATCGCCCCAAGGTTGCTGTTCATCCCAGCATGACCGACTATTGTGACACCTGCAAAAACCTAAAGGAGGAGCTGTCCAGAAACCAGGCCATGAAGAATCGCCTGCAACAGTCTGGCAATGCTTCTGAATCTGACTTGAGAGGCCTGGAGGAAGAAAGGAAACAGCTGGATGAAAATCTTGCTGAGCATAAAGTAGTGGCCACACGTGCAAGGGAATACTACAAGGCATGTATGCAGAAGTGTAAAAAGCAGTGGAGAGATATCAAGGAGTACGATGAGAAGGGTAGTTTAACTCAGGAAGAAAGAGAGGAGCTTATGATACTAAAGCATTGCTTTACACTGGTGATTAGTGTGACTACCAGCAGTCAAAGCTGATTCCTAATTGGGGAACCACTGAACAACCAGGATCAACGTACTACCTACAGAAGGTATCACATGATATCTTTGGCATAGTGGACCACCGAGAAGATAAGAGTGTTGTGTACACATTTGATGAGCAAATTGGTCCGAAAAATACAGACCATACAATATCATTCCTCACCATGTATTGGTGCAGCATCTCCCAGCAATACCCATGGCTGCACCGACTTGCCATCTTTCTTGATAACGCCACCAGTACCAACAAGAATCACTACCTATTTGCCTGGGCAATGGAAATGGTTAGGAATGGTGAGCTTGAGCACATGCACATCAGTTTTATGATAGCCGGTCACACCAAGTTTACACCTGACAGGCTGTTTTCAGTAATTGGCAATGTGTACAAAGCAGCTGACGGGTTCACAATCAGTGAGCTACAAGCACTCTGTGCTCAAACAGCTGACATGTATGTAGAAGATGGAGAGCATGTTCTCACCTGGCGAAGATCACTGGGAAAGAAATATTCAGACTTGCCAGGGGTCCGCAAGCTCCATGACTCCTCATAGTTCGGCAGCACAACAGAGAGATTGTCATGAAGGTACGGCAGCACTGTTTCACTGGGGCATGGAAGGAGCCACCTCTTCATGTTATTGAACCGGGGATTCCGGGAGAGCCTGTCACCACATACAAGGAGGAGCAAACACGTGACCTATCAGCTGAAAAAATGGCCAACATGATCACGATGTATGATCGTTTCATTGCACCTGATCGGCGACCAGAGTACCTGCCACCCTTGGGTAGAACAGCTGTACTTGACTCTCACACAACAGCTTCAAGATGTACTTCCACCATCTCAGATGAACCTAAGAAGAGAAAGCAAAGCAAGTGCACAGTTCCTGGTTGTGATGGTACTGGTCATCGCAATCGAGCACGATGGAGTGAAGGACAAACAACCAAAGCTGGATGTCCTAAACTCCACCCCAACAGTAGGCAATAGCTTTACGCCGTCTTTGTTAATTTCTGGACCTTACTACTGTAAACACTGCATAATTATTCTTGCATAAAACTATCGTAATACCCGTGGGATAAAATTATCACTGCACTCTCATTTCTATGTTAAGCTACTCACACAAGTTACAACTAACGACATTATAGAAATGTAGAAGAGTACGGAAAGGTTGCTGCATAAACTGCTAGTGTCACAGCGCACAAAGACGTTTGTACGTCGCTATGCACTCCTGGATAACATCCCTCTCATACTTTCTGACCCCACCGTTTGTAGCTTGCAGCAGTCTATTACTGTAAGCAACAAACGCTGCAGTCAGGTGTGAGGGCAAGGCTACTTATGAGTACTATTCTAAATAATACTCACCTTCCAAGCGGCCCTTGCTCCTGAGGTCTTTTCTAGTGTCTCAACGGATCTCTGGTAGGGGGATGCCTCGACGGTGAGTTCCATTGGTATAACTTGATTTTGACCGGACCGGAATAATATTTGATTTCTATCCAGGACTGCCACATATGTATAATATTTATATACGTATTATTTGTCATACATATTCTGTATGTTTGTTAGACTGTAGTTTAACGCAACCGCATGCCACATGTGGTCTATAAGTAACATTTTCGCTCTGTATAAACTACTTTCCAGCACGAGCAATGTGGGCGAAGACGGCGGGGAGAGGCGCTTGGGAGGAGTAGCTGTAACGTGAACATTTACTGATTTACTGTACGAGGGCTGCAAGTTGTGAAGTGAAAGCTGGCTACTTATAGAACTAATTCCCCTGCAACAAGGCTTCCACAACCCTCCTATGCATGCACACAAGTAACAAACACAAAACATAGTTGGCAAAATGGCACAAGATGTAGGGATGGTGTGAGTGTGTTGTGGTGTCGTTTCCATCTTGTTTGGCTGGTTTTTGAGGGTTCCATCCCTACATGCGCTTATTTTCATTCGGAAAGCTTTTTTGTGACTTTAGAACTAATTCCCCTGCAACAAGGCTTTAATTTGGAATGGCCTTAGTAGGAGCCCGTTCTGGCAGTTTTTTCAAACAATGAACACAGAGAATACTTGAGCATAGCCTAGGAAAGGGCCGCCTTGGCATTTAAGAGCACCTTGAAAGCCATATTCTCCGGGGTCTATATACAGCGGTCAGTTTGCCAGATAAGCGAGTAAGATTTTCGAATGTGCGGGTCTGTGTACACTCATCATAGCTTGCTGTGCTGCCAGGTAATGTTGCGTAGTGCCGCCTAGTATAATTCTGTCAGCTATAAGGCTTTTGCAACCGAACAAATATATTCTGTCGTTAAACTGTGGGCGAGTTCATTTGTTCGCCTTGGCGTTTAAGAGCACCTTGAAAGCCATATTCTCTGGGGTGTATATACAGCGGTCAGTTTGCGAGTAAGATTTGGCCTTGGCGTTTAAGAGCACCTTGAAAGCCATATTCTCCGGGGTCTATATACAGCGGTCAGTTTGCCAGGTAAGCGAGTAAGATTTTCGAATGTGCGGGTCTGTGTACACTCATCATAGCTTGCTGTGCTGCCAAGTAATGTTGCGTAGTGCCGCCTAGTACAATTCTGTCAGCTATAAGGCTTTTGCAACTGAATGAATATATTCTGTCGTTAAACTGTGGGTGAGTTCATTCATTCGCCCACATGCAATTGAGTTCTCTCTACCTATGACTTTTCTCATGTGATAAATTTTACCAGGCTCTCCCCTTTCCCTTCGATTTTTTGTTTGCACGCGTGGGGAGAGCCTGGGAACGAGGCTAGGGCTGTACTACTTGTCATGAATATTGATAACTTCCATAGGTAGCAGCCAATCCACTTACAAACTACGCCAGCTGTTTATACGTGCTGTTCAAATCAGGATTGCAATCTGGGTTCAACCTACATCCGGATGTGGGTTGAACGCAGACTGCAATCAGGATTAGTGTGTTTACATGAACCGGATTAGTTTAATCGGATTGGGATCCCTGTAAAGGCCTGGTGTAAACACTGAGCCACGTCATCAAGATAGGCCCTGCCATAGAGAGTTGCACAGCATTCTCTAACTTTTTCTACAAAGACTAGGCTGCTCACACACAGAGTGGATGGTAGAGTGTCTCCTGCTATCTCAACGCTTTAACTATTAGCTGACCATATTGCTTCATCCATAGTAGCTTCTGGGAAGAATGACTGCAGCTCCTTGTCTTGCATATGCACTCACTCACTCAGGCTCACCTCACAATGCCCTTGCATTTCACTAGTTGTATATGTGATTGTGGTATTGTTGGGGACAGGGTGTGAGGAGAGAATATGGGTTTCATACAAGTGAATGGGGTTAGGGATGGGGTTATAGTTGGGGAGGTGGGAGGGCAGGGTTTAATACAGGATTTTTTTCCTGGGAAGGAGGGAATTGTAGATGCATGCAAAGGGCACATGCGTGGGTCAGTGTACCCACTGGGGGTTTGTAGAAATTCTGGACACTTTTAAGGACAAGAATCATTGTATTCAGCTATAATACATTAAGTCTTGTAGCTGTTGAGGCAATTATGGCATCAAATTTCTGGGCGGAGAGAGAGAAATCTGAGAGAAACCCCCCCCCCCTCTATATGAAACCACAGAGGGGTGAAACCCTGAGAAATCATTACTTTTTTCTCTCATGCACATTCTCTCCCAACAACTCCACTGACTGTTAGTGATGACATTACTTAATGTCTAATTAATATTTTACTGCTTGTACTAATTCTGAAGTACTCTCTTCCACAGCCTCGAATCAAATAGAGTTGGATCTGAGGGAGCCTCAGCACTGGCTGATGTTCTGAGAGTGAACAAGAGCTTGAAAACACTGAAGTAAGTACTAAATAACCATTTATAAGTGAAAGGGTGGGATTTTAGTTTGTTGAACACATAGCTTACATTAACAGCTAACATGAGCACCCCATGAATATAGCCAATGTTGTCATCAGTAGAGTAGGGACAACCATGTGGAAACTCTTTATTCCAAGTGGTACACATGATGTACAAGATTTGAATTGTGGACGCTTAAAATGTTGTTGGCACCTTTGCTGGCTGATGAGGAGTTGTCATCGCCATAGCAACAAAAACATGGAATTTGTTTATGTGGATCTAACTCAAGTGTGTCTGTCTGATTGTACTCCACTGCAGCCTCAGAGACAATGGTCTGACTGACACTGGAGCCAGAGCTCTGGCCACAGCACTGCAACATAACAAGTCACTAGAAGAACTGAAGTAAGTTGTAACCCGAGTGTCTTGCTATCAGGAATCATGACAGTTGCATACTTCATGCATGAAAACCATTGCCGGATTTTCCCATGCATACTCCTTCTACTCCACTTATTCTTAGTGACTCACTGTCAGACTCATTGTCTCATTTACTTGCAATAATTCTGGAGTATACTCCATTTCACAGTCTCAGATGGAATAAGATTCTGGAGCTATGTAACCCTTTAAACCCTATAGTGCACTTTTGGTTACATCATACTGCACACTGCGCAGAAAAGATGATGTACAAGATTTGAATTGTGGACGCTTAAATGTTGTTGGCACCTTTGCTGGCTGATGAGGAGTTGTCATCGCCATAGCAACAAAAACATGGAATTTGTTTATGTGGATCTAACTCAAGTGTGTCTGTCTGATTGTACTCCACTGCAGCCTCAGACACAATGGTCTGACTGACACTGGAGCCAGAGCTCTGGCCACAGCACTGCAACATAACAAGTCACTAGAAGAACTGAAGTAAGTTGTAACCCGAGTGTCTTGCTATCAGGAAATGTGAGGATCGAACAGTATGTACAGACTGATATACTATTGGCTATGGTTAATTACTTACTGTCTCATTAATTGTGGCGAGCCTAAGCGAGCCCCACACTAGCGAGTTGCAGCATACAGATCATGCATATCTGCAGCTACCTGTATGCTTGTAATTTAACTCAACTGCACGCCACATGCAGTCTATAAGTAACATTTTCGCTCTGTATAAACTACTTTCCAGAACGAGCAGTGTGGGCGAAGACGGCGGGGAGAGGCACTTGGGAGGAGTAGCTGTAATGTGAACATTTACTGATTTACTGTACAAGGGCTGCAAGTTGTGAAGAGAAACCTGGCTACTTATAGAACTCAGAAGGCGACTGAGATTCTTTGATAGTTGAATAGCTGACGGTGTATTTATCATGCGTAGCAACTTTTCAACGCCTTTCCTATTTGTGTAAGAACTATGCATGACAGAAACAGCCGAGCAAAGGCAGGAAAGATTAATGAAGCGGAGAGAGATAGGGCTAGGCACTCTACCCAGAATGCCGATGCATAAATTTGTATAAATATCCTATTGCGCATTGTGCATATATACATTGCAAACATGCAGTATATACAAAACTACCATGCTGCCTATGCAACACACGATACAACTCGCTCACGCTCGCCCCACAATGCACCACATTCGCCTAGTATTTTTACTGCTTGTACTAATTCTGAAGTACTCTCTTCCACAGCCTCGAATCAAATATAATTGGATCTGAGGGAGCCTCGGCACTGGCTGATGTTCTGAGAGTGAACAAGAGCTTGAAAACACTGAAGTAAGTACCAAGTAATAAGTGAAAGGTTGGGATTTTAGTTTGATGAGAGCTATTGAACACATAGCTTACATTACAGCTAACGTGAGCTGTCAGCTTGTATCAAATTTGTTCAGACTGTTAGTGACGACATACGTCAATGTTAATTACTTACTGTCTCATTAATATTTTTACTGCTTGTACTAATTCTGAAGTACTCTCTTCCACAGCCTCGGATCAAATAGAGTTGGATCTGAGGGAGCCTCACTACTGGCTGATGGTCTGAGAGTGAACAAGAGCTTGAAAACACTGAAGTAAGTACTAAATAACCATTTATAACTGAAAGGGTGAGAATTTTAGTTTGTTGAACACGTAGTTTACATTACAGCTAACATGAGCAGTTAAGCTCACACCATATTTTTTCAATCGGATGCAATATAGAATAGTCACCATCCTGGAGTAGTAGCCGTAACATTGGAAGTACTGAGTGATGTACTCCTTCCTTTAACAGTAGCTGCAGCTAGTATACAAGACTAGCATGTAACAAACCATATATATATACACGAACACATGATGATCACCAAGCTAGTGCTAGGGCTGCTTGTGTTCTACAACTGGTTGTCACCACTGACAGTGGGACTACAAGGACGTACGTACTACTGCCAGTGTCTTTGCATTGTGGCCAGCTGCCGAGAACTAGGATCTCTCCAACAGCATCATTGTTTCATAGGACTAGGCCTAGCTGTATACTAGGTATATACCCAGGCTGTTTGTGAGAGAAACGGCCTGGTAACTTACATGAATTCAATATGCAGATGCAATATCATGGAGGTTGCACTGCACCCATACCAGCAACAATTATTTGCTTGTAGTTATGTGACCCTTGTAGTATGCAAGCACATTGGTTTGGCCAACAAGACTCACCTACCTGTACAATGTGGCAGTTCAAATGTGAGACAGCTTGCAGTAGACTTGCTCTCTGAGGTTGATCTAGCTGACTGACTTTAGCTTCATAGCGAGACTACACTATTGTGGTGTGGGAACAAGACTAGTCTATATGTAACTCTATTCAGTTACTTCTTGTACAAGCAACCATTGTGTCTGCATGTTCTGCAGTAGTTGTGCACAAGTTAGGGGAAGATTCGAACCGAAGCCGTCATGTATACAAATGCTTCCAAAGTAGTGCAACCAGGGAATCAGTATTGTGATCATGACGATTGCACAATTGTCATTCTTTAAGTTTGATTGGTTCTACAGACTTTTGGAACTAAACAGTTTAAAGTTGCATGAAAAAGATTTTAACAGGCTAGGAACAATGCTAAGTAGTACATAGCTAGCTAGGGAGCTCAATGTGATATATTCTGTTGCTATGGTAACAACAATGTAGAACATTGTCTTGACAATCAGTGAGAATTTGAATGTTGTAATCAGTAGAGTAGGGACAACAATGTGGAAACTCTTTATTCCAAGTGGTACACATGATGGACAAAATTTGAATTGTGGACACTTAAAATGTTGTTGGCACTTTTGCTGATGAGGAGTTGTCATCGCCATAGCAACAAAAACATGGAATTTGTTTATGTGGATCTAACTCAAGTGTGTTTGTCTGATTGTACCCCACTGCAGCCTTGAATACAATGGTCTGACTGACACTGGAGCCACACCTCTGGCCAGAGCACTGCAACATAACAAGTCACTGGAAGAACTGAAGTAAGTTGTAACCTGAGTGTCTTGCTATCAGGAAATGTGAGGATCAAACAGTATGTACAGACTTGTATACTATTGGCTATGGTAGGTAATATTATTGGCTACGGTAGGTAATATTATTTTCTCTCTTGCACATTAACTCCACTGACTGTTAGTGACGACATAATACTTATTGTCTCATTAATTGGGGCGAGCCTGAGTGAGTCCCACACTAACGAGTTGAAAGGTGGATTTTCATATGTATATTATATACGTATTATTTGTCATACATATTCCGTATGTTTGTTAGACTGTAGTTTAACTCAACTGCATGCCACATGTGGTCTATAAGTAACATTTTCGCTCTGTATAAACTACTTTCCAGCACGAGCAGTGTGGGCGAAGACGGCGGGGAGAGTTGCTTGGGAGGAGTAGCTGTAATGTGAACATTTACTGATTTACTGTACAAGGGCTGCAAATTGTGAAGGGAAACCTGGCTACTTATCATGGCGTACGGTAGTACGCCATATGTAGGGATGACCCCGGAAAGAAATGGCGGCCACATTAAAAGTGCACAAATGACATGCTCGAAATGTCTGCATTAGATTAGTCAATGGCCTCCATGAGCCATATTATCGAGTGCTTCCATGGGCAACAGGACCGTTAACTTTGCTGGAAAGCATCGCTAAAGTACCAGACCGGCAAGTCGCTAAAACGGGCAAATCGTCTATCTTCTTACTTTCTTTCTTTCTTTCCTTGAGTGTAAGCCTCGCTAGCATGATAACAGCTGAAGCTATTACAAACGTGAAAAAACAACATAAATGACTGGGTATTGCACTCACTACTTATCGTTATCGTAGAACTCGAACCTTTTATTAATATTATTGGATATAGAACACACCAATACATAGGTGTAGTAGATTTAGCTAAGTATTAACTTTAGACCTTGTTCCCTTTGCAATGGGAGTAAAAACTTGACTAGAGGGTCCGTAAGATGTACACAAGTATGGAGTTTCACGGAGCAGCTGAAAAGAAACATTCTTTGGGATCGGCCTTCAGGATCAACCACCATAAATTCACTCTCGTGACCATCACAATTGACAACTACAGGTGTCCACTTCGTTGTATTATCAGCGGCAGTATACCATAAACCAGGAGAATCATCCCTAACCTCAAATTCAATCTGCTTGCAACCAGACAGTTCCAAGGTAAGTGAGGTACCCGGAGTAGCCAGAACCTGAGGATCTTCGACTGTACCCGCTTTCATCAGTGCTGCTGATCTCCGCAGCAGTTGAAACAGCTCGGTTAGAAACAGCAAGAGTAGGATTTCCACCGCAAGCTGCTGGATCACCCGAAGAGGAAGGATCAGAGTTATCAGTAGCTAATTGTTTCTTGTCCAAAAACTCTGCTAAGCGCTTGGCACTCCTGTGCGGATTTCTTCTCTTCTTTTCTGACCTACTGGCAAACACATTTTCAGCACTCTGTGCCATAGAAAACGAAAGTTGCGCATTGGTATTCCAATTGCTGCCCACCATGTCGGCTTTCCTCTGTCTTGGTACAACAGTTAGGGCTGGTTTCCAGACCAACTGGATCAAAGTACCTTTAGCACTCTCCTGAATCTTCCAGGAGAGTTGCCTGTCAGAGTGACAGGCAGAAGAGATGTCTTTCACGGTAAGCTAGATCTAAACACGTGCTCAGTTGAGCTTCTGGGGGGGGGGGAAGCGTACGTGCTATGAATAATCTTATTCTAGCAAAACGGCATATTAGCACTAAACATTAACATCGGAGTGCTTGAGAATCACTGAAGAAGACTCTTTGGAATGTCATTAGCTCAGCTTCCCAGGCTCGTACAGGAGGCTACGAACTTTGGACGGCAACAGCCAAAGTCAGGTATATACAGGGTTTTGCAGAATCTTTGCAACGCTGCTTAGAATGCGTAAAGCGAAAACCATATTGCGTTCCTTATATGGAAGCTAGTCAAAGTTTGCACCGCGAGGCGGGCATATGGAAAAGCAGGAAATGGAAAATAAACGGAAACTGGAAATGGAAACTGGAAATGGAAACTGGAAACGGAAATGGGAACATGAAACGCACCAATCACTGGTGCAATGTTTTCTTCATAGTGTGCTTAGTCATTACTCTTGTATTGTACTTAGCAATGGTTATAGGACTGGCTTTACGAGTCATGTGCTTTGCCTTTACTCTTGTACTGTGCTTTGTGATTACTGCTTTTAGTGTGGTTGACTATCACTCATGTGGCAAGCAATGTTGCAATCTAGTCTGGTTCACATGTAAGAGGGTCTCAGCACAAGACTAGTTGCAATCTGACCATGAGAGTAACCTACTTCGTTTTGGAACAAGGCCAGCATTCCTACTCTTGCAGCCTCGTTCCTAGACCTACTTCCAGTTTTGATTGCTTGCAGTGTGTGAAGCAAATTATGGCTTCATACCCAGGCCCTGGGTACAATAGCCCCATCCCAACCATTGCCTTCCCCCCCCCCCCCCAATACTTGCCAATGCAGAAATACTGGTGTAGTGTTCTGATTCAAACATTAATCTCAGGACATGTACAGGGCATATTTATACAGAATCAGCTAGTTACTAAGTATGGAACACCAAAGATAGAATACTGCTGAGAACATAAACAATGACTTGTACCACCCAAGTGAGAAATACTAAACAATCACACATTACACTACAACTGGGGGCAGGCGAAGGAAGGCACAGGTGGAACAGAACATGAACTCACTATCACAAGATTGAGAGAGTGCCCAGCACAGTGAGTGTAAACAGCCTTTGGCTGTCTGTCTCTTATTTGCTTTTGCACACCTGACTTTTCTCCACTCATAGCGGCTGCTCCATCATACCCTTGACCTCGCAGCTCATTCAGAGACAATCCAAGTCATTCCAAGGTATTGACAATGGCAGTGGTGATATCACTTGCTCTGACCCTCTCTAGTTTCACAAATGTGACAAACTCCTCTCGAATATCGCACTTCTCATCAACAAAGCGAAGGCATAACGCTAAATGCTCTACGTTATGGCTGGAGACTTCATCAGCAAGAACAGAGAAGAATCTTGCTTTCCTGACTTCAGTGGTATTCCAGCACGAATCACATCATAACCAATGACGTTGATTATGTAACTTTGGGTAGTTGGAGATAAGTACGTGGCACTTTTTGCTCCGGGTTTGTGCAGGTGGTCATGCAACACACTATCAGTTTCAGCGAAAGTGTTTAGCAAGGCCAAAGAATTTCCAGGATTCTTCTGGGAATGAATATCTTCTTTGTCACCTCGAAATGCCAAACCCTGCTTTGCCAAAAACAGAACAGCTCGTACAATTTGGCGAATAATGTGCTTATTTTCAGCCATCTGAGACTGTAGGGAGCTGCTCATTTGCACATCAATTCTGGAGGCTGGATTTTCAATGCTGATTTTCAATACATCAGCTGACTGCACAGCATCACGATGATACGTAAGCTTGGAGTGATTCTGTAGAACCTCACTGAGTTTCACCCAGTTAGAAAATGGCCTGTTCACAAGCCAACCTTTGTCCTTTTGGCTCACTTCTCGAAGGAGCAGAGCACATGGCCCACAGAGTACCGCATCAAGTTTTGGGCTGTATCTTAGCCATGGATATTTGGTAAGCCAGCTAATATTGAATTTTCGGTTACAGCCATGTGAGAAGGTAATTGGCAGAACAGCAGGTGGGGGCACATGTTGAAGTAGAAAGGAAATCTTTTCAGCATTTGAAAGATTACCCACTGTGTGACAAATTTCACTGATGGATTTTGTTGGTGTTATTATTGTACCAATGTCAAGGCATGGTTCAGGAGGAGTTGAAGACTCTGGAGATGCCAATAATTTTGTTGTTGCTGTTGTATGCATATCTGCTGACAGATTGTCACATGATTCTTCACTAGTGGCAGATGGATTCTCACACAATTCTTCAGTTGACTGAGAGGATGCAGTTGTATCATCAGAGCATTCTGAAATCATATCAGAAGGAAAGGCATCATAGGAAAACTAATTTGGAAGAAAATGGTATAGCATGCATGTGCACCTACCACACTCCAAGTCTCCATGAGTTTTGTTTTTCTTTGTGAAAAAGAATTGAATGTCTTTAGGATGTTGCCGTTTCATTTTGTAGATTTCATTCACAAGCGCAATTAATTTCACATAATTTGTACACGCATACACGCGCACGCGCATTCCAGGTAGCGCACGTGAGTTTGAGTGTATAGTAATACCGTGCCCGCACCAGTGTTCTGTGATTCTTCAGGTATGTGGACTAGTTATAATCAGTATAGCGTTAGAATATGGAGCTAGCTAGTGTATAAAACTATACTGGAGACCAAAAGGGGGGTTCATACGAACCCCCTCGAACCCCCCCTGCCTACGGGCCTGACGGTAGTACACAATCTTTAGTTGAAGGTAGCATTTTGGCTGGTGTCTTCTTAACATCTTCCTTTTGTGTTGTGCCTGAGTCTTCATATTCCTCCAACACAGCAAGTGGCAGCCTATTGGTAGCTTGGTCCTCAAACTGCTCTATTGCAGCTAGTAGCACGAGTCAATGGTGGCTTCATTCAAAAACGTCCACACTAAAGGAGGCAGCTGCAGAAACTGGCAGTTGTTCAGCTCCCGCTCACTTCATGTGGACTACTATTGGGTTCACCAAAACACTCTCTGCAGTGTTCGTCCTCACATACATGTAGTATTGAGTCGTAAGACACCATTACAGCAACAGTTTTACTATCGGTTTGACACCACAGCGTTGGGATCTATGGGATTTATAAGCCTGTGCGCAAAGCCTCATAAAACTCATGTGCTTTGCACTTGGGTTTTATGAGGCTTTGCTTGGGCTTCTAAACCCCGTAGATAAATTTACAATTTCACTTGGAAGCATTTGAATTTATGACGATTGTTTGTTCTTTTTGAACAACACAGTTCTATGCTTTCATTCTTTACAGACCATGCATCTTCCCCTCGCATTCCTTTCCCACCTCTCTTCTCTCTTCCTATTTCTAAAAAACAATAAAAAAAAACAGCAGGAACAAGTCACAAAAAAGCTTTCCAAATGAAAACAAGCGCATGTAGGGATGGAACCCTCAAAAACCAGCCAAACAAGATGGAAACAACACCACAACACATTCACACCATCCCTACATCTTGTGCCATTTTGCCAACTATGCACAACAAAGAAAAACCTCTCTACAAACTCATTAAATGAACACCGTACTTAGCAGTGCTCACTCCACAGCCTTCCACATAAAAGACAATCCATATCTGCCACATTCAGCACCAATAAAATTTTACAACATAACTTAAAACTCCCAACATACCATACAACCCAGCACTGCTCACAGTTTCTGCATACAAGACAAACTATACCTGCCATGTTCAGTAGCAACTACATAATTTTGTCCACCCACAACACACTCTCCATGCACATCAACATGCATTACACACCCAGCAATACCCTCCCCACTGCCTTCCACAACCGTCCTATGCATGCACACAACTAACAAACACAAAACATAGTTGGCAAAATGGCACAAGATGTAGGGATGGTGTGAATGTGTTGTGGTGTCGTTTCCATCTTGTTTGGCTGGTTTTTGAGGGTTCCATCCTACATGCGCTTGTTTTCATTCGGAAAGCTTTTTTGTGACTTTAGAACTAATTCCCCTGCAACAAGGCTTTAATTTGGAATGGCCTTGGTAGAAGCCCGTTCTGGCAGTTTTTTCAAACAATGAGCGCAGAGAATACTTGAGCAAAGCCTAGGAAAGGGCCGCCTTGGCGTTTAAGAGCACCTTGAAAGCCATATTCTCCGGGGTGTATATAAAGCGGTCAGTTTGCCAGGTAAGCGAGTAAGATTTTCGAATGTATGGGTCTGTGTACACTCATCATATAGCTTGCTGTGCTGCCAGGTAATGTTGCGTAGTGCCGCCTAGTCCCATTCTGTCGGCTATAAGGCTTTTGCAACTGAACGAATATATTCTGTCATTAAACTGTGGGCGAGTTCATTCGTTCGCCCACATGTAATTGAGTTCTCTCTATCTATGACGTTTCTCATGTGATAAATTTTATCAGGCTCTCCCCTTTCCCTTCGATTTTTTGTTTGCACGCGTGGGGAGAGCCTGGGAACAAGGCTAGGGCTGTACTACTTGTCATGAATATTGATAACTTCCATAGGTAGCAGCCAATCCACTTACAAACTACGCCAGCTGTTTACACGTGCTGTTCAAATCCGGATTGCAATCTGGGTTCAACCTACATCCGGATGTGGGTTGAACGCAGACTGCAATCAGGATTAGTGTGTTTACATGAACCGGATTAGTTTAATTGGATTGGGATCCCTGTAAAGGCCTGGTGTAAACACTGAGCCACGTCATCAAGATAGGCCCTGCCATAGAGAGTTGCACAGCATTCTCTAACTTTTTCTACAAAGACTAGGCTGCTCACACACAGAGTGGATGGCAGAGTGTCTCCTGCTATCTCAACGCTTTAACTATTAGCTGACCATATTGCTTCATCCATAGTAGCTTCTGGGAAGAATGGCTGCAGCTCCTTGTCTTGCATATGCACTCACTCACTCAGGCTCACCCCACAATGCCCTTGCATTTCACTAGTTGTATATGTGATTGTGGTATTGTTGGGGACAGGGTGTGAGGAGAGAATATGGGTTTCATACGAGTGAATGGGGTTAGGGGTGGGCTTATAGTTGGGGAGGTGGGAGGGCAGGGTTTAATACAGAATTTTTTTCCTGGGAAGGAAGGAATGTAGATGCATGCAAAGGGCACATGCGTGGGTCAGCGTACCCACTGGGGTTTTGTAGAAATTCTGGATACTTTTAAGGACAAGAATCATTGTATATTGTGCATACTATACATTAAGTCTTGTAGCTGTTGAGGCAATTATGGCATCATAATTTTCAAATTTCTGGGCGGAGAGAGAAATCCGAGAGCAACCCCCCCTCCCCCTCTGTATGAAACCACAGAGGGGCGAAACCCTGAGAAATCTTTCTCTCACGCACATTCTCTCCCAACAACTCCACTGACTGTTAGTGACGACATATGTCTATGTTAATTACGTACTGTCTCATTAATATTTTTACTGCTTGTACTAATTCTGAAGTACTCTCTTCCACAGCCTCGGATCAAATAGAGTTAGATCTGAGGGAGCCTTGGTACTGGCTGATGGTCTGAGAGTGAACAAGAGCTTGAAAACACTGAAGTAACCATTTATAACTGAAAGGGTTGGATTTTAGTTTATTGAACACGTAGCTTATATTACAGCTAACATGAGCACCCCATGAATATAGCCAATGTTGTCATCAGCAGGGTAGGGACAACAATGTTGAAACTCTTTATTCCAAGTGGTACACATGATGTACAAGATTTGAATTGTGGACACTTAAAATGTCGTTGGCACCTTGCTGATGAGGAGTTGTCATTGCCATAGCAACAAAAACATGGAATTTGTTTATGCGGATCTAACTCAAGTGTGTTTGTCTGATTGTACTCCACTGCAGCCTCAGCTACAATGATCTGACTGCCACTGGAGCCATAGCTCTGGCCAGAGCACTGCAACATAACCAGTCACTGGAAGAACTGAAGTAAGTTGTAACCTGAGTGTCTTGCTATCAGGAAATATGAGAGTCAAACAGTATGTACAGACTTATATACTATTGGCTATGGTAGGTAATATTATTGACTACGGTAGGTAATATTATTTTCTCTCCTGCACATTAACTCCACTGACTGTTAGTGACAACATAATATGTCTGTGTTAATTACTTACTGTCTCATTAATTGGGGCGAGCCTGAGTGAGCCCCACACTAGTGAGTTGAACGGTGGATTTTCATATGTGGCAGTCCAGGATAGAAATCGAATATTATTCCGCGTTATACGTTTTGAGATAATGGCGATTAAAGTTTATGTATGATTATCCCGTCGTCTTACCTACACTCGCACTCGCTCTCGTAGTAGTGCTTGTTCTTTGCTAACCCTAGACACATCTGCACCCATTTATAGTGCACTGCAAACTCACAATCACGCAAAAACAGCTCTGATGTCTTGTTGATACCAGCTGCTTTCAGGTCGATCGGTAGGAATGATGGCAACAGTGTCCGTGTATAGTCAGCGCAAAAGGCAGCGCCAAATAAAGTTTGTCGCAGGGCGCAGCAGAGCAGTTTATAAACGACCCATCCCCCTCCCGCGCAATGAAACCAATTACCATACGGAAGTTGGTCCCACCCCTCAACAAACCGCAAGGGAAGCCAATTGTCATTGGGGGTGTCCCGCTATTCCATGTGGACTAGCTGGGGCTTTCATGGCAATGGGTAGACATCCAGCAAAGGCACTCCGTAACAGGGTGATCAGCTACCCACAGCCCAAGAAGCAGAGACTGGCATACCGAAATGTCTCAGGTACGCCTCTCACACAATCATGAATATGTCTCCTCGTCTGACCATGCCTAGGTGTAGGGCTAGCACAATCACACACACGCACAATGCACACATAATTATGCAGCTAGACATACAAATGCACAGTCATCACAGAAAAGAATATTACAAAAGCAAGCTGTCTTTCATTTTTGCAAGCTCAAAATCAATGGCTCCGTCAAAGTGTCCTTGACGCACATGGCAACTTGCTCTTCTGCCAAGAGTGTATCACAGCATTCACAGGCATACACATGGAACGTCTCCAAAGGCAACGTGTCATCAAGCAGCAGATGAATCAATGACCTATAGTGATCATGAAGAAGAAAGAGGCAACAGAGAAAAGGCTTGAAAACTTGGTACTGTGCCCAGATGATGGAGAGATGCATACCTTTGAAATGTGGTGGAAGTCCCTTGATGAAGATGAGGATGTTGAAGTGAAGTTTCCATACGAACATCACGGCCTTGCTGGACGTCCCTCCAATCACTCCAAGCTTGATGTGATGGCTGATTTCCTGGAGTTTGTGGATTTAAATTCGCAGCCAAATGGCAGGCACGCTGGCAGCTGTAGTGCTCAGTTCTTCTTTATTCCCAAGTTCAGTCGCATTGCTCCACCTAGACCAGGAGAGAAGAGCTTTGATCAGAAGGCTAAAGCGTCAGTGGTTTCAGAGTTCAACAGAGCACAAGTAGAACAAGGAAGAGGTACCTGCGGTCCAACAGCAGCAGCTGAGTGGCTTGACAAGCATCGCCCCAAGGTTGCTGTTCATCCCAGCATGACCGACTATTGTGACACCTGCAAAAACCTAAAGGAGGAGCTGTCCAGAAACCAGGCCATGAAGAATTGCCTGCAACAGTCTGCCAATGCTTCTGAATCTGACTTGAGAGGCCTGGAGGAAGAAAGGAAACAGCTGGATGAAAATCTTGCAGAGCATAAAGCAGTGGCCACACGTGCAAGGGAATACTACAAGGCATGTATGCAGAAGTGTAAAAAGCAGTGGAGAGATATCAAGGAGTACGATGAGAAGGGTGGTTTAACTCAGGAAGAAAGAGAGGAGCTTATGATACTAAAGCATTGCTTTACACTGGTGATTAGTGCCGACTACCAGCAGTCAAAGTTGATTCCTAATTGGGGAGCCACTGAACAACTAGGATCAACATACAATATCTACAGAAGGTATCACATGATATCTTTGGCATAGTGGACCACCGAGAAGATAAGAGCGTTGTGTACACATTTGATGAGCAAATTGGGCCGAAAAATATAGACCATACAATATCATTCCTCACCATGTATTGGCGCAGCATCTCCCAGCAATACCCATGGCTGCAACGACTTGCCATCTTTCTTGATAACGCCACCAGTACCAACAAGAATCGCTACCTATTTGCCTGGGCAATGGAAATGGTTAGGAATGGTGAGCTTGAGCACATGCACATCAGTTTTATGATAGCCGGTCACACAAAGTTTACACCTGACAGGCTGTTTTCAGTAATTGACAATGTCTACAAAGCAGCTGACATGTTCACAATCAGTGAGCTACAAGCACTCTGTGCTCAAACAGCTGACATGTATGTAGAAGATGGAGAGCATGTTCTCACCTGGCGAAGAACACTGGGAAAGAAATATTCAGATTTGCCAGGGGTCCGCAAGCTCCATGACTTCCTCATAGTTCGGCAGCACAACAGAGAGATTGTCATGAAGGTACGGCAGCACTGTTTCACTGGGGCATGGAAGGAGCCACCTCTTCATGTTATTGAACCGGGGATTCCGGGAGAGCCTGTCACCACATACAAGGAGGAGCAAACACGTGACCTATCAGCCGAAAAAATGGCCAACATGATCACGATGTATGATCGTTTCATTGCACCTGATCGGCGACCAGAGTACCTGCCACCCTTGGGTAGAACAGCTGTACTTGACTCTCGCACAACAGCTTCAAGATGTACTTCCACCATCTCAGACGAACCTAAGAAGAGAAAGCAAAGCAAGTGCACAGTTCCTGGTTGTGATGGTACTGGTCATCGCAACCGAGGACGATGGAGTGCTGGATGTCCTAAACTCCACCCCAACAGTAGGCAATAGCTTTACGCCGTCTTTGTTAATTTCTGGACCTTGCTACTGTAAACACTGCATAATTATTCTTGCATAAAACTATCGTAATACCCGTGGGATAAAATTATCACTGCACTCTCATTTCTATGTTAAGCTACTCACACAAGTTACAACTAACGACATTATAGAAATGTAGAAGAGTACGGAAAGGTTGCTGCATAAACTGCTAGTGTCACAGCGCACAAAGACGTTTGTACGTCGCTATGCACTCCTGGATAACATCCCTCTCATACTTTCTGACCCCACCGTTTGTAGCTTGCAGCAGTCTATTACTGTAAGCAACAAACGCTGCAGTCAGGTGTGAGGGCAAGGCTACTTATGAGTACTATTCTAAATAATACTCACCTTCCAAGCGGCCCTTGCTCCTGAGGTCTTTTCTTGGGTCTCAACGGATCTCTGGTAGGAGGTTTTGTTAACGTGCCTTCCAACACTCCTGGTGACGGTCAAATCGTTATCACAACGCTTCAAGCACAGCGTTCACAAATGCAAGGTTCGTCTCGTAATCATGTGTGCATAATCAGCTGATGGGCCGGCCGGCTTTGTGAGCGTATATCTCCGCGCATACATTGCCTACGGCGCTGAAAAGTGTACAACCTCTAGGGGATGCCCCAACGGTGAGTTCCATTGGTATAACTCGATTTTGACTGGACGGGAATAATATTCGATTTCTATCTGGGACTGCCAAATATTATATACGTATTATTTGTCATACATATTCTGTATGTTTGTTAGACTGTAGTTTAACGCAACCGCATGCCACATGTGGTCTATAAGTAACATTTTCGCTCTGTATAAACTACTTTCCAGCACGAGCAGTGTGGGCGAAGATGGCGGGGAGAGGCACTTGGGAGGAGTAGCTGTAACGTGAACATTTACTGATTTACTGTACGAGGGCTGCAAGTTGTGAAGAGAAACCTGGCTACTTATAGAACTAATTCCCGTGCAACAAGGCTTTAATTTGGAATGGCCTTAGTAGGAGCCCGTTCTGGCAGTTTTTTCAAACAATGAGCACAGAGAATACTTGAGCAAAGCCTAGGAAAGGGCCGCCTTGGCATTTAAGAGCACCTTGAAAGCCATATTCTCCGGGGTGTATATACAGCGGTCAGTTTGCCAGGTAAGCGAGTAAGATTTGGCCTTGGCGTTTAAGAGCACCTTGAAAGCCATATTCTCCGGGGTGTATATACAGCGGTCAGATTGCCAGGTAAGCGAGTAAGATTTTCGAATGTGCGGGTCTGTGTACACTCATCATAGCTTGCTGTGCTGCCAGGTAATGTTGCATAGTGCCGCCTAGTACAATTCTGTCAGCTATAAGGCTTTTGCAACCGAACAAATATATTCTGTCGTTAAACTGTGGGCGAGTTCATTTGTTCGCCTTGGCGTTTAAGAGCACCTTGAAAGCCATATTCTCCGGGGTGTATATACAGCGGTCAGTTTGCCAGGTAAGCGAGTAAGATTTTCGAATGTGCGGGTCTGTGTACACTCATCATAGCTTGCTGTGCTGCCAGGTAATGTTGCGTAGTGCCGCCTAGTCCCATTCTGTCAGCTATAAGGCTTTTGCAACTGAACGAATACATTCTGTCGTTAAACTGTGGGCGAGTTCATTCATTCACCCACATGCAATTGAGTTCTCTCTACCTATGATGTTTCTCATGTGATAAATTTTACCAGGTTCTCCCCTTTCCCTTTGATTTTTTGTTTGCATGCGTGGGGAGAGCCTGGGAACGAGGCTAGGGCTGTACTACTTGTCATGAATATTGATAACTTCCATAGGCAGCTGCCAATCCACTTACAAACTACCCCAGCTGTTTACACGTGCTGTTCAGATCCTAATCCGGATTGCAATCTGGGTTCAACCTACATCCGGATGTGGGTTGAACGTAGACTGCAATCAGGATTAGTGTGTTTACATGAACCGGATTAGTTTAATTGGATTGGGATCCCTGTAAAGGCCTGGTGTAAACACTGAGCCACGTCATCAAGATAGGCCCTGCCATAGAGAGCTGGCCAGCATTCTCTAACTTTTTCTACAAGGACTAGACTGCTCACACACAGAGTGGATGGCAGAGTGTCTCCTGCTATCTCAACGCTTTAACTATTAGCTGACCATATTGCTTCATCCGTAGTAGCTTCTGGGAAGAATGACTGCAGCTCCTTGTCTTGCATATGCACTCACTCACTCAGGCTCACCTCACAATGCCCTTGCATTTCACTAGTTGTATATGTGATTGTGGTATTGTTGGGGACAGGGTGTGGGAAGAGAATATGAATTTCATACAAGTGAATGGGGTTAGGGGTGGGGTTATAGTTGGGGAGGTGGGAGGGCAGGGTTTAATACAGGATTTTTTTTTCCTGGGAAGGAGGGAATTGTAGATGCATGCAAAGGGCACATGCGTGGGTCAGTGTGCCCACTGGGGTTTTGTAGAAATTCTGGACACTTTTAAGGACAAGAATCATTGTATTCAGCTATAATACATTAAGTCTTGTAGCTGTTGAGGCAATTATGGCATCAAATTTCAGGCCGGAGAGAGAGAAATCCGAGAGCAACCCCCCCCCTCCCCCTCTATATGAAACCACCCTGAGAAATCATTACTTTTTTCTCTCATGCACATTCTCTCCCAACAACTCCACTGACTGTTAGTGATGACATACATCTATGTTAATTACTTACTGTCTCATTAATATTTTACTGCTTGTACTAATTCTGAAGTACTCTCTTCCACAGCCTCGAATCAAATGAAATTGGATCTGAGGGAGCCCCAGCACTGGCTGATGTTCTGAGAGTGAACACGAGCTTGAAAACACTGAAGTACTAAATAGCCATTTATAAGTGAAAGGGTGGGATTTTAGTTTGTTGAACACGTAGTTTACATTAACAGCTAACATGAGCACCCCATGAATATAGCCAATGTTGTCATCAGTAGAGTAGGGACACCAATGTGGAAACTCTTTATTCCAAGTGGTACACATGATGTACAAGATTTGAATTGTGGACACTTAAAATGTCGTTGGCACCTTTGCTGGCTGATGAGGAGTTGTCATTGCCATAGCAACAAAAATATGGAATTTGTTTATGTAGATCTAACTCAAGTGTGTCTGTCTGATTGTACTCCACTGCAGCCTCAGAAACAATGATCTGACTGCCACTGGAGCCACAGCTCTGGCCAGAGCACTGCAACATAACCAGTCACTGGAAGAACTGAAGTAAGTTGTAACCTGAGTGTCTTGCTATCAGGAATCATGACAGTTGCATACTTCATGCATGAAAACCATTGCCGGTTTTTCCCATGCATACTCCTTCTACTCCACTTATTCTTAGTGACTCACTGTCAGACTCATTGTCTCATTTACTTGTAATAATTCTGGAGTATACTCCATTTCACAGTCTCAGATGGAATAAGATTCTGGAGCTATGTAACCCTTTAAACCCTATAGTGCACTTTTGGTTACATCATACTGCACACTGCGCAGAAAAGGTGGGACAGGGGTGGGTGGGTGGGGTCACCCGCAGGTTGACATGCACATGGTAACTGCTAGGTTTGGGTGTCAAAGTGCCATGGTTGGGACCGGGTGGGCCAATTCTTGCCCTGGCTACATGGACAGGCTTAGAAAACACTACTCTCACCTTGTAGGGGGTTCATTTCTGGCAGGGAAGGCTGCTTGGGCTCTGAGTGGGTGTTTGACAACCGAGAGTGCTGACTATTGCATGCCCATTAATGAGTAGGCGTGGTTAAGGTCACGAGTCTGCTTGCTAAGGCTGGAAGTGGACTTAGGTTCAGTTTTGGAGTCAGAGCTTGGACAGAAATAGAGATATGGTGCATTAAAGGCATGTATAGGCTAAGACTAGTCTCAAGTGAAAAAAAAAGTTCAGGGTTTAAAGGGTTCTAACTGGTTGATGCTCTGAGAGTGAACCAGAGCTTCAACTGAACTAAGTAACTACTATCTTAGTTTCACACTCAATATAAGTTAAAGGCTATGATGTAAATTTAGAACACTCTAGGTAGGGATTCGTGCATTTTAAATTTAGTGCATGAGGTTGATGCAATCCAAGTGCACTAATTAAATTGTATGAAGCCCTACCTATTTTTTGTGCTGTTACGTGACCTTCAGCCAACCATTTATGTTGCTGAGTCATCAAACGTTCGAGCAGTCGAGGGAGCTGTTGCTGTGTGCGTGGCTTGATGTGCAGTTGCACATTGTGTTATCACTGGTTTAGGTGAGCAAAAAGGTAGACATGGCATTAGGAACTGTTTGCCGACAATGCAGTGGCCTAGCGACTGGTAGATTTGTGTCTGGAGAGCATGGGATGCCACTCAAATCGATGTCCTTGTTATTGTTGATGCTAGTGGACTTGCTTACAGGCTGGGGAAGCTGGCAGAAGCATCACGGAAGCCTGAAAAGAAGGTAGCAAGTAAGCGCACACTTCGTAAGTAAGTTGTGTCCATGTTTTTTGTGTACTTGCTTTTGAGCATCTCCATGAAGTGAATGGTAGACTTGCCATTCATCCGTTAGGCACAAACGATGCCCGCTTTAGCACTTTCAATTCTCAACATCCAAGGCTTACCAGCCGGTTCTGTGCGCAGAAGGCATGCAGTTTTAGTACCTTTAGTCGGCAATACACTTCTCTGCATATCATTCTGTATTTCATGCCTTAAACTTGTGGAAATCTCTTGATTTTGTACTTGAAAAAGTGTGCATAAGCGATTTAAAGCGTAGTCACCTGACCAAATTCTAGACACCTGATTGGCTGAAGGTCAGATGATCAGCACTAATTATGAGCTGAACAGCTCTCATTATGAGACAGTGCTGTGAATCAGGTGGAGTTTTAGTTACAGCATAACTTTCACAAGAGATGTTGCAGTGGAAGTAGGCTTTGTACATGTAGGTTAGAACATTCCCCTGTTGGTCCCAGCCTGAGACATTCCACTGACTAACCATCTCAACATTGTTACTTTAATATGGTCTCAACCTGCATATGCACCAGTTGCTACTTGCTTTGTTCCTAGGATTATACCAATAAATTTGGGTTGAAGACACATAAACTATGCATACTAAATTTTCTCTATATTACTGAGCATAGACCTGTGCTCTGTTTCTTTTTGGTCAAATTGGCATGCTGTTGACTCTGCATTACAGGAATGCTTGCAGTGTTACCCTCACCCTGATAATATTTATGGGTCTGGAACATAGGATTATGTATCACCAGACCCTCTCCCTGATAGTCTGGAACATGACATTATGTATCACCAGACCCTCTCCCTGATAGAGTCTGGGACATGACATTATGTATCACCAGACCCTCTCCCTGATAGAGTCTGGAACATGACATTATGTATCACCAGACCCTCTCCCTGATAGAGTCTGGGACATAAGATTATATATCACCAGACCCTCTCCCTGATAGTCTGGAACATGACATTATGTATCACCAGACCCTCTCTCTGATAGCTAGGTGTGTGTCTGGAACATGACATTATGTATCACCAGACCCTCTCTCTGATAGCTAGGTATGTGTCTGGAACATGACATTATGTATCACCAGACTCTCTCTCTGATAGCTAGGTATGTGTCTGGAACATGACATTATGTATCACCAGACCCTCTCTCTGATAGCTAGGTATGTGTCTGGAACATGGTGGAAAAGTAGCTACCACTTTGTTGCAGATAGTGAAGACTACTTGGATATGTGATCATTAAGGTGGTGGGATAGTCCCAGTGGGTGTGTTTTACGAAGTGTACACAGTATAGATACACATTGATAAACTCTAGCATGGCTCAAAATGTTTTTGCTAAATGGTACTCAAAAAGGGAAGATATGCATGGCCAAAAAGAGAAGTTTCCTTGAAATAATGGGGAATAATGGGACATAGCATTACAATGGAAGGCAATATCATGAAAACTGCGTTGAGTTACCCTTTGCACAGTATCCTTGTGTAGTTTCACTGCCTTAACCAATTGTAAATCAGTCTGCATAATTTTATTATCGGTTACAAATAAATTTCAGTAACTAGTACTGAATCGGCTGAGTGCAAAGTTCAAAGTGAATGGCACATGCACATTATACGTTGATTACAGCATCATTATCATACGTCTAACTCACGCTAATGTATGGGAGTCAATGGGGAAGCCTTGCAACTGCACGCAGTTTATAAAAAGCCGTATTTTATACTACAAGTCACGCGAGAATCCGTATCAGGTACTACAAGTCACGTGCGCTGCGTCTGAACGTGCAATGAAATTGAAGGTTTGTATGATAAAATCATTATCACCATAGTACCAAGCTATACCAGAAAAAATATCACTCGTTTGTTGCCATTGGCATTGTTACTCGTGCTGCGCACTCGTAACAATACAGACGGCAACAAACTCGTGATATTTTCCGGTATAGCTATGGTAATACTTATATAATATTGCTATGTGCATGCACACACCAAACAGTATCCCGTCACGTTAATGTTCAAGTTCAAAATTTAAGTGATGAATGATGTGACATTATAGACAGCAGAACTGATGAACATTTGTATTCTGCACTTTAGCCTTGGATTACTGTGGGGGATCCCAGAGACCACAAGGCAACTACTTACAGCTTGTAAAAGGATTGCTGTTCATTTTCAATAATTTAATTGCTGTGACATTTTTTACCTATCTGACTCAATACAGCTTCATGCAATCGTTGTTGCAACATCCGCATACACACAGTCACACCTACCCAATATTGTACATGTAAACAAGTCAGTGATTCTCTTGAAAAAACACATCTTCTCAAGTTCCTTGTGTGGCCTGCATGGAATGAATGGAGGGAAGGAGTGGAGTGCAGATTCATCTCATGTTCTGTATACTCGCCATGATGTGAACAGACTAACTGAATACTAGCTGCAATGGTACCCTTGTTTCCCACCATTCAGTTTTTGACCACCTACCGTCCGCTCTGTTTTTGCATAACTGTAAGCAATCAAAAACAAGATGGTGGGAAGGCCTAGGAATGCATGAGGCTACTGCAACAGCAGCCCCTGGATACAGATAGCAGATAGCTGGCACATGTTGGTGGGCAGTTGAGATACACATCTGGGTGTAATTGCTGTAATCTTACGTATGACAATTTATTGAACCATTGAAAAGCTTTCATGTGGCTTCTTTCAAAACAAGGATATAAATGGGGTAAAGAGTTGGGCAATGGATTACCTTATACAGGGGAGGCTATTGTCTGGGATACATGACCTACCTCAGACTAGCTGCTAGTTATAGAGTGTGTCTACCTAGCTACAATGAGATGATGAGTCACTCTAGCTATGTACTTGAGATAGTCAGGAAGGTTAATGCATTCAGAGGAAGAGAAGCACCAGCCAGATATTTAAAGAGTTATAGGGATATTGGCTCCACAAACTTTTCATGAATCTGTACATGGCTGTGGTGTGTGTGGTGTCTTAAGACTTATGGAGGCAGATTATGGCAGATCGCAGAACATTCACTGGGACCATTTCTTATACACGAGGAAGACCTGAGCAGAACTGCTCATGCACAGTACAATACAAAAAACAATGATTGACATAATAATGACATAATCTTGCGTACACTACAGTGTGTGTTTGTACCAATACATAGTGTCTGAGGCTATTGTAAATGCAACACTTAGTCAGTTGCTACATGGGGCAAGTGCTCTACTGATCACCTGTATATGCAACACACCAACACTTGTAAGGAAAAAGTATAGATAATTTTAGCCAGGACATAATTATCATGCAGGTCAGAGTTGGGCAAGAATGGGCAGGGAGATAGACATAGCAATCTTAGTACGGCACAAATATAATTCTTGTAGCTAATAATGATCTTGCAATTTCCTTGATCCTTACACATTTTAGTAATAGCTAGACCTATGAAAATTTGACTTGGTTCACCACATTGTTTCTCACTAGGAACTACTGTTAAGGCTTGGTATGTGATATGAGAGAGAGAAACTAACTCCATGGGAAAACTACTGTGGTATATTGCATTGCAATGACTTCTGTCATAACAAAGCTGCTGGGATTGATGGCAAAGGGTGAAGGCTGGTCAAGTCATAGTATGTGAAGCCTACCACAAGTGTTTGCTCAAATAGTCCTCCATATCGATCTGATCCCTTCACATTGGAGTGCAGTGTTCACCAAGGCTCAGCTCTGTCACCTCCTGTTCTCTCTAGTATAGTTGGCCCCTTTCCGAGGAAGATGGCATATGCAGGAGAGTAAAGTTCATCAATAGGCTACCTGCCAGTGCATATGCACTAGCACTGACAGGTAACCAGAGGAAGGCTTGTCTATCTTTGTGTAGTCTGTCTCCTAGTGCTCTGAGAGGAGCTCTGGGGGAAAGACTTGTCCGTCTTCGGTCTCCTGGTGTTCTTAGAGAGGCTCCAGGGAAGGCATGTCAGTGTAGTTCGTTCCTTTTACATATTACAGACCTTCAATGTACAGGCTGTGTGCATTCCCTCAACACTTTTTCAGGACGGGGTCAACCATCTAACATCAACAGGCATGTGAGAAGTGTACGTTTCCCATATATACTCCTATATATGGCTGCGAGAACTGAGTTCTTAACCACCAGCTGATAGAGAAACTGGGGTATTTTCATGCTCTACCCAGTAAAAGAATTCTCAGCTGTCAAAAGTGACAGCCAATTAACACAGTCCCACTCCTCACCTTGTAAAGAAGGCCATCTAGGAAGGCATGGGTAGCATGCTGTAAGCTAGAGTTTCTACAAAGAAATGAGAATAGTCGTAGCTCAGCAATGTTACAGACAGTGGCTGCTGAAGACGTAGCTATGTGACTCCCTGACAGTCAAGTAATGTCTGGAGTTGGAGAAACCCTTCAAAACTGCACATACCACTTTCAATCATTACAGCAGGTATTCCCTAGGTGAGAAGGTTGCATGGAGACCATTCAAGAGACATTAAAGTGAAAGATTGGGAGATGAGCATCTCTCAAGCAGAAAAGCATTCTTCAATTAGCTACTCACCTGACAAACTTCACGAAGAGTTGGATGCAACATGAGATGATGCCTTGGACAGAGGTGCTGCAGTTCTAGGGACCTTGCCATGCTTAAACTACTCTCTGCTCCTGTATATCGTGATAGAAGACATTCTTCCAAGCTGCCACTCACCTGTCAAGAACCCGGACCACAACTATGATAGACCATCTTCTCAGGACATTGTCCCTTTCCCTGACCCACACACATTCCTTGTGAAAGTTTGCTCATCACCTGACTCTCATTTAGACCTGAGCCAGTCTCTCCTATCACCCCTGCAGTGAAAATCTATCTTTGTTTGTTTGGTCTCTTTGTGTACTACTTTTATATACATATATCATTGGTGCCTATAACATATTTTGCTGTCTTCTTCCTTGCTGTAAAACCCTTGAAACGTTGAAACCTTGAAACAGGATAAGTTTGCCTTGAAGATGCTAAAACTGAATATTGTGATCCGAAAGGCAGGCCACGTCATGAATTATGCATGACCCCGGGGGCATAAATTTTGGTTATTCCCCAGAGATTACAACTCGGTAGGCGAGGTTTGTTATAAACGGAGCAGAAATGGAGGGTGGTGAGAGATTCTCTCATCACCCTGCACGTACGCGTCCGGCAGATTCTGCGATTAAGATCGTCGTTCAGCCATCGAGATTTGGAAAGCTACAGTTGTCTCCGTTGCAAGAAGAAACAAAAGAGCAGCTGTTTCAAGGCCTGGTTATTAGGTGTTGCAAGCTGCTTTGCCTGCTATGTGAGAGTCCAGCCTCGTCAAGAAACCTGCCACAGAAGTTGAATCACGCAGCTGAAATGCTATGGAGGCTTTATGTTGGCTTTGATCCTCCTAAAAGAGCTAGACTTCTGGTGTGTATTGCAGATCCACCATTTGTTCACTACCTTCTGAAACTCACCTTTAAACTAATGAGTAAGTTATTTGTAGCCGAGTCCAGACATAAACTCACATTTACTGGGGGGAAAACATTGGTCCATTGTACTTGGATGCGAGTAGACTATAAACTTTGCTTAACAAGATGGCAAGGTAGACTGGAGTAACATCAGAAATGGAGGGATTCAACATCCTGACTCACTGTCCCATTGATTGAACTTCAGACTCCACGCAAGTGCATGACTTCATTTGGTCATGATTAGTATACATGCGGTCATGTTAAATGAAACTTCGACTATTGACACTATTCTCTATCATGCTAAAACCACATTGATACACCTGGTAGAGATATCTGATGTAATTGCCATACTCGTGCGCTCATGTAGCAGGTTATTTTATATACTGACCCTTCTTCTGTTACCTGCATGGTGCAGTGGTACTGGTACATGTTCTAAATTTGTCCATGACTTAGGTTGGCAAGATTTTTAGCATACAAAACAGTCTAGTACGTATATATGTTGATGTAAACACTCAATACAGTGATATTGTCCTGGCAGTAGGTTGGAAACCTAACCAGAGGTTCTCAGCTGTTTAGAAATGCAAAGAAGCATTACATAATTCTGGAGGCCAAATGTAAGCTAGTCATAGGCCACAGCAGCTGAACTGCATGCAGCAATGAAAACACGTTTGTTACCATGTGCTGATATTGTTGTGTCAAGAGAAACTTACAAAAATTGAGCGGGACTCATACTGTGGTCATTAACCAAGCTGAATATTGTTTGCAGTAGGACTTGCCAACAATCTCATCTGCTCAGAGTAGAAGCTGTGTCTGCAAGTATCCTGTTCAACAACATTCAAACAGCCAGGCGGCTATAGTAGCATTGCATCATCAGCTAGGTTCAAGAGAGAAAAACAAGCGATTGAGGAACCAGCTACCATAGCACAGCTGCCATCATAACTTGTGGAGCTGTCTGTTGCACTGCTGTTAAAGGCAAGGGTTTGGGATATGAGGGAGAGAAACTAATCCACAGAAAACGAATGCCGGGACCAGCTAGGATTCAAGCACAAGACATTCTGAATACTATAGTCAGATGTGAAGCCATACAGCATCAGAGAAACACTGGGGTCACTAGCTATTCCAAGCAGACAGGTTAACAAGCTTTTAGTTTCTACAGCAGTATTCAAAGGAGAATTTTCATAACACTTTCCTGAGCAGGGGTGTGGTTAGCAGCTAGACTAGGGTTCTTGTAGCCTTAGCAGTATTGTAGATAAGTGTAGCATACAGCTTTCCATCAAGTTGTACTTTGGGCTCAGGTTCATGGTCCGTTGGGGGGGGGGGGGGGGGGGGGGGGGGGGGCTTTGGGGGCTTTAGCGCCCCCAGATTTTGGGACTATGCATGGGACTTATGAATTAATTTTATGTGGATATATACAATTCATTTACACAAAATTTACACAAATTCATTTACACAAAATCAAATGCATTGATGCACTTCATTGACACACACATTACTGAGCTCTCCACCACCCACGGGTTGGTTTGCAAGATAGCAGTGACATGCTGAAATCCCTATAATTTAAGGTGTAAATATAATTAATATCTCCAAAACTTTTCGCCGCACTTCACATGCCGGGTACCCTCTCAAAATTAAGCCCCCCCACCAATTTTCAACTCATGTCTACGCCCCTGGTGCATAAGTGCACTGTCACACTCTCCATGACTAGTATGTGACATGGTATCTTTGTTGTTGTAAGTAGAGGTTTCAGTAAGTTCAAAGTACTCACTTTCAATTTTGATAGCCCTTTATATATACTAGTAGTAACAAGATTAGCTATCTGCTTGGTCAGCCACAAACATTCTGTGGTTACTGCACTGTAAAAACATTACACCAACTTGTTTTTAAGCGTGGAGTGGGTTTGTATGTGTAATTGTATTTCTAATATGCACATGTGCAAGTGTCTTTAGTTGACATAAAGGCATGACTTTTAAACATTGTAACAGTATTTTGCCATATACTGGACAGAGGGTGGATGATTCAGGCGAACACATGGGCCCATTCCAATGACTCTGCCCAAAGGTCAAAGGTCAACACACTGAAGTCACCCCATTGTTTGTAAGCAGGAGAAATGAAAGAACCACAAAAGAAAAGTGAGAATAAAAGAGTTAAATGAGCCACAGATCAATCCATGAATTGTTGTTTGGAGTCATTTAGGAAAGAGAAAGCAAACGTTGCTATGACATATGTTGCCAAACTTCAGGCAGAGTCTAAGGTCAAAGCAGAAGAGAAGACGTGATTCATTCTAATATTGTCTGAGGCTATAATACAACACTTATAAGTCAGTTGCTACACTGAAACACATGGGGTAAGTGCTCTACTGAGCACCTCCAGTTGTACACTGTAAGATATTCACACACTAAGAGTTATAGGTAAAATTGAGCTACTATATATAGGAACTAGTTTGATTAATCATCAGTCTGAATCAGGGTCAGAGTGGGCAAGTGAGATGGACATATAGCAATCTTAGTACTGCAGCACAGATATAATCCTTGTACATAGTAGTAATGCTTGAGGTGATGACTGCCAAACATGGCATTGTACGAATCATAGGAGAAACAGGTGAGAGGAAAGTCATGGAAAATGGTTTGAACAAGCAGGGGGAGGCAACAACCAGTATCAGTTATGTTGCTCCCCCTGCTTGTTCAAACCATTTTCCAGTTATGGAAGAGAATTAGAGTGACATTGCTATTGAAGAGACTGTGTAAATTGGCAGCTAATGTAAATGTGTTAATGAATAGGGAGTTTCCGGATTCTGTGAATATATATATATATAATATATGTACATCCTAAAAGCAATTTCAATGTTCTATCAAACAGGTTGAGAGTGACCATAGATCAGATCCTTAGTCCTTTTACTGCATTGTGACTTTTGAATGTGTCAGAACAAAACAAACTTGACTGAAACCTGAAATTTATTTATGAAAGCCATGCAACAGTCACTGAGTGTGTAGTGACAGTCATAGGCAACCTACTGGGAAGGGTGTGCAGTAAAAATACAGACTGCCACAAAAGTTTGATATGATGGTCAGACCCTTGCAGTGTAACAAACTAAAACTGTCATGCTGTTGCGCTCAAAATGTGCCTACCATAGTGAGCATGGATGTCAATTTGTGTATTACACTACTCTGTAGAATGGACAGCTCCTGTCAGAAAATAGAAAAGACAGTTGGAATGAAGTTCTATGTGAAATTAAATCCTCACCAATGACATCATAATCACCTCATCTTATACACTCTGCCTCAATGATTAATGGATGAATTTTTCCAAGAGTCAGACCAGTAACCAGCATTAGAGATAGATCAAGTTGGTTTTACCCCTCAAGTCAACATGAATTTCATCTATAGGTCTAGTAACCAGACTCCTTGCAAAAGTTTCAAAATTGCAAAATTATTTCCTAATACTCTCATTATGTACTACATGTACAAGCACCCCTAGACGATGACCCTCTATGAGCTGTCATGTAGCCAGTACTTGGACTCCCATAGTAATCAGACTCCCAATTCAAATTTTACTGAAGTATTTGGACCCCTTTGACATATTTAGACCCCTCTTATCCACATGCTTGGCCAGTTTGCTGCTTTTCTGGGACGACAGTTCAAGGCTGTCAATCTCTACTCTTTTGCTGGAACCTGCTTGATTGCCCAGATTGCCAGACAGAGAAGCCGGGAGTTTCTCTCAAGTTCACGTGCCAGTTCAAGCCAGAATGTATGACTGTGGTCTGTTTGCAGTAGCTACTGTACTTACCTGACCAGAAGAGTTCCAACTTGACCAACACAAGATGAGAAAACATCTCTGGCAATACTTTGAAATAGGGAAGATGAGCCACTAACTCAACAGAAAAGATGAAAAAAAAAAACGATGTAGAAATCAACTCAAATTTCCAGTAATTTATGGAAGAACACAGTCACGTAAACAGTAGTACCATACCTCATGTGTGAGCATGTTTTCATTTGTGCTTGACTTTTGATTTTGTAGGAGTTGCAATTGTTTAATATAGGTTGCTATCTACTCTCTTAGTTTCATGCTAAAAGTTATAGTTGAATATCATAACTTATTTTGAATGTCAATGTTGCCAAACCAACAGACTCCTGAAACACTGCAGGTCCACTTGTTTCAGAGGGAGTCAGAATACTTTGGTACTACTCCAAATCATTTGGACTGGAGGGCCTTCCTACCAGTCTCACGAACAAGTTCCTACCAGTCTCACGAAGAAGTGTACTGTCTTCAATTTTCTCCCTCCTTTCTTTTTCCATTCCCCATCCTCCAGGTCTATTCACGCCAATATGTGAAAAGGGATCTCTCTCCCTTCACATGCCATAGCTAGGGTACGCAGGCTGCAGGATCCATGTTTTTGTGACAGGGCACTAAAAATGAATAAATCTACTGGATAACTGGATAATGATGAATGTTTTGTTATTGTTCTCAATCTGATAGTGTTGCTGTATTGGTCTAAGAACCAGATCAGTAACCAGCACTATAGATCAAGCTGATTTCGCAATTTCTAGATTGATAATCTGTCTCCTTGTTTCAACATAACTATAGGACTGGTGATCAGACTTTATGCAGAACTTTCTGAGTACTATGAACAGGCCAGCAGTGAAACAGACGCCAACCAGGAACAACCATCTGAAAGCACAGATGGGAGTGATAAGCAAGATCCCCAGACCAAACGGAATGTCCAACCTTCCTGGAAGCATGTTAAGCTCTCTACTTCTGTAGATGATCCTCCTCATCAAGGTGTTAGCTGTGATATATGTGGGTCCAAGCCGCTTGTTGGTGTGAGATTCAAATGCCTTGTCTGCAAAGACTATGATTTGTGTTCATGCTGTGTTAAAAAGGGGATACACAATAGTGAACATGAAATGATGGCTAGCAGTAACCCACATGTGTTTGATGCATGGAGAATCCTAACTGGTAAGTATATGTGGTTTGTACGTGAGCTGAGAGTATAAAGTTGCCACATGAACTTGTGACTATATCTTTTTACAGGAAAGCCTGAGCAACCCATGGAATGGTCTGCATGTGAAATGCTACTTAATTTAGTCTGGAACTGTTTGCTTGAATGTTTTCATGCAAAAGAGCAGTTGAGAAGCCAAGGATTTCTTGCAGATATAATGGCTGGTTTTGTGACTCTTCCTGCTGATTTTTGGGAAAATGGCGCATACCAAAAGGTGATAATTTGAAGTAGATTTGTTTTAATGAACTGTTCATCTTGGCATGATATTCAATAAATGAAGTATATTATAATTAATTGATTTCACATTCTGTTAGGTTTAATGTTATGTACGGTGTGAGTTACTACATTCTGCAGGCACACATGGAGATAATTCTACATTGTATCAAATTTCTACATGCCTATGCTGAAGGCAGTGCCGGCAGTGAATACCTGAGTAATCCTACGTTTTTAAGGGTGCTCCTAAACATCACAAAGTCCCCTGTTACTTCACTGAGAATTTCAACCAAAGCACTTCTGTCCTGCCTTGCTTCACATGGTGTCAGTATTCCACTCAGTTCTGTTAAGCTGAGTCATGATGAAGTGAAAGATGTAGTGTCTGCAGTATTGGAAACTTACAAACTCTCTTCTCGATATCTGCCATTGTTTATTTACACTGCTTCACTTGTGAAAGCATTTACTATCTGCCCTGAAAATGTGGAACAATTTGTGAGGCATGGTTTACTGTCAGTTCTGAGGTCATTGCTCACTAACTGTGGGGCACATGTGAAGCCCATCCTTATTGAACTCTTTCAGTTGATAAAGCAACAGGATGGTAAACCCCATAGTAGCTCGTTAACCGAGTTCATACATCCAACTCCAGAACAGCAATCTACAGTACATCAAGTACAAGGTATAACCTATATTTATTAAGGCCTGTCATTAATTTTGCCTGAGCAACTTGTTTTCAAACCGTCACAAATATCGGCAAACCAGTTTGGTGTATAAAATCCCAGAGATAGGGTGCATTTAATTAAGGGATCTGCAAACTAAGTATATTAACTTTGAATTCGCTCACTTCACTTTCTTGTATAACAGATGCCAGTCCGATGAATGCAGCTATTTTTGAAGACAGGGATTTCCAAGTGGGAGATGAAGGGATGTATGAGTTGATTGACATTCTTCTTGGACACGTTACAAAGACAGTTCCAGAAAAACCTAAGACTGCACATGATGTTGATGGTGCAATGGCTCACAGTATTGCAACTGCACTCACTTTGGTGTATGTCCTGCTTGTACAGTCAGATATGGAGCAGCGAAGTCAACTTGTAGAGTACATTGCAAATGTTCCTAACCTCTTTAACTGCATATCTTCCTTACTGAAAGTCCTCATCTTTTATAAAGGTAGACTGTAAATTAGAATTTGAGTTTTCACATTCTTACTATGTGAATCTTTTTGCTATAGAAATTTCATTGGAAACTGTGGTTATCCTAGAAATGCGGATGTTGCTTTGCCTGTCAGAATGGACAAAGTACAGTCTACACGCATGTGTGGAAGTTGGAAAAGCTGGTATCATTCATCTGCTAAATGCCATTATTGGTGGCATCAGACAAAGCTTTCAACTCAGCGAGGTAAACCGTTGGAAAAGTACTGTGAGAGTGGTTCATTAATTATAATGCCATTGTGTTTTGACAGTACACCATTAATTTTCTATCTGAAATTAATGCCATGGTTTTTTCTTCTAATCATAGGGTAATGCTTATTGTCTGGTGATGATGCTTCAGACTTTTCTTCACTGTATGCAAGATCCAAACTATCTGTGGCCATTCCACAGAACTGCTGCTGTTGATAACCTGCTAGCTTTCCTCAAGTACCCGCAGATTGGCTTCCAAGTCCTCAGTAAACTAGTTCTCAGCTTCCTCTACAATATGATGGATGACAAAGAATTTTGTATGTTGGAATTAAGTCCTGATGAAGTTCAGTACATATTCCCAGACTTCTTTGATATTGAAAGAAATCCCCCAAACTATGTGGCATTACTACTTACTTCTTTGACAAACCTAACAGAAGTCAAAGACTTGTTAGATCCTATCCAGCTAATTGATCCCCAAAAGGTTAAAGCAAGTAAGCAGAGTACTACTAAGCAAAGAGGTCGGGACACAAGCACTGGAGCTGGACAAAGTCTCGTTAGTCTTGCGTGCACTAATGCCACCAATCTAACTAAAAATTCTGCAGTAATTTGGTGTCTTGAAAACTTCCTTTCTTCAGAAAAGGAACCACTCCAAGAAGGAGCATCCAGACTAATATGGAATCTTATCCACAATGAATCTTTCAGCCTTCAGCTTCTCACTTCCTATCACTGCATACTCCTAATGCTGCAGGCTATGGAGAGATGGTCACCAATCACACATGCACTTCTTTGGAAACTTGGCCAGAGGATGCATGAAGGTACAATACTGTTCAATAGGTTCAACAATGCGTTGTATTATCAGATACCTGTTCTCTTTTATTTTCAGTTGAAAATAGCCTAAAGGCTTATTGCTTCTATATCCAGTGCTGCTATCAGTCTGGAAAATACACTGAATGTATTGAGTGGTGTAACTGCATACTTAGTACCACTTCACAAGAGCAGATTACAAATACAGCAATGCTGCTTAAAGGAAAATCCCTCTATCACGTCTACCAACGGGAACAGTTGCTGCTGGTAAAACGTATTGGAGTTATGACAGCTAAGCAAGCAAACATGCTTCAGGACAGATGTTACAACAAGACTGAGCAAGTGGTTAAACTCCTTGGAAAAGCACGTGACTACCACTATATTGACACAGAAGGTTCAAAACTACTAGATTTTGCAATGATGGATTACCTTAGAGAAGTGAACAAACTGGGTGACTGCAATAGATGTATGCTTTGTCGCAATCAAGCTGAACTTCGTTTGAGTCACATTGTCCCTGTTTCTGTTCTTAACGAACTATCTGCAGATAAGATTGTAGAGCCTGACAAGAAGGTCATGTTATCAACACATTTCAGTTTGAAGAAACCACTTGTTCGAAAATCTCCTGGCCAGGTAGCACACAAAATGCTGTGTGGGGCATGTGAGAACAGACTTAGCCTTAATGCAGAAACAAAATTTTGCAGCGAGTTCTTTAAACCCGTCCTTCACAGGAGCAGTCATTCAATTCAATATGACAAATGGTTGTACCACTTTTGTGTCAGCATGTTGTTTCGTGGACTAACCTACCACTGTATAACGTGTTGGCCAAACAGCAGTGAGTTATACAATGTGTTCCTTTTGTGTCGAAACCACCTGTTATCACTCCCTTACAGAAAACAAGAGAAAGAGCCAAAATCTGAATTAAAAGAATCTCGTAAAGAGGATGAAAAAAACCTTTGTTTGAAAGAAACAGCCATGAAAGAGCAGACTTCAACCCAAGGTTTAAAAACACATGTGCCTCCAAGCAAGAAGAGCATTCAGAGGGCACAAGCAACTGCAACCCAGCATGCATACGAACTATTTAACTACAACACCACTGGAGATCTTGATATAAATCTGTTGCTTCTTCCTCAAGATGTATCTTCCTGCCCCAAGGACACCTTTGAAACTCTAAAGGGTGCACTTGGTGCTCCAATGGTGACTAACATTGAAGATGTTCACCTGAGTGATGGAAGCTTAGACTACTATGGCCAAGCTCATTTTTTCATGATAAGTTTTGGCAGTGTATGCATACTAACCAGATTTGCTCCATCATGCAGCTACAAACTTCCTACTGAGATGCATATTCTCCCAGTTGAAGGCACATACAGTGTTCCAAAGGAGGAAGATCTATGGGAACTCTTTCCCTATGGGGCTTGGCATACGCTCTTACAGGCATCAACTCTTGCAGAAAAGTCACACCAACTTATTAAAATGCGAGCTTCAAAGGACTCATCAAAACAGCCTGCATACATAGGAGAGTCAGACCCTCTAGTTGATAGAGGTTGGGTCACTGAAACATACAAACGTCAAGGCTTCCTCAAACAAGAAATACAACTACCCATGGAACCACCATCTGTAACTTCAATTGCAAGTCCTGATTTTGAAAGCAGTCCAATACAGACCCAAGTTGGTTCACTGCTACAATCTAGCAGGTTAGCAATGAACCATACATTCCTTCCAGAAGAGTTTACAATTTCACAATATGTTCCAGAGCAGGGAGCAGGTCACAAATGCCTTGTGCTTCCTGATGGCCATTACCTACTACTTCATGTAACACAAAAATCAGCACAGAAAGTTGTATCACTGTTTCTGTGTTTCAGCATGAACCCTGGTTATGGCAGTGAGAATCCTTATGTCCTTATCATTATTCATCACTTGAAGCGTTATCATCTTGCTGATGGTGTGTTTGTTTCACTAAGCAACGGTATCAAAGCAGAGAAGTCCCTTGTGGAAAAGGGAGGAAGTGGCAAATACCGTCTTGCCCTGTCAAAAGTACAATATCTTGTGGGAGAAATGTTCCTCGAATTGATGAGAGCAAAAGGCTATTACAGTGTCCACTCCCTACTGGAGAGAGCTATTGCCACTAGGTATGTGATTTTTAGATAAGGGTTTATTAATGTTTTGATAGTGTTTTATTGTCTTTCTTTATATAGGACATCTCAGCACACTCAAGTCCAGATACCCATGGCACTTGATATGAAGTGCTGTATGGAAAACTGCTGGTACTGTGCAGATTTGTGTCACTGCTGTATGAAGCCAGCTTCCTTTGGCTACACTTTGCTAAGTAATGAGAGCTACAAACCACTCAAGTTTTGCAGCAGCTCATGTCAAGCAATACAAGAGGATTACCATCCTCATCTGACAGAGACCAAAGCATTAAAGCAAGAACAAACACATAGCCCCTCATTACCTATACAGGTTACCAAAGTCATACAAACAGGTGCACCTGGAAACACAATTTTGAATGTTCAGTTACATATTGAAAGCCAAACAAGAAGGCTATATGTTCTTTGCCAGTTTCGGGCACCATGGCAACAAATTGCATTAGATTTCTTCATATCTGACCAATATGAACCTGAGATACCAGTTGGATATCTTCTAAGGTATTCCACAATTCACAACATAATTAGCAAATCAAAAGCACTTCTATGCTTAATTCTGAAATATATTCTTCACCCTGAGATTCAAAGAATGGGTTATTCAGACCTTGCTAACCTCAAGCTATCTATGCCATCCACCTCGACTAGTATATCACCAACCCATTTCCACATACCCAAAATACTTAGCATGCTGCCACCACAGTTCATATTTTCCAAACCATGTGGCTCCACACCTGGTTATAAATGTTTGTCACTTCCAGAGGGACACCACATACTGCTTCACTACACTCATAAGACTTCTGGAAGCATGTGGAAGACGTATTTTCTCTGCTGTAGAGAAGAAGACACAACTCCATACATTATCTTTCTTGATGGACAAACAGTGAAGGGTGCTTTTATCTCCCTTGATGATCAGCAAAACACTGGAAGTTTAATGGATCTTGTAGTGTGGTCACCAGATGAACTTGGCGCCATCCAGAAAGAAGCAGATGAATTTCTTCCAGTAATATTGAAAAGCCGTGGATTCACTAGTATCTATGCCTTTTTTCAGAGACAGAAGTGCAGTGGCAGGTAAATCAAGTGAATGTCTATGGGCCACTGTACATATACTTCAATAAGTAAATCTTCAGTCCACTTTTGCAACTTATGTATTCAAGTCTGTTTTGTTGCAGAGACAGTCTATTATATAGGGTGTATTACTTAGGGGGGGGGGAGTTTGTCTGTGACTATATATACTGTTCAAGGCCAACAGTCTTTAGCAGCAAGTGGACTAAATTAATGACACTCAGCTTCACCTCATGCTTCTGACACAACATTCTTAACAGTTCTTTGAACTATGTGCTGAAACTTGCATTAATTCTTTTCAACCTTCTGGGGCCTCTAGGACCATCCTAATCTGACGAATAAACTGGCTGTATATTATAAAATACAGCTCTGTACAGCCTGCATTGCCAGGAACAGTATGCCATGACTGTTTGCCATGGCCCTGAATAACAAATGGAATGTTTCTCTTGCTCCTTCCACTTCAGGTTACTAACTAAGGAGACAGAACCATCATTGGATCACAGATGCTCCATGGAAGGCTGCTGGTATTGCCAAGATTTGTGCCACTGCTGTATGGCACCGATACCAGCTCTGAAGGCAGGCATTGCAAGAGGTGTATTCTGTTCCTCAAAATGTAGTGACTTGTTTGAAAAAGATCCAACCTCCCTACCTGCAAAAGTAGTACAACTCCAATTTGACACTATCCCTCATCTCTCTCAGAGTCTACTGCATATAACTGCAGTTGTGTCCACACCCCTGAGTGAACACACAGTTGCTATAATTGATCTTTGCATTGGAAATGGATCCATGGGGGTTTCAGCACTTTGTGCATACATATTATGCCAACTACGAACATTAGATGAGCAAGTTCTTCTTGATTATCTTGTTTCAGACGATTTTGCTCTAACTGAACCTCTGTGGTATGCAAAGGGTGACACTATTACATCCAAAGTCAAACAGATTGTTGAAAGTAACCTGATTAAAGCCATCCTTCAGCCTGCAATTGAACAGTTTCTTAAAGCAACCAACCTAGCAACAGTTTGTACTGCAAATGAACAGATCCAGGACTTAATTACTCCTTTTCCAGCACCTCTGAATGTTGCAGCCAGTGCTACAGATTCACCCTTAGAAGGCCACAATCAAACAAATATCCCAAACTGTCATGAGATCCTTCTACACACAACCTTGGACCAGACAGATACAACATATTTTCTATGCAATATTGGACAAAATAATGAAAAGCTGTATCTACTACTTGTATCATTGCGTGTCTCCAAGCCTCAACCTATAGTAGGGATTGTTATCTCTCCATGTGATGAAATGAACGTCAATGGTGTGATGGTGGCAGTTGTTCCAACTCTTCCAGGGAGAATGCTTCCATTAATCATAATGCAAATGCAACAGATTGTCAATGGTGTCCTCCCCATGCTGCTAAGAAAGAAGGGGTATCTCAGTATCCATTCTCTTCTCCATAGGCTTAAGTACACCAGGTTGGTATGTGTTGTGTATATATAATCCACCATTCAAGCAGTTTAAGTACTAATAGGTTTGTACATTGTCTGCCATATAATAATGCAATCTGCAAGTATAAATTGTAGTGGAACAGCACTCCTGACTTCAGGACACATTTCCTAATCAAGCCATAAGAACAAATTCTAGCTTCATATTACTATCTCCTTAATTTAAGAACACCACAGGCCATAATTTTTGGTGTCAAGGATGTTCGTATTAGAGAGGTTCCACTGTATGGCAATCTAAAGCACTCTTTGCCTGCATATTCCTCAGATCATTTCCTCGTGCCATGCTTCCTTCATTGGATGACAAGTGTTCTCCCAAAGGGTGTTGGTACTGCTGCAACCTTTGCCACTACTGCCTTCAGCCTGTAGCTGTGGAATGCTACTCTGAAAGGAAAGAGAAAGCACATTTGTCCAACACACTTCTGTTTTGCAGCAAGCTTTGTTACAGCTTGTTACTTGAACCCCCTTCCAAATTTCAATCACTCTTTTTCTTTGATCTCAGAAACCAGCAAATCGAAATTGGACGCTTCATGCCATCACCAATTCTACATGTCTTGAAAGCTAAATGTTCTTTAGCTTATGGAAATACAGTTGTGAGCATTATTTTAAACACTGGTGATGGTTCAGAAGGGCTTCCATTGGGACAGCCATATGTCTTGTATGGTGAACGTTCTATCAATAGAGCTAGTTTTTATGAGCTATTCATATCAAGTGACTGCATACCACAGGAATGCCTACCATATCTACAGTCTTATATAGAGGTTGGCAGTTTGGTCAACTGTACTAAAGATATTTCTCACATTTTGGCAACTGCAATCGAGTTCATGGGTTTTCCAGATCTCACTTCTCTTGTTAGCCATTACTGCTCTAGTCAGCCCTACATAAACTTGTCGTAGCCCTAAAACTATTTGCAACAACTAGTTAGTCACATGGCCACTGTACTTTCTTTTGCTGTTAGTAACATAGAGACACTTTTAGTGTACAATACTTTTTTGGCTAAGTTTGTTTTGCGTACATGCCTTGATTGTTGTGCTTCACTTGCACATGCTTTTTTTATTTAGTCTGTCCATGTAGAACTAGCTATGTCTAGCTACTACACACATGCACAATTTGACAATTTTAGGAGCTCTTCAGAGCCATTTTTTGTGAATAGAACCATGCTGTACTTGATTTTTGCTATCTCATTGTCAAATTAATGCAAACTTACTTATTCTGCACTAGGCTTACAGTAACTAGACAAGCAGCAAAAATGACTTAATTATATGCAAGTGCAAAAACATGCAATTTTGCTACCAAAAATCAGCATTTTGGAGCTGGAATATGGGTGTGGTCAAAAGTATTTCAGGGAGAGGGATAGCTACTCATGCATGCAGATTTGTATCTTTGAATACCAAGCTCTTGGCATAATTTGTAGAAGCAAGCACATTGTGTGACAATGAAACATGGTCCTACATTTGAACACAAAAATGCATATTCACAGTGAGCACTTGACATGTTTTTGAGTCATCATAATTAGTTGAACAAAGCAAGGTTGGACAAATACAAAAATGGTATTTTTGGTGCAGCACACTACGTACTGTCTTGATTTGGGCAACTTCATGCTGGTTAAAAAAGCACTCAAAGATAATTGCTATACATGCAGCTTATATAAAATAAGGACCGTATTGTGGTCAAATTTGCTTATGTATATTATGTATATTGCGTGTGCAGGCTATCCCTATATAGCACATGCATATAGTACATATAGAGGAGTGTGAGGTGTTTCTACGTGTATGTACCTTTCGCAACCATGAGTGCGGATGAACCCACAATGACCCTTTTCTACTGCAATGAGTGTGAAAACAGGAAGTTGATGGGGCGGTGCATTCAGTGGCTCAATCCATTGCATGGTGTTATGTGATGTCATGGAACCAGTCATGTGATTGTAAGTGTGTACGTAAGCATTACTCCTTCTGGCAGTTTTTTCAAAATTTTTTTTTGCTAATTGTAAGAATATCTGCTGGGTCAGAGTATCTACAAAAGTTTATTCCTTGACATATGTACTTGAAGCTGACAGGACTTTGCGCCACATTCATTACTTATATATAGTAAGTATCATTCAAAGCTAGCCTTGGGAAAAAGGCTAATTCAAAGCATTAATGAACGCATTAAGTCTCTCATCCCCAATGACATTTTCATCCTGAGTTAAATTGCAGCCCTGATTCCAAAGCAATGCAGCCCCACCTCCTCCTACTTGGCTATCAAGATATACAAATTGTAATGACTCATAAAAGGGAATGAGAGTCAGGAAGCTTTTGACCACTTCTCAATTCCATCACACATACTGACAAATCTTAGACTAAACTCTGTTCTGTAAGACTATACCTTTTGCAATACAAAGTGCAAGTGCTGGAAACAAGGCTATCCTAGCTCCAGCCATCTCCATAACAGCCTCGCTCTTGGACTCACACAGTATTCATTCACAGAATGTTTGCATTACAACACTTTGCAGCATATCATATGCCAAAATAGTACATAGTTTTAAGTCATGAAGTTGGGATTAAAGTTACAGGCATAAAACTAAAAAAATGCGAACAAATTTTTAAAACTTCCATAAAATTTCATTAACCAACATAGGACCTAAGTCTACCATAAAACTTAGAACAGCAAACAGCTAAATAGTACCAAAGTGGAAACAGTCCTAATCCTAATAGCACATACCCTAAAATCAACAGAAAATACAAAAAAGCAAATAATTGATAGTCAACGAGTTTGAAGTCAACAAAATATGATTGTACCATAACTGCAATGATGAGAACCCAGCCCCATGGTTTAAGGAGAAGTTCAAGTGAAGCACAGACAATAAGTCTACCCACAACTATCCAGGACCACAGAAAGGACAGAGTGAAAATGAAATAATCCACCTGCACTACATAGTTAAATGATGACAAGATATACATAGTGAGGCAACCAAATAAATAGAACACTCCCCACAGTGGTACTCTAGTTGAAAGGAAAATGTGGATGGTGCAAACAATGTAAGATATCCATTGGAGTCCTATTTTATAGGAGGGGTGATCCTCACCAACATAATAAACAAATCTGTTCAGTACCTTATGAATCAACTCCAAACAGTCATCACCAGTTAGAAGCATTACACTTTCTGGTAGTTTTTTGCTGATTGTCAAAATATCTCTTCGATCAGAGCACAGAAGTCTATTCCTTGACACATGTACTTTAAGTTGACAGGACTTGTCCACTTTACATTCATTGTCTATAGTACCAACCAAAGCACTAATAAAAGTATCAAGTCTGTCATCTCCAATGATGTTTCCATCCAGATTTACATTGCAGCACTCACGAATTGACTGATTCCAGAGCAAAGCAGCCCCATTTCCTCCAATGTGGTTATCAACAAGATATACATGTCGTAAAAGTGGAAGAGCTTTCATCAAGTCAGCAATTGCTGATGTTCCATCGTCACCGATGCCATTGCTATTTAGTGAAAGAGTTTGTAAGGAAACTGAACGTTGAAGAAGTAGAGCAAGATTTTTGATCCCTTCGTCACTGATGCTAAGATATCTTAGATGTATATCTGTGACACTTAAAAGTGTAGGTCCATAAGGAGGCAGAATTAGAGCAGTAGCTTCTTCTGATGGCAACTCATCCCAGTTCAAACCAGTCACACTAAGTGATTCAAGGTTAGGTGACTTTTGCAGAAGGCATCCAATATTGGAAGGGCTAATCATGAGTAACTGAACTTTCCTTAGTCGAGAATAAACGGCAGTAGCGTTACACAGTTTGTGCAGGAAAAGTTGAGCATATTTTCCACACTGGTATGCTGTTATCTCTAGCAAGTTTTCTGCAGCACTAACAGCAACAAATGCAAGTGAAGCAGCATCATAGTACGAAAAAGAACCATTAAGTTGAGCAATCCCTTCAGTTGAACTGATCAGTTGTTGAGAAGCAATTAGTGATTGTGCTTCATGAGCACAGTAAAATGGAAGTCTTGACACAAAATTGTACTGATACAACAGAATGAAAAACTCAAGAAAAGTCGTTTGGTTCTCATTTCTTTTCAGACCACAACAAAACTTCCAAAAAACATGTCGTATTGGCTGATTGGAATACTCTACTAACACTCTCTTCTGTTCCCATTGCGTCAAGTTAGTGTTGAAATAAAAAGCTGCAAGAAACTCTTGTATTGTTAGATGTGGGAAGCTATACGTAATTGGTTGAAGAACACTTATTTTGTCAACCACTAAAAGACTGCTGTTGGTGTGTTGAAGAACTGACACAACTTCCTTTTCTTTAAAAATTGACTGTCTTCTCTGAATACCACTGTATGAAAGATTTGCTATATGATAAAGCAAACTTACAATTTCAGATGAATTTAACTCATCAACATTATTGAGAGAAGTAGGCAATGTGTTTTTGGGGCTACAAGACGACGTAGGATCTTTGCAAAAATCCCGAATTAATGTGTGAATAATAAACTGTTCATAGATTTCTGTCTCTGTTTCAGGCAAATTTGTAGTGTCGGGAATAGAGTCCTTAAGGTACACCAACATGGCTAAGTGGAGAGGAATGTAACATGTATGTTTGATGTGGGGATGATCATCCATGTACTTTGAAAAAGAATTGTCTTCACCATACTTTTCTTGAATGTACTCATCTATCTGATCATCACCAAAACCAAGAACTTCTACACGTTTTTCAAACAAATGCCACACTTGTGAAGCTACTTCTGGTCGAGATGAAATTACAACGGTGGACTGCGGAAGCTTAATGCTAGTTTTTTGCCCTCCAATCAATTCAGAAAATATAAAGTTAGCTTTATCTTCATAACCTGATGGGTATTCGTCAAGTCCATCTGCAATGAAGCACAGTCCCTTGCCATCGGAGTCTAAAATGAAAGTTTCAATATCAGGTGGGAGCGTGATATTTCCCATAAAACTAAGAAAGGTTCTCAGATCAGGAGATTGTTGCAGTAACACTAGATCACGCAGAACAATATGAAGTAGAATCCAACAGCTGGAAAGAGCCTTGCCATCTGCCCAGTAATGAGTAATCATTTGCAAAAGTGTTGTTTTACCAATTCCAGGTTGTCCAACAACAACAATTCTAGAACCTGGACTAGCATCAATTTCAGAGAGGAGATTGTCAAAGGATTTAGATCGTTCTGAGACAATCCGTGGATTAGCAGAATCTTGGTCAACTCTTGGAGCACTTGGTTCGTCTCGGCTTGTTAGACTGACCTGAATAAATTTATGCATTTGTGTTGGCAACCAAAACGATTGTGCTACACCAGGCAGGTGCTTCTTGTACCGATACTTGACTTTGTCAATGTAATGTTTATAATTTTTCACAGGGTACTTCGCTGGCTGATGTAAAAAGATTGAAATGAAAACAGTTAAGGCAATCAAGGCAAAAAAGATTAGTTTTTGTCTTCTGTTGTGTGGCCGAGTTTCTTCTTCGTGGTCCTGAGCAAGCGTATACACATAATTTGCCAGCGATTGATCTTCCACTCTTTCAAAGATTCGTATAAGACTTCTGTAAGTTGCATTGTCCCCCGACCTTTCCTTCCACCGTTCTAGCATCTTCCGCTTCTGGACAACATAATTTCGACTGTCATGTTTAATTTCCTCTTCCTCAGCCGGGGATAGTCCGCAGTAAGGGGCATACTTCTCCCAGCTAACCATTTTCGCTGCTAGTTTGGCAAGGTCTACATCCTTACAACGTCTATCCAACTTACTTTGAACGACGGCTTGTTCTCTAGTAGTCGCCATGTTTTTGCTACCAAAATGAGGGCACGTCGAGCGAGGCACGTTCTTGATCTCTGACATTCACTGGAGAGACACTGGGGCTAGAGACAACTTTGACCTTTTACACCGCGGTTCCAAACCAATGTGAAAGCCTCGTTCCATGCTGACACTGGGGAGGCCGGTATGTCACCCGGTTCAGGAACTTTCTGAACTACGAATGCTATAAAGAGTTCAGAACTGCTCAAATATACTTACTGTGTAGGGTTCCATACTAATTAACGTAAGTAATGGTAGGGTCACCCTCTATGTGGCCACGTGGCCTACCAGGTCCGCGTGGCAGCAAATCTGACGGCTATGTATGCAAGCAGTGACGAAGACACCGCCGCCGTATCAGAGGCAAGAGGGCGGGCTTTTCCTGCCTCTACTGTTGCCCTTCTAAGAGCTTTGCATCAGAAGGGGATGGTAGGGACAGGACGAGATCATAGCAGTGTGATCAGCGAGGCTGCACTTGAGACAAGTCTTACGGAGGATCAAGTGAAGGTATGCAATTTGTAGGCTTAGTAGCTATAAGGCTCCTGTAATGTTCAAACTTGTATAAAAATATGTATCTGTCTTCTGAACCTGCAATGCATGGAGGAGTGAAAGTTTAAACGTGTACAGGTGAGAGGGGCCATGCCAAGTCAACTTTTCTCCTTGTGGTATACACTGCTTACAATACACAAAAATTCGTGTGGAAGGAAGTTTAGTGCAGATTTGACATGCATACTTGTTATTCACACTTTAGTTATAGGTTTATTTCATAAACATGTATGTGAGTATACTGTTAGTAACCTGGAACCTTTTCTTAGTATACCCACTATGGAACCAGGAACCCTTCCTTAGTATGAGGACTGTGGAACCAGGAACCCTTCCTTAGTATGAATACTGTGGAACCAGGAACCCTTCCTTAGTATGAATACTGTGGAACCAGGAACCCTTCCTTAGTATGAATACTGTGGAACCAGGAACCCTTCCTTAGTATACCCACTATGGAACCAGGAACCCTTCCTTAGTATACTTACTGTGGAACCAGGAACCCTTCCTTAGTATACTTACTGTGGAACCAGGAACCTTTTCTTAGTATACCCACTATGGAACCAGGAACCCTTCCTTAGTATACCTACTGTGGAACCAGGAACCCTTTCTTAGTATACCTACTGTGGAACCAGGAACTCTTCCTTAGTATACCTACTGTGGAACCAGGAACTCTTCCTTAGTATACCTACAGTGGAACCAGGAACCCTTTCTTAGTATACCTACTGTGGAACCAGGAACCCTTCCTTAGTATACCCACTATGGAACCAGGAACCCTTTCTTAGTATACCTACTATGGAACCAGGAACCCTTCCTTAGTATATACCTACTGTGGAACCAGGAACCCTTCCTTAGTATGCCTACTGTGGAACCAGGAACCCTTCAACCAGAAACTCTTCTTTTATATACTACATAGTAGAAACTCCTCTCTGTAGCATAATTGGAACTAAGAAAGACATAGTTGCTGCAGAGTCTTAGTGTGTAACCATGACCCCTAACTAAGCTAACCTAACTGGTTAAAGCTGTTTTATGTGATTTATTTTTGTTTACACCAGAGATGGATAAAAAAAGAGAACTATCGAAAGAGGCACATGATTGCAACTGATGATGATGATGATAATGAACTGCCAGCTAAGAAGCCGTGTCGGGTTACCCCATGGATGAAGTTCTTGCACAACTTCGCCACCACTGAAGGTAAGACTGGCTAAGAAGAAATTGTACATGTGTATTTGAGTTAGTTCAAACATGTCAATCCTTTATAGATGCAAAAGCTGCCTTAAAAGAAGGTGGACTACAAGAGTATAATAAAGTTGCCAGCACTTTCTATAAGAATCTTTCAGAGGAAGAGAGGAGGGATCTGGCAGAGCAAAGAGATGAAGAAAGTGGTAGAATGTCAAAGCGAGAAGTGAGAGCTAAAGGGAAAAAGATTTTCCAGAAGATTCAAAAGCTCGTAAGCCTACTAGTTTGGGTACATGCAGAATGTCCCTCTACACCTAGTATGCTTGTTTGTTTGTTTTTCTTTTTCATACATGCAGTTTCAAGAGCTTGAAGAATTGGGATACCAAGGGTTTGCAGTTGCCTTCTACAAAGAATGCACTGAACTTGTTGGTACCAGAATGACAGTGAACTGTTTCAACCCTGCTCTTATTGAATACTTGCATGCTGTCATTGTGTCAGGTACAAAATAGCTGAAGCTATCTACTTCCTTCTCATGGCACATGATTTTACAGCTAAAACTGTTTACATTTCAGCAAACCCACCTCATCCTGCTACCTCCTGCGTGAACCTCCCATCTTCTGAAATGAAGAACCCTCCACCTTCCACATCCAAGAACCTCCCACCTTCCACATCCAAAAAGAACTCCCTACCTTCCACATCCAAAAGGAACCCCCCACCTTCCACATCCAAGAACCCTCCACCTTCCACATCCAAGAACCCCCCACCTTCCACATCCAAAAAGAACCCTCCACCTTCCACATCCAAGAACCTCCCACCTTCCACATCCAAAAAGAACCCCCCACCTTCCACATTCAAGAACCCTCCACCTTCCACATCCAAAAAGAACCCCCCACCTTCCACATTCAAGAACCCTCCACCTTCCACATCCAAAAAGAACCCCCCACCTTCCACATTCAAGAACCCTCCACCTTTCACTTCCAAGAAAATTCCCCCAGCTTCCATTTCCCAGAAGTACCCTCCACCTTCCAATACTGAGGAGAACCCCCCTCTTCTCAACACCGAGAAGAGCCTCCCATCTCCCAGTAGTGAGGATAAGCCCCCACTTCTCAATGGTGAGGAGAACCCCCCATCTCTCATTAGTGAGGAGAAAGACCTACTCCCTGAGGTGAATGACACTTGCTCCGATAAAAATGAGGGTCCACCCATCATCATTAGTAGCAGTCCTGTTAAGGAGGATGGTAGCACTTGGACAAGAGATCCTTACCTGCATGTTTCTGACAAAGTGCGGATAGAGTCCCATGGATGGCTGAATTGTCGAGTGATTGATGCAAGCCAGCAGTTGTTGAAGAAGCACCCATCCTTATCCATACCTCTTAGCGGATTACAAACTCCACAGAATGGGAAGAGGTATGAATTCAAGAAGGTTTCTGGGCATTTTATCCAAATTTTGAATGTGATGTGTGGTTCACATTGGATTACAGTGTCGAATGTAAATTGTGAACCCGACACTGTTAATGTGTATGACAGTGCTTATGCGTACATTGATAGTGATACAAAACTACAGATTTGCTCCTTGTTGAGACCAATGTGTGACGTTTTAAAACTGAGAATGCCAAACATTCAGCGCCAACCGAATAGTTTCGACTGTGGAGTATTTGCTATTGCCACAGCAACTGAACTTGCCCTGGGGAAAGATCCACTTTTGTGTTACTGGGACACAACCCAGATGAGATGCCATCTCATTCGATGTATAGAGCAGGCTACAATGGAGAGCTTCCCTCAAAAGACGCACAGACGTATTCCACTTGGTAATCAATATAAGAAGACAGTGTCTACAAAAATATACTGTGTATGCAGGATGCCTAATCAAACTTCAAAAGCTATGGTTAAGTGCGATTCATGTGGAAAATGGATGCACAAGGAGTGCATGGGTCTTGACCAGATGGCACTAGTTGAGGATGTGTGGTATTGTAATTCATGTAAGTAGAATTTGTATGTACACATGCAGAAGATACTTGATTGGCCAGTATGTACAATGTGTCTGGATTCTTTGAAGTGACTTCTATTTCAATGCAGACAAAGAATATTGTCATGACACACGGCAAAATTTCCCATCAGTCCTGTGTTCTCCACCTATCCTGTAGAGAATAGAACCAAGTCAAACTATGTACAGTATGACATCGGATTGGTGGAAAATGTCACATTAACACTTAGCCATACTGCTCACTTTGCATGTAGAACCCCTGTAGTTCTATATCCCACATCACATGCATCTTGCCTAGCTCAATTGGAAATAGGATGGAGGAAAGTGGCAGTCATCAGGGATCAAATTAATCCTGGACACCCTGGTTTGCATGAGCTGCCTGTACTCTGCCACTGTATATGACAGCCAGATAACCACCAGCCCTCACAATCCTCTTATGTATACACTCCACTTCAGCACATGAACATCACATTAGTGCTGCATGCTGGCAAACATAATGTAGAGTTGGTCTTCCATACATGTGGTAACATACTTGCAAAGTACTGAACATTACTATACACTAATAATCATCATCACTTGATTCATCAGACTCATAAAAGCACTCAATGTCATCTGGCTGAGATACTGGATCACATGGCAATACCATTGCTAAAACATCAGCTGGGATGTCAACAATTCCTGCAAAAGTGGCACAAGCATTCTTGAGAATATATTCATTTGCCGTATATTGCTGGCACAAGACTGATATAGCTCCTCGAATGAAGTTAGTCTGCTCCTCTTGTAACAGCTCTTGAACTTTCTGTTTTAGTATATTCCCCTTTGACCGGAAGTATTGAAGAGTGTTGACCATTTCAAACTCAAGCAGTTGTGATTCCTCTAGACACCTCTTCTTTTGTAAGGAGTAACGAATCATGTCTTGTTTTGCAGCTAAAGGAACAGAAGCACACGTCCAACTCTGCATGTGAACACTGGAGTGTGAACTCCAGAAGTGACTTTGTGGGTCAAGGACTTCAGAAAGAGTTAATAGGGAGTCTGATGAAAGAACAGCACATGTATTGTTGTACTGCTCCATCAGCTGCTTCACTTTGGTGCCTTCCTTTCCAATTTGTTTTGAGATACGCTTGGCAATCTTCTGGCCATCTACACCAGCAACATAGAAATATATATGGTGCTAGTAAGTACACTGTTCCACAAGGCCACATTATACTATTATGCACACTTGCCTGCATACTTTGCCTTCAGACGTAGTAACATCTGCCTTTTCACTGCTGCTGTCCACATGGCTACAGAGTATTGTTTCTGCTTTTCTCTCACAGCACTGCATTGGGCTTCCTTGTATTCCTGATCAGAAGGCTCCCACCTCTGAATAACACCATGCTGCTGTTCCATCTCAGTCAGAACCCTTTCAAGCCTGCAAAATAGTCAGCCAACTTCTCAACTACTGTTTGTGTGACACAGTATCATAGTTCAAGGTGTTAACCTCATCATCTCTTCAATATCAGAAGGCAGCATCTCAGCTTTGCTGACTTTCTCTCTATACATGACCAATATAAAGACATACACCAACAATCAGCTATCTGTAACTCCAAAAGTGTCTTCCTTTATTTCACCTCACAAGTTCTTCTACTATCAAGCATGTGTTTGTTATAGCTGAGGCAAGAATGTTCTAAAACCTTACAGGTTACTGCAAACCTCAGATGATAAAAGGAGCTGAGGCAGTTCACGTACATCCGTTTCCATTGAACTGCACCTGGTGTGATGAACACAATCATTAATACAGTACTGTAAGTCAATGCATAGCTAGTACTTGGTGTAGAAGGAGGTGTGGACAATATGCTGACTTTCTCCTCTTTAATCCACTGCTCAACATCCGCTTCAGACACTGCAACATGAGTACAAATTTATTGACTATCAATATGCAGTTATAGCATATTCTAATATTGTGCTCACCTGCTGCATAGGCTGACATCGCCTGATTCAAAGATTGCTCTGTTAATGCAAGGGTATCTTTTGCTCTTTTCCACCTGAGCACTAACAAACTGGCTGCACATGCATTCATGTACAGTAAAAATACACGGTAAAAAAAATGTTGAACACAACTTTGTAATGCTTAAACGTACCCAACTTTTTTTTGGTCTTGTAACCATAGTGTAGAAGGGCATGTGTGATGACATCTACACGGTGAGCTGGACGCATTTCTTTTGTCATCTTCCCAAATCTTCTCAAAAATGACCACAGGCGCTCAAGAACTTCTCCATCTGACATCCCAATACCAGGGCAGCGAAGCGGACTCATCAAAATCTGTCAATGGAACTTTATCCCACAAAATGTAACATTATACACATAGGGAAAGTCTACCTGACAACTGGCTTCATGTCCATATGCATGAAAGGATGGAATGGATAGGTGAATCTCTTCTAGTAGATGTGACAATTCTGTTCCCTATTGACCAAGTAGACAGAAATGTATACTATCAACCACTGAGGATAACTGCTACTTCACAATCAGACAGTGTAGTAGCAGTAGGCTCTCTGACCTATTTAGCCAAAGCAAATTCAAAATAGGTAATTGCAAACATTTCAATCCAAGGACCTGATATAGGACCTACTTTACTGTCAGAATAGTATGTTGAAAATCTTTACATCCCTTGGCAACAGACCTGAAGGTGTTTCTGAAGCATGCAAGCCACATCATACATGAGATACAAGTCCACTGATTTTCCCCTTGTCTGGTCGAGTACCTCTTGCAGCATCCAAACAGAATATGCTAGCCTACAGCAATGACAAGCTAAGTGTTGTTATACAGATTCTTCAAAATGCAGTATACAAGTATACCTTTCTCCATGCTTGAGGTTCACAAACATCCTTGGGAACTCATGTCGACATGCACAGCCAAATATACCAGTTTCATCAAGGGCATGGTACCGACTGGCTGAACGCAAAGCACTTCCAGCTGTGAAGTCACTACATTCCTGGTTTGAAGTGCAAAGCTGTACAGTGTGTAGTGTACTACTATATTTCATATTAATCTTACCTTTGTGACCATCCTGGGCTTGGGATATGTAGCAACGTAAGCATCAACCTTGCTTTGTTCACAAAACATCAGGTTGCCATGAAGGGGTTTTCTGTAACTGGTTCCAGCAGCTACTTTTCGAGGAAGGCCAAATAGTGCATCAAAAGACAGCACAAGCTTTCCTGACTCCTGTATACACATATAAAGCATGCATTTACAGTATGCACAAATTTCCTGGCACGGTAATTCTACAACCAATTAACATCATGCTAACCTTTGGACAAGCTGGACAAATATTGCCATTGTCCAACTGTTCACAAAGAAAGGTTGGATGCCGAAGCTCCTGCTTCATTGCCCTGTATATAAAGTATCCAGTACAATCAGGATGAGTGCTGCACCCATACATACGTACCAGGTAGCAAGGTATACATCACCTGCAACTGCAACCCTAATTTAACTACATGCATGTATCATAAACTTCTGAATGCCAGCAGGTAGCTAACAACCAAATAAAGGGACAATCACACAGCTGAACATTAACTGGTTCGTCCATAGAAAATGGATTACATGTACATAGCACTTCTAACAGATGTGAATAGCCTTCTGACTCCCGCTGTTTCCCACATCCACTCCTTAAGTTTTAACTTTTCTTTTCATTGTCCGTGGGAATACCTTGTAAAAACATAAAGCAAAGCTAGTGTATTGTTTACAAAATAGTGGACTGATTTCCATCAGGTGATTAAGAATAGCACAGATTATTTGAAACGTTGCACAAAAATTTGTCAACTTCACTGTTGTAGTCCACTATTTCATGAACAATTTACATCCTCCACAGTACTGTGGGTTTTGTTCAACATAACAGAGATAGTGACTACTAGTGAGTGTAATCTGTATTACATCTGTGATTATGAACGCACCTGTATTCCTCAAATGAGTCTATCAGGGATGGGTATATATTTCTCCTCTGGAAAAGTTGAGAGAAAATATGCTGAACTGATTGCATACAGCAGCCTATAGTACTGATACCTTGACGAGAATGTGAGGAAACTTGTACTGTAGTGCTGCCCAAAGATCTTTCAGAGCAACCTGGCACTCATACATAAGTGCTTCTGCCCAGTCAAGGAGGTCAAATGTGAAAGCAAGGCGGGGATTTTGTGCAGTAGCAGGCCAGAGTCGTGCACGTACCATTGTCACTGCCAGTGGCTCACACTGACAGCATGCAATGGAAACTGTGTGCTCCATTCCTATTTACAAAAATTAATGCATAACTGTAACTAAATGTGGAACTGCAATCATGACAGCCTCATTCTCAGGCCACTCCCAGATTTTATCTCACAACCATGCGATATAAAATCTGGGAGTGCCCTGAGAACGAGGCTACAATCATGACAGTTTTGCATATATACAAATAAATGTAGCAACTGCAGACTGGCTCCCATTCCATGTGAGAACATGGAAGGAGACTAGCCCAACATTACCGTATTCATCCACACAACAGATGGAAACCTCCCGTTTGGTTGAGCAAGTATGATCTGGACGAATGTTGATACATCGCCTGTCCAGGGTTGTTGGTATGTAGGTACCATCCTGCAGTAAACCACAGTAGATAAAGAGACTAACAGATGATTATGACAAAATGCATCAACTGAGCGAAAGACACAGTTTACTGGATTGCAGCATACAGTAATTTAAGCCCTACAAGAGATTCATACGTAGTCAAAGGTACTTTTAATAGCATCAACAACAAACCTTCCATTGCTCAGGCATGTGAAAGATGTTGGATTGCAAATGTTCTTTTGGAAGGCAAGAGGCACAGAAGTAGACACATGGTCCACATTGTAGGCATCTAAATGTGGCAAGAACCTTGCAGCAATATGTGCAAAGTTGATTCTTTGGCATTGCGTTCGATTCAGTAAGTGCTTTCACAATATGCTGTCTTGTGGATTCCCATGCATTTGCACTAACTTTTTGGCTAATCTCATATAATCCTGGTCCAGGTAAAGACTCCTCTCCCCACAAATTCATGCCGACGCCTTGGTCCTCTCCAGTGCTCACCTCAACTGTATCTTCTGGGAGAAATGATTCCTCCCCTTTACTCTCCTTACTTTGGTACCTTCTTGGAATATTTGTATTCACAACATCTCCAGCTGTTGAACGCTTGGTCACTTTAAAGGCAGGCAGAAGTAGCCTTTGGTATGCCATTGTAAATGTAGATCCAGGAGGTACAGGGTTAAACAAGAATACATAAAGGGTTATTTGATGTATGGAACCGGTACCCTAGTAGTACGTATGCTTGAAAGGTTCCGAACTTTTCCCTATATATGTGCTTGACAGAGTTCCTGAACCGGGTGGGTATGTAGCCTCGAACCCAGGCTTTCCGTTCCGGATTTTACACTAGCACACACAGAATGGCTTCATGTTAAGTACCTGCTAATTTCACTGCTGATTGTCTATGTGTGAACTGTCCAGATGGAGGATGTAGAAACCATAAACTGGGAGAGTTGCACACTTTGCATTTGGTACAGCCACTGAGTAAGTTGGTGACTTAATATCCTTGCTGAGTGACACACTCACAGGTATGGCCTGTGCTGTTTGTGTGAATAAAAAGTCACGACATTACATAGGGCAATGGAATTTAAATATCAACTCAGATTTTAGTAGCTACCAGTTTAGTCTGAAATCAACTTGATTGATTTTACAGTGGTAGCTAACCTACCAGGGATGTACAACATGTAATATTGAATACAGTGGTTATTCTTGTCTCAGACAAGCTTAGCCTAGCTGAAGAGACATGCAGTCCAGAGGTCCAAGTAGTTTAGTGGTAAAACTGCTGACTAGTACAATATTTATAACTAGTGAGATGATTCATCATCATGGGGCAAGCCTGAGTGAGCAGCAAACTGCTGATTGGCACAGCAGGATTTGTCACTGTCTACTGTTACATGAGCGTAATAATCCAAACTTGATGATGCACAAGTAGATAAGTCCTCACTCGAGAGATAGCTAGGTATCACATATGCCAACAAATTGCACCCATTTCTCCAGCCAGGGCAGCTACTGTGGCTACACATGCATGGACTAAGTTTACACTGAAATCATGAGCTGAATTTCTGGTATTTATGAGTGCCATTTGTGCATGGCCCTTACCTGAAGCTACCTCAATCACCGTTGTGACCATCTATATTAAATTTTTACTGCCTGTGAGTAACCTGCCGTTGATGATCCATAGCACCACAAACCAGCAGTAAGTTGCCATGTGTGCTCCAACTTCGATCAGTTGTCCCTCTCCGGGTTGCTGACGCTGCACTCTAGCAATAGCCCTTCACCTACCTGCCTACTGAGCGGACAAGCTTTAGGCCACAGCAGGGAAATATTGTTTCTCATCTTCTCCCAGCCCCCAACACAAACTTCCTGATAGTTCCACTTCTCAAAGCACACTACAATTATGTATGTACGTAGCTACCGCTTCCACACTGCATACTGTGTTATATGCTAGAAGCCTTTGGAAAACACAGTAGAAACTTGTGGGTCCTTAATTCCTTATATAAACAGCTGCATTTTGCTGTGTTAACCTGCCCACACTGATTTTCAGCCATTTCCAGGATGAGAAACAGGATATTTCTCTGCTATGGCATAAATATTTAAATTTAAGTGCACTCGTTATAATTTGCGGTATATGGCCGCAAGCAGAGCAAACAAGCACATATAGCTACACACACACATGCACATGCAGTCTTGCTAGTGTGGGGCTCGCTCAGGTTTGCCCCAATCAAATGGTCTTGGGTTCAAGTCCAACCCCAGATTTTTGTCTGTGTTCTTATCATTATTTGTTGTTACTGTTGACAGTATGAGCTACAGGTTATGTCAGTGATGCTAATTGAGACTGCATCAAAGTCTTGGCCAAAGCTGGCTCAGGCCATCATTAGCCTTGTTCCCAGGTTCTCCCCTCGCCCGCTGAAGCATAAAAACAGAGGGTGAGGGGAGAGCCTGGGAAAGAGGCTAGGCCATCATAGCATATTGTTGAAGGAGTCACTACAAGTGCACTTCAAAGTTGCAATGGAATCTATCAAGCCTTTGATGTAAGCAGGTGACTCCTCATAGAAATGTAGTGGTTACATTGTGGTTGTAAGATAATCTGGGCCAGTTTTCTTTTTGATCATTTAGCCTATCATAACCACCGTCTCTATAGCTTGTTTGTAACCTTGGTAACAACTACTGTTGTAGAATGGAATGTCCTCACAAATCAACATTTACTGTTCATGTAGCTTTTGAAGTGTTTTTCTTTATTAGAGACTTTGGCCACTTGCAGTGACCACAGCAATCTTTGATGAGTCCCACCACCAGCACCAGAAACTCCACCCCAGAGAGAAGAGTTAATCCCAGGAATAGTCCAGTGTTCCCTCCGATGTCAGAAATCAGGCTCCATGCAGTGTATGAGTCACTTGTCTCTCTTCTCTCCAGAATAAGTGTTTCATAGAAAACATTCACATTCACAAAACCATCGTCACTAGTTGAGCTACTAACAGTAGTGGTGCGTACAACAGTTTCACACTTTGGTGGACAGTCACAGCTACCCTCAACTTCATTAAATGCGTGAAACTCACAACAAAGATCGGACATTTCACACTTTCTTAGTTGATTGTATGGGCTTTTAATGGGTGTATACAGTGTACCATTCTCAGAACAATTACACCTGTCTGCAAGATACTTGTAGAAGCACTCACTCTGACATAGAGAGGGAGAGTAGGAAGAATATCCTGGAAAGGACAAATTCTGGTTATAAATATCTCCAGATCTGCATCCAAGCCCTGATGAAAATGTGGTACTATCAATTGAAGTGATTTGCCTCATTCCAATGTATGTAGTGGAATTAAATCCCACAGAAATACCTTCTTCTTCCGGCATTGGAAGCTCATCAGGATTATGAATGACAATGCGAAACCCCCAGTCATCAGTTTCAGAAAATAACTGGTCATCTGGTGATAGTTTTAGTCTCAAGCCTTTTCGAAACCCAGTTCCTCGTACAGTGCGGGTCGGTTGAGTAGATGGTCCATTAAAAGTGTAACAGACGCCAGCAACTGTGTTGACTGGTATAAAATCACTGGTGCAGTCCTCACCGGCAAAAGTACATCTGCTAATTAAAGCAGACCGATCATTTCTTGCACGCAATAGCAGCTCCCCCCAGTTTGGATTGAGCCCAGTATCGTTGACTAACTTGCTTGCAACAGATTCACAGCTTTGAAGGTCTTTATTAACGTTAACTGCATCAAAAAGACTTCTCAGGTCACTGATAACACTGTCACCAGCAGAACGTAATTTGGTAGTGTTCAGAACACTGAGACTGCAGATTGTCACAGCTGGAAAAGTAAAATTATTCCCCCTTTTCATACTAATTGAAGTTGAAGTTGGCTCACCAACCAGTGTCGTGATGTGTGTTATAGTCACAGCCGCAAATCCTCCAATAGCTGCCAGCACAACCACTGCCCAAACTATGCGTTTTGCCCATGACTTGCTTGCAAACATATATAGAACTCCAGTGAATGAGGAATTATCAAAAAATTTCTCGGCTCTCCTCCTCCAATCAGGCTTGGAGCGTTTGGTGGGCTCCTCTCCTTCCCAGGAGTCAAAAGGCTCCAGCATTTTCGCGCGTTCAGAAGTTTTGTGGCCAGCGGGACTACCTAGCCTCGTTCCCAGGCCGTTTCCGCCTCCAGAAGTTTCGATCAAAAACTGGAGGCGGGAACGGCTTGGGAACGAGGCTATATGGACCTAGCCTCGTTCCCAGGCCGTTCCCGCCTCACTCGGGGGAGCAAGGCTATCAGCAAGCCCACAACTTGTCAAGGTCCAAGGCCCTGATGTGATGCTGTGTCTGCTGATCAAGTGATCTAATTCCTCTGCCAGTGTAGGGGTATTTACCAAAAATCGCTACTCGCCCTCAGTAAGTACCGCACCCAGTAAGTGCCGCCCCCCCCCCCGCAAGTCCTCAGCAGGAATAGCAACGTAGTTTCCTTGGTTGGTCCTCCTAAGAAAAGTAGCTATATACCTATAGTTCCATTTTGATCCTGGTCAATGTAAATGCACTGTTGTAGCTCTGGGAACCAAGCTACAACATGTAATTCTGTAGTGCTACACCCCTTCAGTGACCCCAGAACATGGAAGCCTTTTTCATGTTTTGCCAGGCATCAGTCACAGTCCACTCAGTTAGTTTCATACTGGACCCCTGTCGGTAGCCATTTTGGCATTGATCAATGTATGTATTGCAAGTCTATTGCCAAACATGAACGTCAAGATGATGGAATGGACACTTTTGTTTTTATGTTCCATGATTTCCTTCTCAAGTACAGTACAGTTTGCTTTGCCTGTATTGCTTCATTATCTATGTAGCATTTAACGGAATTCTGAAGAGATCAATGCTTACTGGAGGTGGAAGAGGAGAGGCATGTGCCATCTGCCTGGAGCCTCCAAATTGTCCTGTAGGAACTAACTGTGGCCATACCTTCTGTGCTCCATGCATTCTGAGGTGGCAGCATGAGAAACGGCCTGAACCATGCCAGTGTCCAGTTTGCAGGCGACAGGTTGATGTATACATTTATAATACAGTCCAGTATTTGTATATTTGACCTAATTTTCATACTGTAGCTATATACAAAAACTATACTGTGGAATATTGCAATAGTGGTTGCTATAATTCTGTATTGCATTGCACAACATCAAGAGAAAAGCTGACTGCAAAACTCTTGCTGTTGACATTCCCTAGCTTTCCTAGATACCAGCATATGGCCTGTTGCCAAAGTCACCAACTCATTTTAACATATATATATGTTAATGCATTGTAATTATTAATACTGATGGTCTGCACTCACTCTTAAATTGACCCTGTAACCCTGCACTCGTCATTGGACTTTGGCCACTTGTTACCAGTTGGTGAAATTCGTTTTGAGTATAGTTCTGTGCTAGCAGAAAGAGTGGGGTAGGTGGAAGTGGGCAGATTTTAGCCTTGTATTCGGCTTTCCCATGTACAGAAACAGGAAATGAGCCTGGGTATGAGGCTAGGCAGATTTAGGCACAAGGCGCCATGCACATGGTGGCTGTCTTGGCTGGCTGCATTTAGGAATGCCTTAGTTGGCAATGGGTTGGCCATTTCTCTCCTGTTTTGCACAAAATGATGGAAAAACACTCCACTTGTAGGGACTATAGTTCTGGCACTGCAGGCAGTTGTAGTCTTGTGCCCAGACCCCACCCAGCTCATGCGAGGAGATGGGGCCTGGTTTCACAAGTCTGAATCCTTGGGCTTGCGGAAATATTGAAGCCTTGTAATTGTTAGTGTAGGGTTACAAATTGGTCAGTGTGAATCATCTCTTTGAATAGTATGATTGAAGTACTTGTTCTTGCTTCTGCATTATTCTGATAAATGCCACTCTGCGATTTCATTGGTCGCTCCACGCTGCTAGTGCTGGAGCTAGCCCAAAGATTTGGAGTGGTGACACCAGACCCCTTCTCCTTGTGTGAGCTGGTTGGGGTCTGGGCATGAGACTAAGTGATTGCCGGTCAGAGATCCCTGACTATTGAACACTTGCATGGTATGGGTGGGTGTAGTCAGGTCCTGAGCCTGTCCAGATTGAAAGAAGAGAACATTGGCTCAAGTTTCCAGTGCTAGCCAAAGTTGAACTACAGATCAAAGAATGTATCCATAGCCTGAAAAATATTCTGAAGAATAGAATTTGATCAGTGCTTAATCGTTTTTACTTACTGAAAGGTTTCCTTTAGATGTGACCTTTAGACTATACATGGATCCTTTTAACTTACTGTATCTTCACTTTTGCTGGGATCTAGGACTTCAAACTGATCCACATTACTGACCTTTCTACAGCCAACCACAATAGCTACCACAAGTTTTTACCCCATACCTAAACCCATTCATCTCTGCATGCCTGCATGCTGCACCTCCTACTGTCCAAGAACCTATCTCCCAAATGCATTGTGCCAGTAAGCCGAAATCTGATGAATTTAAATAAAATCATTAGTAAAATTAAAAAGGATTTTCTAGTTAGCATAAACCATAAAACCCTGTTGTGATAGTCTCAGAGCCAAGGACTTCTACGTGAAGTATTATGATAATCATTCCACAGGTGACATTGCTGTTGGGTGCTGAAGAATGGAGCTCTCATGACACACAGCAGATATTTAGAGAAGTGGCTGAATACAACCAGCAAATGGCAGGCAGGCAGGCAAGTGATGGCACAAGTAGTTTCACAACCAACAGTGTCATGCATTTTATCATAAGCCAATCAATTTGGTTTGAGTATTATCGGTGTAAATTATCGTTTTATGAACTTATCCTAACCCTGCTTTCATGCACTGCTAATTTTGATGCTCTTATATAGACTGGACTGTTAGGCAGACTCCAGGCCCTCCAGGATGCCCCAAACTTGTACCACTACCTGTGGCGGGACTTTGCAAGACTTGGGGGTGGCCTTCCTTTCAGCTTGAAGTTGTACTTCCTCATTCTTGTGCTGATAGCTGTGTTGTACCTGCTCTCACCTCTGGACATTATCCCAGAGCTGGTGTTTGGTGTCATAGGATTGATTGATGATGTGCTGGCAGTGGTTTTGGTGCTGGTGTACATCATGGAGCAGTACCGTACTTTTGTTGTTAACATTAGCCAGCACAGATGAGTATGTATTGTTGATTCTTGCACGTTAGCAGTTGGAAGTGCATGCACACACTATCTAACTATATATCTATTATCACTAAAGTTATGACTGGTTTATTTGAAAGACCAAGACTATGCATAGTTTTCCAATAATGTATGTACTTGTTCATCTTCTTCATAGCTCCCAAAATAATATTATGTGATTGTATATAGTGAATGATTCCTCAAGAAGTTTGGCTCAATGCCTCAAGTAAAATTACTCCAATTGTCTCAGGTAGAAACGAACATATGGTTTATGGTATGATACCATCAACCATATGTTCATTTCTTTATGGTATGATACCATCAACCATATGTTCATTTCTTTATGGTATGATACCATCAACCATATGTTCATTTCTTTATGGTATGATACCATCAACCATATGTTCATTTCTTTATGGTATGATACCATCAACCATATGTTCATTTCTTTATGGTATGATACCATCAACCATATGTTCATTTCTTTATGGTATGATACCATCAACCATATGTATATTTCTTTATGGTATGATACCATCAACCATATGTATATTTCTTTATGGTATGATACCATCAACCATATGTTCATTTCTTTATGGTATGATGAAGAGGAAGGTGAAAAGCCGGCACAGTTCAATTCATATGCATGCAAGCCCTGCCTTGTTTTTTTTTTGCCTATCATTTTTATCTCATCTACACATGACTCTACTGTTACAAGACTAGTGACAACATCACAGTACAGGTATCCCTGCCTGCTGTCACCAGATGCATGAGTTTTTAGTTTAATTTGGCAGCAAATTTGTGTTTCATTTCAGCTAACCCACATACTCTTTTGTTTCATTTCTTCTGATATCTTACTAGTTTCCTCTCCCTTTCCTTTGAATCACTGTTTTTATATGCCCCAAATACAAGTATGATACTTATGCAGGATGTATTGCTTGTAGTACAGTGACATATGGTATGGTTCAACAGATGTTTCACATTGTCATGAACATTGCTTCCATTACCTTTCCCTAAAATGCACTGCACTTTGGCAACATAAAAGAAGTTATATATAGCTAGGAGAGCATCCAGTTCCAACAGGTTGAGTGACCTCATCACATGCCACACCTCCTCCCTCCCCAGCCCCTCCCCCCTCCTGGAATGCAGCCACTTAGGGTGTTAGGGCTGCCCCCTGCAAGGACATTGTGGTATTGACAACAAAAAAAAATATTGCAAGATGTGACAATCAAAATGAGTTTGTCAAGCCAAGCCGACACTCTAACCTATTGCTAAGTCAGTACTTACACCAGTCACTTGTCTAAGCTTAGTTATTATAATTTTAGTGCTTTCTGTCATATTTCACTACTGTATTTATGCTCATGTACACTTTGTACCCTTATAACACTGTCCCCCTGTTCCTGTTCCTGTCCCCCTGTCCTTGTTCCTGTCATCCTGTCTCTGTTCCTTTCACCCTTACCCTGTCCCCCTGTCCCTGACCCTCTCCCTGTTCCTGTCTCCCTGTTCCCTTGCCCCTGTCCCTGTTCCTCTGTCTCTGTCTCTGTCCTTGTCCCTGTCCCTTCTCTTCATCCGATGCAGATTAATGTTCCCTTGTACTGTGACCGTGTCCTGTGGAAGTCCTATCCAGGTGTCAACATCTCAAAAACTTCCTATGGTAAGTTACCTTTAAACTCTGAACCTCGGACTTTACATGCATGTGTTCCTACACTAAAGAATTTACAGCAGCAATGTATTGTACGTGTGTCACCATTTACCTGCTATTTCCAGGATGTACTGGTGACATTGCAAACAGTAAACACTCCCCAGTGTTTGCCACTTTCCAAATTGAAAGATTGAAGCAGTTGTACCCCTGGGAAGCAGGTCTGCAAAGTAGGAGAGAGGGGGTGACTCTTTCCTTTCTCCTCCCGTACCTGGTCTCGTTAATCTCATACATCAATGTAAGAGAGTTGTTTCTGGGTTCTAAACTCTATCCAACACCCTCACTTTACTTCCCTTCTCCTCTCCTCCATTCCCTTCTCTCTCCTTTCTCCTCCTCCAATCCTTGCCATCCCCTTCCCCGGCCCTCCCACCTCACTTGCCACAGCCTTGCCAAGTGGAAAAAGCTGCGTCATCATTTTCAAAAGCTGCAGGGTTAAAGTACGTCCTCTTGTATCAAATGTGCATGTCTGAACCTTCAAATTTGCAAGCTTTAGTTGAAAGTAACCTTAATATACTTGTGTGACACTCCCCTCCTCTCCCTTTGTTCCCTCACTGTTAGATCCAGACAAGCAGCAAAGACCCAGTCTACATTGAGTTCTACTCATGCAACATGTTTTGAAGGTAAATAGATTAGGAATGAATTTTTTCCCCCTGCAGCAGCCATGCATCTACAAAAATGTATATGCAGATGCTTCATTTTATGTCATCGGGTGAGCCTGAGCATATGTATATGTAATTGTGCGAGCCAACTGATGAGTAAATACCCTGGTAGCTACACTGTGTGTTTTGTGTGACCCAATTTGCAAACAATAAAATAAATTTGCTCTCCATGCAGTAAGTGTGCACTGTCTGCACCTCATCTGTTCCTTTCTGTTTCCATGGAGAAGATTGAGCAGCTAGGAAAGAGGCTGATTTATACCGCTATCATGTACAACTCAGCTTGATCTACATGCAATCACTCTCTAGTGGTAATTACTAACTGTCCCACAAAAAATGGTGTGTTGGTGCACCATATAGTTTATTCTAACGAGTACAACATTTCAGCAACCTGACAATTATCCAGAAAAGTGGTCTTATGAGAATAGCAAGAGAGACTTGAGTGAACAAAACGACACCAAGAAGACTGCAGTAGGAAAGAGAGCAGCCATCCCTTTAACAACAAAGCACTTCAGCTAATTGAAATGAACATTTGTGAACAAGAATGGGAAGTATCTGCCACCTTTCATCTCCACTGGAAGTCACAATTTACTAGAGGCAATGATGGTGCACCATAATATAATCTATTCTATATAGCCAAGACCCACTTGCGTAAACAAAGGAAAGGGTCTGGTGAACTGCATATATAGGTTGTGCACCGTACAGTGCAGTCCAATAACACTGCAAGATTTTGTCACACAATGCGTTAGCAATATAACAATCTTGAAACGGTGACAGAGCCAACATTTTTTCTGCTACTGCAGAAGCTGTAAAACATTTTCCCAATCCTTCTCAGGGAGTGTACACACTTCACAACAGATATTTCAAAAGTGTTTTTTTTTTTTTAATCTGGTTACATCATCTAGCTAATAATGCATTACAGTGGGCATGGCTTTGTATACACAGTTCACCAGACCTTCCCTTTCTTGCAGAAGTGGGTCTGGCTTACAAGACTAGGTCTCAACAGATAATAACAAGGTTGCAATTTGGAACAAGGACAGAGATACATGATATTTAATAACATAATTATATGATATTTAATAACAGACATGATATTTAATAACAGATATGATATTTAATGAAGAAACTGAACTTGAATGCTCCAACTGTTGGCACAGGACGTCCTTGAAGTTCATCTGTGATGGTTAAAAAAAAATATTGTGCAAATGGCAATCTTACTATAGACCTGCTCCCAGTCTTCCCATTGTTCATCAAATAAATGTTCAGTGTTAGTGTTAGTTCCCAGACCACATTTTTCACATCCACAGGAAAATGGGAATGAGAATTTAATCATGCATCTATCATTATACGGTTTTGGCGTAAACACAGTTTTACATTGAAATCACATTTATGTACTAAATTAGTAGTAATGACTTAGCTACTGTTAGTTTCTAAATCATTAGCCCACACATACTAAGAGGGACAATCTATCACTGAACTGCAAGTTGATTTTCCTTCAAAGTCCTGTGAAATGACACTTTCCAAGTAGTGAATCCTTATCACTCTTTCACCATGAAAAACATTCAATTTTGCTGTGTCAATCCCTCACAGAATACCTAAAGCTCAAATGAGTCTTCTCTGCTACTCGTCATGTCAAAGTAAGCCATGCCATGCCGTTGCCCACTTTTAGGACCACTTTTCCTGAGAGCTTCCAGGTTACAGGAGTGCTGTACTGGCTAGAATAAGAATTGACTATTTTGTGCACCATCATTTTCCTTGGCAAATTTAATATGACTTCTAGTGGAGATGACAGAATGGGGAAACAGATCAGAATTCCTTTCTTGTTCAGTTCACTGACAGTGCACTGACGGCAGCAGCTATAGGATGAAGTTGTTTTTGTAAAAGATCACCTGAAGGTTGGCTCTCTTTCCAACTGCAGTTTTTTGTCATCGTTTTGCAGGGTTGTACCTATACCACAATTTGCCTATACTGCAGATACACAATAATATTAGCTATCAGATCGGCCGTACCGATACCGATACAGATATTCACAGCTGGTTGTATCAACTTGTATGACATCATAATTAGTAAAGTTGAGATGTTACTGTTTTTGCGCAAGAACTTATTACTACTAAATTTTGACTATTAGTGGATTTTATTTTTTTGTCACTAACTACTAAGTCTACCATTTTATACTGTAACTTTTCAAAATTTCACACTTTTCACTGTTAATTAAGTTGAGGAATGCAAAATCAGTATAGCTTACCTATACCTATACTGTGCCTATACCATGAGTATAGGCACCTATACCAATACCTATACCGGTATAGGTACAACCCTGTCGTTTTGTTCACTCAAGTCTCTCACACCATCTCAAAGTCTAAGTACACAGAGGGTGTGGCATGGCGCATGCACAGATATATGTCACCACGTGCCCAAGCAGCAAACCATATATGACATAATGACTTTTACCCTGCACATAGCAGGAACCTTAGAATATTGGGTGCACATGATTAGTATTGAAGTACATTACTTAAAGTTCTTCCTTTCCCAAAGCTTGATTTTACATAAAGTTTTGTTATATTAGCATGCACTCCTACGTTAGTGGTAATAGTGGTGAATGGCAATAACATAATATGTGCTCATATTGCTTCTTCTGCCTTGGGCATCCACATCTTTCTTTTCTTGCATTTTGGAGTGTACAATAGTATAGCAACACTATAATATAGTTAGCCTCTGATAAAACAAGGTTGCTATAATGACATGTAATATAAATTTAATCATTCTAAACAAGTTGTTCACTATGTGACCCAGACATCTTTCTGGTATCTGGAAGCCTCCTCCAGCTTTTCCAAGTAACCTTCAGCCTTCTCTTCTCCTAGTCCACCAACAATTGTTACCACCTCCAGCAGTGCCTTGTGCACATCACCTGCCATTGTCTTGGCATCCCCACACACATAGATGTGGGCACCAGCCTGAGGTGGCACAGGAATGGTAACAGTGCATGTTAAGAACACACTAACTGCAGACTTTGCGTTCAACATATACTAAATTTGCATTATTGCAAGTATAAACCGTACCTCAAGATGCTCACAGAACCTAGAGTTTAGTGCTACCCTTAGTGTTACTTGAAATAACACTTTATCAAAAAGCTCCAACTCAAGGGAGAAACAAGCCAGACATGACACTAATTGAAGGCACATCTTTACAACTTCACATGTCATTAGCTCCTATAGCATAGGGCAATAGCATGCTCAATACATGTAGTAATGACTTCATATATATTGGTATATGGGACACATAAAGTCGTGTGATATGTAAAGTCATGTAAGTGGGAAAATCCCTTCTGGCATTGCTGTGAGGGGTGAGGTTGGTGTAGCACCATTTTCCCACGCTTGTTGGTGAACACAAGTTTCATTCACAGTCATGTTATGTGTACCATGGCACTATATCAAACACCCAACTTGCCTGGATGTTCATTGTCTGCTTTGGATGTGAGAGTGATTTAACAGTCTAAACCACACCCTAAGAAGGCTAAACAATATTACCTTGCTTTACTACATAGCTAGATGCTTTAAGGTTAACGGTTACTTAGGTGCTTAACACTTCATTTATTAAACCGGAAACCTTTAAGAGGTATACTGAATTTGTTTAGAGTTTTTGCCACTTAGCACTACGTTCCCACGCTTGTTGGTGAATAAACGTTCTATTCATGGGGTAGGTGCACCATAACCATAACACTAATAAGTATGCACTAAGATTGGATGTCCAATTCTTCCTGTATTATATTTATGTTGGTTCTCATCTTGGAGTGTAACATGTTTACAGTGGGACCACCCTCAAACTGAATGTGTACACTATTGAGACCAAAAAGATGTCCTGATCTGCAGAACAATAACTACATAATGAATCTAGTCTGCTGAAAACAATACAAAACTATGCAATAGCTATCACTGAAAGGAATTATGCTAACACTAGCTAAATTTTCCTGGCCTATGAACAACAGTAACTGTCTAAACAGCTTTTGAAGTGTTTTTCTCTATGACTATGGCTCCTTGCGGCGACCACAGCAGCAATCTTTGATGAGCCCCACCACCAGCACCAGTAACTCGACTCCAGAGAGAAGGGTAAACCCCAGGAATAGTCCAGTGTTTCCTCCAATGTCAGAAATCAGGCTCCAAACTGTGTATGAATCGCTTGTCTCTCTTGTCTCCAGAATAAGAGTTTCATAGAAAATGTTTACATTCACAAAAGGATCGTCACTAGTTGAGCTACTGATAGTAGTAGTGCGTTGAACAGTTTCACACTTTGGTGGACAGTCACAGCTATCCTCGACTCCACTAAATGCTCGAACCTCACAGCAAACATCGGATAATTTGCAATCCCTAAATTGATTGTATGGGCTGTTAACGGCTGTTGTATAGAGCCTATCATCCTCAATACAACCACACCTGTCAGCAATAAATCTGTAGAAACACTCACTCTGACACAGAGAGGGGGAGTAGGAAGAATACCCTGGAAAGGACAAATTCTGGCCAACGTTCTCATAATTTTCTCCTCGGCATTGAAAACCTGATGAAAACGTAGTTCGGTCAACTGAAGTAACTTGTCTCATTCCAATGTAGGTAGTGGAATCAAGCGCTACTGCAATACCTTCCGCTTCTGGTCTTGGGGGTTCATCGGGGTTGTGGATAACAATGCGAAATCCATGATCATCGGTTTGGCTAAATAACTGGTCATCTGGTGATAGCTTTAGTCTCAAGCCTTGTCGTATCCCAGTTCCTCGTACAGTGCGGGTCGGTTGAGTAGATGGTCCGTTAAAAGTGTAACAGACACCAGCAACTGTGCTGATCGGTGTAAAATCATCGGTACAGTTCTCACCAACAAATGTGCAGCTGCTAATTAGTGCAGAACGATCATTTCTTGTAAGTTGTGTCAGCTCTCCCCAGTTTACATCAAATCCAGTATCGGATACTAAGGTGCTTGCAATAGACTCACAGCCTTGGATATTGTTTTCTTCAGCTTCAGCAAAAAAAGATACAAGGTTATTAATAACGCTGTCACCATTATCATTGCTACTACCAGCGGAACGCAATTTGGTAGTGTTCAGGAGACTGAGGCTGCAGATTGTCACAGCTGGAAATGGAAGCTCATTCTCTCGGGTCAGCGTAATTGAAGTTGAAATTGGTTCACGAACCAGCGTAATGATGTGTGTAATAGTCACGTACCAAAATCCACCAATAGCTGCCAATACGACCACCATCCATAATATGCGTTTTGTCCATGATGCACTTGCAAACATATACAGAGCTCCATTGAATGTAGAGTTGTCGAAAAATTTCTTAGATCTCCTCTTCCAATCAGGCATAGGGGGCTTGGGGGGGTCCCCTCCCTTTTCAGTGTCAAAGGGCTCCGGCATTTTCTTGTAATTTTGAAATATACAGCTAGCAAAGCTGAAGACACGACTGTAACTTTGCTGAGCACAGCTACTTTTATACTGTCATGGAAAACATAGACATTCCATCTTAAGAATGCACGCTCTGTTCTATGGAGGAAATTACAAGGAAGTGGTGATGATTTAACTCGTTAACAAGGCATTTGTTTGGTATTAATTTTGTTAATCTGATGATCGCATACTGATGACTTTTGAAGGGACTTAAAATCTCAATTGATGTAACATTGCTGGTATGTCTATACATGCAAATATGCAGACTGCCTCCGTGTAACCGTGCTAAATTCTTGCGTAGTGAATCAAAAGTAGGTTGAGCTCACGTACATAGCTGTGATCGTTCTGATATGTTTCAGGCGCCATGACATCCGGCATCAAAGTTTCGCACATACCCGTCCGTAGCCTTGTTCTTCACCTGCAGCACGAAATTCGCGTACTGAAAGCGACGAATGTTGCGGAAGCTTGGCAACGAAGCTATGAGTCGGTCCGCTTTCTAGCACGATACAGCTTTCTCCACCGTCGGGCTGGCCTCGACGAAGCACGGGAGAAGTGACGATGCAGCTCGATTTGGTAAGAAATAATATGGCAGAAAATTTTTGCAGATTTTCCGGGCTTGGGTTTTACCTGACCTGCAAAGCTTTTGCTCCATGCCCCCCACATTTCTGGAAATATTTTGCATCCACTGAACTTGTTGCAGTGTCAGATTAGCTCCCAAGGCTTTGTGCAGCTAAGGTACAGCTAGGAAGGGAACCTACCATCTGTGAAACCATTTTTTGGAACAGGTGTTGTTTATCTCCGCAGCAGCAGCAGGCTTTTGTCACATAAAAAATTGTTTGTCCGAAGTGAGCACATGAAAAAAAGATTGAGTGTCTGCATTATATTCTTACTGTAATGAAGGCTGCCATGTGCTTTTCACCTTGTGCCGACCAAGGGCTTTCTATTAAAGTGAAGCACGGAGACTGCATGCCATGTGCTTGTGCCTAAACTTAAGGTAGGACAACCTTGAATCACAAATCTCCGAGTCATGTGGACGGATGGATGGGTAATGTCTAAGTGTAGACAAGATTCACAAAAAGTTTGTACCAAACTGCTTTCTCGACTCTAGACACATTTTCATAGAGTATACGGGTGTCATGTAAATAAGAGGACCCTATATTCAATTTCTAAAAACCTCTGCATGTGGAAGCAAAGTGACACCGGGGTGGCTACAGATCTAGATGGATGCATGAGTACAAACTGCACTGTTGTGAAGTGGATGAACTGGAAGTAACTTGTTTTCCATACATGCAGACCATCAGCATGCATAACTACACACATTGATATGGCTGCTAGTTAAAAACCTCTGACAACAGCTATAGTACCAAGCTAGCTATAGCTGTGTGTCTTTATCATCCGTAGTAACATGAGGTGTGCTTCCTATGGAGACCTCTAGTGGAGATGTGCACACCTCTGACATGGCTGTGTTGTAGTATGTACACTGAGACCAACATACCCTTATGAAGTCCTCTCAATTTCAGAAGAAGTTCAGATAATGAAGATGTAAAATGTGTACCAGTAATTAGGGTATGGTGTAATAGAATACTGTAACGTGATTGGTCAGTGCCTGGATTCTAAATCTCATAGAATCCTGTCTGGCTACTTAAAGTCCAGTCTGCTCACTTAGAACCCAAGCCTGGAAGGTATGAAGTTCAAAAGAATATTGGTTACATGATAACAACTCAATAAATAAGACTGATCAGCATATATAGCAACAACAAATATTGTTTACATAATACATGTTTACATTACAAAATACAGCAGGTGTGAAAAACAACAACAAAAAGCAGGTTGGCCATATTCCATCGGATAGTGTATCGCAGCAAATATGGTGGAGTCAAGGTGTAGCTATCTGGTTGAACAATCGATGAAGAATGAAGCAGGTCACTGAGCCCTTAGTAAAACTTTGGCTGTAGATCTGTTAGTGAGAGTCAGAAATTCTGCACCCTGCTGTATTTTGGTCTTTAGTAGGTTCGACTGCGGAGTGGTGGAGCTGGTGAAGTGAGTATGGGTGGAGTTCAAAAGTGGGCATGGTATTTGGGAAATCATATCGCCCAATCGGCAGCTGTAACTTTGTCGCGCATGTTGCATTCTGCATTTGACTTTGTTGCTCTTCACATCACACTATTCAGATGCCCAATCTGTAAACAGGCTGCCAAAATCCATCGTCATTTTACGGTTCACGGTTGTGACTTGCGTCCTTTTTATAGCTGTTGGGTTCATTGGCCAATGAAATCTGTGGTATTTAAAAGGCCTCAAGGCCCTTAGTAGTGTCCTTGTTACACTCGGAACGCTATAGCCCTGGGCCCTTCGGCCTTTCAAAATCCTGTACATTCCATGGCCTCCAAATCTAACTATTATGTAGAGATCTTCCTCTGCACATTTTGATGTGGTGTTCTTCTCCACAAACCTCTGTGTACCACAACGTCAACATGGAGTTTGAAATTGATAGTTGTGTAAGAAGACACCACGTCACCAACTGGGTTATGCACTTTGTGGATGCTGCTGGTAACCTGCCTAGTATAATTAACTGACAATATCTGCATCCACATGGGCAAGAATGGGTTTCTGTCTATAAAAAGAAGTATGAGTCCACTATGAAATTGTTGAAGACCTTCACATGCATTTCTAATTCTAATAATGTTTCTTCCAAGAAACATGCGGATCATCCAAGGCATGCTTCAACTTTTACAGCTTCAAGAAGGAAAAGTTCCATAAGTTGGATTATCTTCATTCATGTGTTTTTGTTCCCATTACTGTTATAGTACAAGAAGGAAAGGCTGCTATATTTTGACTGAATAGAAGCACTGCTAAAAGTGACACTTCAATGGGCTGGCTGCAACTTAGAGCCAGCAAGAAGGAAATTCTTCATAATTATCTCCTTTGACAGCTTCAAAGGAGGAAATGTTTTCAAACAGCACTGCTTGCAAGTAGATGTGGTTAATACTTTGCATTTTATTGGTGTGTGGTTGTGATCATGCACGGTGGATATTCATTTTCTGTATCTGTTGTAGCAGGTTCTGTTTGTAACCATGTCTTTTGAGCCTTTTCTTTTTCGTGTGTTTTGTTTTGTTTTGTGTGTTTTGTTGTTGTACTTCTAGTTGGAATGTCAGTGTAAAAGATATCCAACAAGGTACGTATGTGAGGTCATTGCATGCACTAGTGTTATCATCAGCAACATATGGATACCACACTGCTTTGTATATGTGCTTTAATGTGTAGGGCAGTCTCATATTGTGCTCTTCAACTGCCTTTCTTATTCTACAGACTCATACCAGCTACTTGCACCAGCAGTAACGAGTATTTGCATGTAACTCAACACAAAGTACTCTCCACATGTCTCAATCAGTGCATGCTACCTGTTCCCTTGACCTTTACAACAACAGCACAGACCAGCTTCATGAATACAATTTGGGAGGTGCCTCTAATGGTCTAATAGCCAAGTGTATGATATGTGTAGGATGGCCCCAAATTGTTTTTCTCTAAGACTATCCATGCACTAAACACCTTGGCATGTGTCAGTTGACTGCATGGCTGCAATTAGCAGTTCAAGGAGAAAACCTGATGAAATGTTCAGTGGAAATGTTGTCAATCAAAACTGACCACAGCACTTTTAAGTGTCCTACTTCAATTGACTGACAGCAAATAGAGCTTCAAAGAAGGAAAATATTTTCATTCTGCTGGTTCCAATTAAGAAGCACTTCTGAATGTTGTAATTAGAGCTTCAAGGAGGAAAACATTTTTACACATTCATTTTGCTGGTCCTACAGAGCACTGCTAATGCCAGGACTAATTGGAATTAGAGGTTCAAAAAGGATTCTGTTTTTTTTTTTGCACAGCCCATCCATATTCCATACTCTCATTCTGAATGTGCATTCAGCAGCATGGTGTTGTAAAAGAGTGGCAAATTTCTGCAAGTCATGAGTCCTCTAATTTTGCATGGTTTGGTTCCAAACAGAGTGTGACTGTCTTTTTGGACAGCTTTCTGTCTACCTGCCTTTAACGATATCTACATTTGATACTTCCTCTCCTGGACCTGATGCACTAGTTTTGTATAACGTCATCTTTAATGCATTGTGAGTATAGTCGGCATTTTTGTAGACCAGTATCACCATTTTGACGCCAATTTTGGTTTAGGTGCAAGGGAATGCAAGGCGAACATGAACTGCAAGATTATATAGAAACTACATTGCAGAATAAAGATCCAAGTGCTCAATGTAAACTGCAAACAGCTGTGTGCTCAGACGCAGTGAGGATTCTGATTCAAATTCTTACTGTGTATAAACAATTGTGTTTTACTGAAGTTCTGCATGTCATATGTGATCTTACGCTTATTAGTTAATGCAAAAAGGTATGTACATTCATTAAGTACATATAGCTTCAGCATACCAAGCAAATGAGTTTCCTTATCATGTTTACGACAATATACTGTAAGTCAACAAATACCTTGGTTGTTTACGTACATCATACAGTTGCTTATTTCATTGGTTGTGGTCCTTGCTGATCTGCTAATGCATGCCCCATGTCCATAAATTAATTGAAAGATACCGTAAAATCGGGATATTAAGCACCGGTGCCTATTTTCGAAATTAGCAGCCAGAATGGGTGCTTATTTTCGAGGGGTGCTTATTTTCATGGGGTGCTAATAAATGAATGTAATTTTCTGGTAGCGTGCAGTTGTGTGGGAATGGATTAGCTGTGATATATTTTAGGCCTAGAGGTTCTTTCTCTGCTAAATATTTATAGCTTTTCTACAACCAGAGATACAGTCAGCAATCGATCGATCGTTGCCAATCCCCGCCCACCAACACAAAGCGCTTGGAACCAACGAATCCACAAGAGGTTTTTGCTAATTCTTAGATATGTTTTATCAAGAGGCCTTGCCTAAATTTTGGTTTGTATCCCGTGTCAATAGGTTGTTTACAATCGGAGATAGATACTGGCGAAAATTAGCCGCTACGTTTGCACGGTAACGGGTGCCTTTTCATGTGGGGTGCCTATTTTTGTATGGGTGCTTATAAACACGATGTGGTTGTTGTAATCAAAATGGATGCCTATATTCATGGGGTGCTTATTTTGTGTGGGTGCTTATTATCCCGATTTTACGGTATGACAGTAACTCAATCTGACTTGAAAAACTACCAGTTGCAGAGTCTAGTATACACTGCTCCCTGTCTGTGTACTGTGTCAACCATCAGCTGCATGAGCTATGTGTATACGTACACCTTTGCATTGACAATTTCATATGCAGTATCTGCACAAGCGTCCCAGACTCTCATCTCAATACAAACAAGAGAGCAACTTGAGACAAATGGAATCTCCACATGGTACATGTGGAGAAGTTCTCCATCTCAATAAATGTGCCACAACATATTACAGTGGTAGATTCATACCTGGTGTATACGTTTCCATAGCCACTTGCTGTCATCCCTAATGAGGTGTTGCACATATACTTTTTCTGGCTGGTCTCTAGAGAATGCAGTGCGTAAGTGAAGTACTCCGTCTGATACCCACTTCTCTGTGTAGAAAGATTATTGTGTGTGGTATGTACATGTATAGCTGTACCATGGGCTTCTATGGTGTATGGAATTTGTACCCTGAGAGTGCAGTTTCAAGTATTCACAAGGTCAAAGTCTGAGGGAGAACCTAAAACTGCACAGAGGGTACAAACCCTTGCACCCACAGAAGCCTAAGGTACATATCATCATGCATGTTAATTAGTTTAACCACAGTGCCTTGGAAGTCACCTAGTCCATGAGGGTCTGTACCAAGACTAGGATGTACATGGCTTCAAAGGAATAGCTTATAGTGTACATGGATACTGTACCCTGTGACACAAATAGTGTTTCTACATGTGTGCATATCTAGCGTGTGTGCAGGTACATGTATCAGTAAGTTGGCTAAAAATACTATAAGGTTGCTATATATTAGCTTGCAAGTCAGTACATCCATTTGATGTACATCACCCACCACCTTAGCCTAGGATGTACTTATGCAAAAAAAAAAAAAGAAGGCATTATCCCCATTTTTAGAACCAGCACTCCTCGCACTAACTTTGAAGAAAAACTTACCAAGTTCTTCTCTGTACAGGAAGTCTTTATCCTTGTGTCGGCACCCAAAGTACAGGATATTTTCTCCTTTGGCCCCTGACAGCACTGCAGTGAGACCAATGATCACAGCAGCATTCAATACAACCACCATAGACTATCACTAACCAGGAACTCTCAATTTGGTTTTTCCTTGTGGGAGATCCACAAGTGGCCCTGTTGTTTAGACACTAGTATGTGTCATCAGATGCAACTCACTAGACATCACAGTTGAACTATCATTTGTAGTGGTGATTCAGAGGGTTCACAGCAAGAATTGATTTTATGTTCATACCAAGAGCGCATAAGAACGGGCGGCTAGAGTAAGAGCGTGTAACTACGTAAAATTCGAAACCGGGTGGAATTTACCGCCAGTACTAAAAATAGTAACACGCCCTGCGCACACTGTGTTGACACAAGCCATTATGCATTGTTGCTAAGCACGCACGTGACCGGGTGTTCTATTTTTAGTACGGTTCAATAATTTTGCCCGGACTATGGGCTTCTATTGGAGTTACATGCTCTTACTCTAGCCGCCCGTTCTTGTGCGCTCTTGGTTCGTACTCATATGCCATTTGCAAAGGAAGAGAGAATGAGTGAGAACTAAAATGGGCCATTTTATAGGAAAAGGGCCCTTAGGGTGAAATCAAGAGCGCAAAGAACAGGCGGCTCGAGTAAGAGCGTGTAACTCCAATAGAAGCCCATAGTCCGGTCAATATTATTAAAAATAGAACACCCAGTCACGTGCTTAGCAACAATGGCTTATATCTACACAGCTGCACCTATTTTTAGTACTCGTGTTAAATTCCGACCAGTTTCAAATTTTATGTAGTTACACGCTCTTACTCAAGCCGCCCATTTTTATGTGCTCTTGGTGAAATATATGAATATGCAGTACTCTAAATATGTGAAATACAAAATTTTTGACAAAACTGGGATTATTGCAATTTTGAGTTGCTACTGTCCTAAGGTTGATCGCATGTCTGAAAGCACTCATTAAGTGTGAATTACATGTGGCATGTGAATGCAGCTGTATTTCTGTGTAAGTTGCCTAGCTACAACATTTAGTAGTGTCACTAGTTTGCATGTTTTATATTGCCACTCACATAAGCATTCTAGCATGTGAAGATGAAGCACTCTTTGCTGCATTCACTGAACAGGATGATTAATTCTATCAGTTTGCTTTGAAGGAGCTAGGAGCACCCTCCCAACAATCCAACATGACACCAAATGTGCCACTGAGGCTCAGAGGAATGTGCAGCAAGCTTAGGAAGGCTGTACCTCTTCATTATATCTACTGTGAATGATGTAAAACTGGTGAATCACAGCTGTTGCTTCCAAATGTGACTTGTTAAAACAGGTTAATAATAGGTAGCCATGTACTTGGCATGCCAGGTACCAGGCTAAGCTCAAGGCAGGGTGAACGAAAGGTGGCAAAGTGTGCTTTGGGGAGTTTTGCAGACATTAGCAAGGTGTCACAGCTTTTGCCTAGCGCCAAAATGGCATGGCGTAACTTCACCATCGCTGTCTTTCGCTTCACTCTGCCTTCCTCTTTGCCCTCGCTTTCACTCCACTCTCTGCCCTTGCTTTCTTGGTTTGCAAGGCTCTGACTGTGCTCTGCTGGCCCCACCAACATGGCCCATGTTTGACGACAATGAGACTGCTAATGCTGCTAGAGTGCTGCAAAAAATAAACTTACGTAAGTGTACACAACTTGTGTAAACTGGATGTTTTAAATTGCATTCCTAAGCGTGATGGATGTTGCACACAAGCCACACCCTGCCAACCGAGAACAGCCTACACTGCAAGATTAGTAGCCTTGCGCTAAGGCGCTCACCAACAAGGTTAATGTGCAGGCTCCTTAGTTACATGTACCCAGCGAGACTGTACACCTGTTTGCATTTGTATGTTGATTATCATGAAGGAGGAAATGAAGCCCAGTACACATGGGTTCAAATTTGCTAGACCATTCTATGGCCTCTTCCTAGATTCCATGACTTTCTCTGCAAGAGCACCAAATCTCTTTGGGAACAATCGCTACATGCTTTGGTTAAGGTTAGGGAAATTAGGTTAGGGTGAACAAAGGCAATATATTAGTGTCTTCTAACACCAAGTTGCCTCCCTGGCCGCAAAATAAAATCTAGGGGCAGGTCTGAGAACAATGGGTATAATGCTAGCACAGAGTGGATGGCAGCTTATAGTAGGAAATGACCCATGGCACACCTCTTTCCTGAATAAAAGCTCTGAAGGGAGCTAAGCCAGTACCAGGACCAATCATAATGATAGGGAATTCCCCATCTGATGGGAGCCTGAAGTCAGGGTTGTGGCTGATGAAGACGGGGCATGTCTCTCCTACTGCTACTCGGTCCTGGAGGAAGGTGGTGCACACCCCAGTCCGGGGCCGGTCACGCAAATGGTACCGGATTACTGCTGCACACACAGCCACAGAATCCTGTGGGAGGATTGCAGGGAGGGAAGCAGGGTGCAGGTAAATATAGGTGTGAGGAAATTTGTTGATATATAATGGCTTAGCCTCGTTCCCAGGCTCTCCCCACACGAAGCTATGGAAAGCTGGGTGGGGCCTGGGGACAAGGCTAATAATGAATTATTACAGAACTATAGTAGCCCATGTAGAATATATTCACATATGCAATTACCCCTGGTAAATCTTTCTATTATAAAGTGGGCAATTGAACATTCTCCATTAATATTGCCTAGCTACCTGTGAACATGGTTGACTGGCCAATATGTTGATATCCATAGAACAAGACAAGCAGAAAAACTGACATTGAAGACACAGCAGGCAAAATAATATGTGATTGTAGCCCTTCACATCCCCTATAAAACTTTTAGCCCTACGTACATTGAAAGAGGCTGTATGTACTTGAGGTTACAAGTAGGTACAAATCACTAATGATTGTGATTTAGCCATTTTAATTGCTTAGCCCATCCCTCAGTTTATATGAGTGTGGTAACAATGAATACTAGAAAGTGCAGCCTGAGTGCAAGGAGAAAACCTGATGAAATGATGGTTCAGTGGAAATGTTGTCAATCAAAACTGACCACAGCACTTTTAAGTGTCCTACTTCAATCGACTGACAGCAAATAGAGCTTCAAAAAAGGAAGTTATTTCATTCTGGTGGTTCCAATGGCCGACTTGCATGATGACGTCACGTACGAGGGCTGGGGTAAAAGTTCGGCAGCTGGCCATAGAGAATGTATGGGGAATTCCAAACGCGTGTTGAGAAGATCCATCAGTTTGCTACGCGGAAAGACTGATCGTCTCCATGCGCTAATATTTGCTACCCAAAGAGTTGGTGTATTCATAAGCGAGTCTGATGGCCGTATTGCCGTACAGTGAGTGGCGTTAATTGACTGGAAAGCCGCTGACGGTTCAGCTGATGATGTTTCCCATTGTACTATTTCTGGAAAACGGCTAAGACCTCTCTGTCTTGAAACTGTTTGTAAGCCACCTTTTTGTCTATATTGTGTTTAATATTTCTGTTTTGTGCAATGGGGCGGGTGGGAAGGCATGAATAAGCCAGATATTCAGCTGAATTTGTATGATTTAATAAGTTGCAGCTGCTGGGATGCTGTTGTACTTCACGTGGGTATACAGCTTTTTCTTGGAGAGAGTAACCAGAGAGTAGACTCTCTTCCCCTCCGTACACTTTCACAGGGTCAAAAATTGATGCTCTCCTTATTATATCTCTAAAATATGGCATGGTAAAGTGTGGCTGAACCATGGCTAAATCATGGGGAGTGCATGTATATGTGGGCGGGGCAGCGGGTTCTGCGCCTTCTACAGGATCTATTCAAGCAAGGTAAGTTATCGCTGATGCTGACTCTAACTTGAGGTAACTGCAAGTGCAGTTGTAATTGGGACTCTTGAGCGCCGTCCATAGCTTTGCATGCTAGCTGAAACGTTGCGCAACGTCTGAAGCGCCTAGAAACTATTCAGGTGATAGAACATTCTGCTGTTGTCAATGCATGCAAAAAGAGCGCGAACAGCTACTGTTGATCACAAGTTATATCAGGAGGACTGCAAAATCCCCATACATTCTCTATGGCACGCCGTTGAAGTTTTACCCCAGCCCTCGTACGTGAACGTCATCATGCAAGTCGGCCATTAAGAAGCACTTCTGAATGTTATGACTGGTTGTAATTAGAGCTTCAAGGAGGAAAACATTTTTACACATTCATTTTGCTGGTCCTACAGAGCACTGCTAATGCCATGCAGCATGAATGTTTCTGATTGCATTGTTTAAGCAAGTGGCCATTGCTGTGCAAGTATCCCCCCCCCCCCCCTCCCCCAGTTCTGTGGTTTGTGAAACCCTCCATATTAACTACCCACCATTCAATTTTTTTCCTTTAAATTGCATTATGTGGTGGTAACTAAAACATTAGCTAATACTGTTGCTATGCTCATATATATATGGGCACTGTAGTAGCAATCATTCATCAGACTGTCGAGCCAGACCAACTTCTCTCACTCACCGGAAATTGGGGGTTGGACATGCAACTTCTGATGCAATTTATTCACCACAACATGCACTTGTTTCCTTATCTTGACTGCTGGGCCTACACGCTGTTCTGCCAGCAGTCAAGTAGGGAACGTTGCTTGCACTTCATGGATGTAGAAGCTGAGGGTGGGCACAGTTTTAAGCATTCAAGCACTTCCTTTGTGCTTGGTTGAGCTGTAAGCACCCATGGGTGCTTGCTTCTAAACATGTTTTACTTTTAGCAATCTACTGACAAACTCCATTTAGGTGAATGGTGGCGGCTGGACCTTGCAAATGGAACACAATAACATTGTCTACTACACACCTTTAATGGTGAGGAGGCAATGGAGTAGTATCGTGGCTGTAGGGCCTTGAGGTGAGTGAGGATAGACTGTGGGGGGTGGTGGGAGGAGGGAAAGTCCATGAGAACATCCACCACCTCTCGCTCATCAAGGTAGCTCGCCAGTGCCACATTCTGCTTTGACAGCTGGATGGGAAGTGGTAATACAAACAGACGAATATGCTACCGGTATAACAGTCCGCACAGTGATCATGTCACACAGCACCAATCAGTCATAGCCTCCTACTCAGGCTATGGCTTCCTCCCACATGGCCTGAGTAGGAGGCTACAATCAGCCAGAAAACCCTCCTATGTTCACAAGTCTGATGTAGGCATAGTTCTAACAAGAGAGCATAAGAACGGGCGGCTTGAGTAAGAGCGGGTAACTCCAATAGAAGCCCATAGTCCGGTCAAAATTATTGAACCGTAGTAAAAATAGAACACCCGGTCACATGCTTAGCAACAATTGCTTATGTCTGCACACAGCTGCACAGTACGTGTTATTTATTTTTAGTACTGGCGGTTAATATTTTGAGTTATACTATAGCTAAATGAAATACTGCAATCTGATTGGTCATTGCAGGTAGTATAAATCACTTATACCACCTGTAAATTGAACTTATACCACCTGTGATATCCGTAGATAGTATGGAGATAGTTTAATACCATGAAGCACTACAAATATAGCCACCAGCTCTCATACAGTTTCCGTACGCAAAGCGCTAAGCTCGTTAGCGGTTGTATGACAAATTATGGCTGCAGTCTGAAGACAGCTTCGGATAGAAAGCGTTTGGCTCGACAGCGGTGGTCTCGAACTTAACCGGTTCACACGGAGTTTGCCTACAGTTTCAATGGGGGCCATAGGTAGCTACTATTCAAGAAAGCGCTAGTACTCGCTCAACACAACACTCACCAGAAAGTTCACAATGTCATGGGGCGGGATATTTCGGTCTCATTCTCAGGCGCTCTGAATTTGAATTCGGTTTTGAATCCCAACCACTAGCGAGCGTTGCCGAGCAAGTACACAACAAGCGGTCAGCGAACAGCTTGAAAGAGAGCTCGTTCATTCAGAATTTGAACTGTAGCCGTTGCTAGGCAGTTTTGTTACTAAGGAGAGAAATGCACGCAGTTTTGTTGCCAAGGAGAGAAACGATTTGATTGGCTATAGTATAAATACCTTATACGATGAAACCCTCGGGGCCTACGGGATTTAGATCCCCTTGGAAACCATAAACACCCTTGCGCTTCGCGCGCGGGTGTTTATATAGGTTTCCGCGGATATCTAAATCCCGTAGACCCCTCGGTTTCATCGTATAACCTATATATATTAAACACAAGCCTACTGATAATGAACTGCACAGTAGCCTTGTTCCCAGGCCTTCCCACCATGGGTCACACAAATTCCGACTGGTTTCTAATTTTACGGAGTTACACGCTCCTACTCTAGCCACACATACGCGTTCTTATGCGCTCTTGTTCTAAACATGACAGCACAAAGTGAGGTTGGTTTTGTCTGTCTGTCAGTCTGTAATCAAATCACCCAAACAAGATAGCTTTACGACTATACTATGTGCATTTCCAGCTATTTCTTATTATTGGGAGTCTGTGGATCGTCCACACCCAGATTGCAAATCTCCATTTCAGAATGAGACTATGAGTGAAGCTTGATCATGTCAACATATTTGTAGTAACCTACTACTAAAATGTGGGTTCAGTTGCAATCACTGTAATTCCTGGGTGCAAGACAGACTTGAGAGAGACTGAGAGAGAACTACAGAGAACTACAGAGAGAACTGGTAAAACTGTACAAACCCAGACTTAAATACTCATGAATCACGTGCATACATAACTAAATATAGAACAGAACAGTGACATCACTACAATATTCTTTTCAGAGCACTGTTTCAAGCACTGGTGAATGCTCATGGGCACTCAATGCATTGACATGTGCACACACACAGACACATGAACATATGTACACATGCTTACACACGCTTGTGTGAGTGCACATCCACACAAACACACTTATACTAATTTGGTGAGATACCTAGTCACCACTGTCAACTTACTCCATCCTGGAGTAGCCTTTCTCCCCTTCTCCTCTCCTCACTATCCCCCTCCACACCTTCCACCAGCACCTTCACGAGGTCTAGCTTCACTGTCTTAAGATCATAGTACCTGCTCAGAGCCTCTCTCAGTGACATCCCCTCCCCCTCTGGCTTTGGAGAGTAGCAAAACAGCGGTATTGGGACCACCTCATCCCCTGTGCAATGCAGGGCAGAGATGACATCCTCCACTTCTGGAGGGTTGTTCAAGGGGTAGATTCCCAAGGCGTCTCCTGAGGTGTAGGTGAGGTCGCTGCCTGTGAGGTCAAACTCAGCATGGATGGTCTCCTTGTCTGAATGAGAGTCCATGACTGTCAGCGAATACTTCACCTGAGTTGACGATACAGACCGATGGCAATCTTGCTTCAAGGAATAAATTCTTGAGTGGAGTCTGTGCATGCACTTCCTTTATGTCTGGGTCCCTGGCATCACTTTATACTTACTGTACTACTAACAGAGTATCTGACCACCATAGAGAGACTCACTGTCATTTCTGCCAAGAAGGGTCTGGTTCGGCTGTGTCCAGTCTCCTCCACTGCAGACAGATCAAGGTAGTCTGTCTCCGTTTTCAAATCCAGCTTGGTGACCTCCCCCACAACTCCCTCCATCCAGCTGTTGATCTTGGGCCAGTCCTCCTGGTCAATGTCAACTCGTCTGTGTAGACACTGCCCTCCAAGTTCAGACAGCCTGGGGAGAGGAGAAGGGGAGGGGGAAGAGGAGGGAGGACAAAAGGGGGAGGGGCAGAGAGCAGAGAAGAGGAGGAATAGAAGAGGTTTTTAATTTCCCTGACATAAAAAAGGTTGAGAACATTACCACCCTTCCCTTCTACACACACACACACACACACACACACACACACACACACACACACACACACACACACACACACACACACACACACACACACACACACACACACACACACACACACACACACACACACACACACACACACACACACACACACACACACACACACACACACACACACACACACACACACACCTGGCATCAAGGTCTTTTCCAGTGCGGCAGTACCGGGGGTAGTTGGAGTCTCCAAGAGCCAGCACCGAGTAGTGCAAGTGGGAGAGAGAGGGAGGGGGGTTGGAGGAGCGAAGATGGTCAATGAACGGTCGGGCATCAGTGGGTGGGACCCCTGGCAATTAGGTGAGTGTAGGAGAGTATGGCAAGCTTTAGCAATACGTTCATGAGAAATGATAATATTAATGTACTCTACAGTCCTTCATAGATCAGGAGTGCCTCCCCTTCCCCCCCCCCAATTCTAATCTAGATCTGGGGCAGCAGTAGAAATTGGAAAATGGTCTGGCCCATTTTGATAGAACTTGAGAAGAAGTTGCTAATCTCAATGAAGTAAGTGTGGAGAAATACTTTTGGCATCATTTTTAGCCACCAGGAAGTGCTCTTGTAGAATTGTCTTGTTTTTGTTGTTTGTTGCTGTTGTTGGCTACATAGTACTAGAGGTACTAGTACGAAAAGCTGGATGTATTTTCAGGTAACATCCTAGTTTGTCAACTCCCGTTTCATCTACTACCATTTCGTCTACTCCAGTTTCGTCTACTGTCGTTTTGTCCACTCAACATCATTTTGCTTAGTATTTGATAAGTTTGATCTACCAAAGTTTTCATGCCCATCTTTGTGAAGTATTTCTTCAAGGAACACCCACTGATACATATGACCTACAAGTACCAAAGTCAAAAACTACCAGTGTTATCGTTGCTACACCTTGAGGCTGAAGGGGTCGTTGCACCCACAAGAACAGTATTTCGGCACAAAGACAATAGGCTAAAGATAATTCCAAGAGAACTTTTTTTAACAGCAAGCACTCTTTAGATAAATATAGGAATGCACATATACTTAGAAATTGGTAGCCTCGTTCCCATGCCTCCCCCGTTTTTGTTGTTCAGTTTGCGTTCAATATAATACATGGAATCAGAACAGCAACAAAAAACGGAGAAGGCCTGGGAACACTTATCACGTAAATGATGTGAGGTGGACGTGAGGTGGATGTAGGGGAGAGGGGTCCACATTCAAATAACGTACTAGACTTCATCATCGAGTGCTCCTTCACTAGGCAAGTCACGTGTGACAACGTTGATAGAAGCCGCTCGCACGCCGCCTAGCTCCACCCGATGCCAAACAAAAGTGGATTTCTGCAAAGTACAGGTGCTATTCTATAAAAACAGGTGCAAGTTCGGCTTGAATCTACCATGGTTGGAGAGAGCTGGCTCTTAGAGAAGTAAGCAACATGCTAATTACACGTTGGAATGAAGCCTCCCAGGCAATTCCTGTTCTTGCTTTAAAATCCAATTATCTGGACCGCTGGCCTATCGACTGAGCAGAGGCTACCAGGTTCCTCCCCCCCAACATTCTAATCAGTAATTGCATCATCTGATCGAGAAAATGGTCAGCAAATGTTTTGCTCATTCATTCACTAGTAATACCATTAACCTACAATGCCATTATGATAAGAGCGGCTTACCATCGCCTGATGTGGAGAAGACACACAGCAGAACCTGCTCTCTGCTGAAATCCACCTTTTCAAAGTCGTTTGCATTTAGCACCCTGGGCTGCAGTGAGAGCTCCTGGTAGGCATCGTCACAGAATCTGTCAAAGAGATTCCTTGCCAGTTCTTCGCTGAAACCATACTCTGTTCCATAGAGAATCAGCAACTGTTTGCCAGGCTCCTCATAGCAGGTGCAGTATCTGTCTCCAGCAATGGTGGCCCTGTTTGATTCGTCGCCATCTGATGAGCAAGAAATGTGATAATCACACTGATAATGAAATTAGTGAAATTAGTGAGATTCTTTAGTACTTAGGCTTGCTATCATGAGGCGATGCTGGTAGCGGAAAATTGATGATGCAGGGTATGTAGTTCCATGATTGTGTTTTTTTTTTACCCATGCACTGGGAACTATGTAACTGCAGTTTCAGTTCAAGCACCAATGGCATGGATTTAGGGGGAGATTTCAAAGTATATTTCTATTTCAATTTTCAACTGACCACCAAAGGAACCTGTAACTGTGCATACAGTCACAGCAACACCACCTTGATATGAAGTTCTGCTTATGAAAGTCTTCACTGTGTGTTTTCATATCACTCAGGAGTCAGTGCATGAAATTTTCCCTTCCACAGATAACATAGACCTGCATCCAGGAGGCCCGATCCTACAAGCAGACATGTATTGAGGGTCCCATAGTTGCCGAGTGCCTTAGCGCGAAGCTACTAATTTTGCAGTGTCTGTTCTTGGTTTGCGGGATATGGCTTACATAATTACACACTAACATCTGTCACACAAACATTTGTCACACTTAGGAATGCAATTTGTCCCCAGGGCTGTAGTGGTGCTAGTGGTCATTCTGTTTCATATCAGGGTTAGCAGCCAGCACATGCCAGCGCCAACAAAGAGAGCTAGACATTCAAGTTGAATGAAAACAGAAGCTCGAGAAAGTGGAGTCCGAGGGGGCAGTAGGCCGCAGTCAACACCTCGCAACACTAAGGGAGCGAAGGCAAAGAAGCAAGCAGAGTGAAGTGAAAAGACAGTGATAGTGAAGTTACTACGCCATGCCATTTTGGTGCTAGATGAAGGCTGCAACACCTCTCACTAATATCTTCAAACTCTTCAAAAGCACACATTGTCACCCTTTGTTCATGCCTTGAGCTCTGTCCTCCTCAGTCTGTGACCACGCCTATATATGCACCTTGCATACACGAGGCTTACTCTGTGCATGCATACACCTAGTGTATGGTGAAGATGGAACAGTCAAATTGCCAGCAACCAAAAGCCCCATATAACACAAACAAGGTTACTTTAGTATGCAGTAAGTTGTATTACATCATTAGCATGTACTGGAACAAAACTGAAACATTATTGCAATATGTTCATGCTCATTTGTTTGTATGCAGCTGTTCAAAAATTTTATGTGGGACTTTTTTTTTGAGAGGAAGTTCAAGGAGTTGGGAATGAGCTGGTTGAAGCTGCACTGCTGGAAATGGCACAGTAGTGACACTACATCCTAAAACACATGACTGCTTCCAGACGGGCTTGTGAAATTGTACGTATAAATTTGAAAAATTGTAGGTTGTTACATGTGTAGTCCAGAAATTACAGGAATTTTAAAAATTGTGAATGAAATTGTACACTATACTGCATCCATAAGTCCTCCATCACTGATGTACGGAAAGTATAGCAAGCACCTCATATGGAGGTTCGGAGTGGACAAACAGAAAAAAAAAATCCTTGAGTGATCCTACGTACCTATGCACACCATTACGTGGCATACTGCACTTATTAGCTATAATCTTGCCTTCCCCTAGAGAAATGAAGTGCAAATGAAGAATAAAATGAGCAACCTTTTCTGAACCTCCCAAACCACTGAACTTAGTTAGAACCACTGAGTTCACTGAGGTGCTATGGAAGCTTGAACCCTTGTCATGTAGATATGAGATTGCTATCATGAATCTCATGGGCTGGTCGACCATAGCTAATATACCTCCATCTATGGGTCAACCCCCTACAAGTCACTTCCAGTCTTATGATTTCATAGATAGCTCATGTCTTGCATTTTGTCATGAACCAGGAAGTACAAAAACTAATTTTGTTAGTGCACAGTAGGACTACTTGCCAATGTGGGACCTAGCATGCCACGTAATCATGCTTATTGGTTTACAATAAAACAGTCTGCATTGTGTGACTATTACAGTGGAACCAAGCCAATCTTTGCATGCTTTAACAACAACCATTAAACTGAATGTGTACCAAAGTAGAAGCTGAGAACTGCTATTTGCAGCGATTCCAGAAGATTGACATTTTTGAAAGAAACAGCTCGCTCTCAGGAATGGCTTGTGCTACGAGTGACCAATGCACATCAAACAATGTCCCAATGGCTGCTCTGTGGTGAAAATCATAGGTCGTCCAAAACCAATCGGTGGCTGCAGTTTTTGATGGAAGTTTTGACTGTCCGGAATCGCTACTATTTGGACAGTAAACATATAGGCCTAGGCAGCTTATAGCAGTCTGTTTGGACAGTGGCACTTGAAGGGCACAATCATTTCATGACAAGGCAGCTCGAGACCGGAAACAACCAGTTGTTCCCTTTCATGATCTTGCAAGGTACAGAACTAGCTCGAGACAGGAAACGTGGTTGCAGGGAAAGTACCGACATCCGGTTTGTAATTATGATTGAGTCAATTGCGACCGTGGCAGAAACCTTAGTACTAGCTGGCTACACATGGCTACGTACGCACTCACCTTCCCCAGCATCCACAATGAAATTGTTTATGTCAGTGTCCTCTTCTTCATTCTTGTTCCAGAAGAGAACAAATACTGCGTACACCAGGAAGGCTAGCAGCAGAGTAGATACTACCAACGCGAGCATGCCACCCAACAAAGATCGATCGATCATGCCATATCGTGCACGTGCACAAAGATCGAGCCCAACCCACTTGCTTTGCAGGTGAGGTCTCCGCGCCGTGTACAATCACTGGACTGAACTAGTGGTGGACGGGTGGACTGACACTAAAAAAAAGATACAATGTATGGTTTGTGGATGACAATTGAGAGTGTTGTAGATGTTGTGAACCATGACGTGATGTTGAAGTTGAAGTTGAGTTTTAGTTAGCTACATGAGTGCCATGCAGGCTTCTTGCCGAATCCTTCCCAGAACATTCACAAGTCACTGCATCCCTGCACAGCTGATTTGTAACTGCAAATCTATGCACTACTTGTAAGATTGGTAATGCACAGTTGTCCAAGAACATTCACAAATGTTCACAAGCTTGAATTGCACGTATTGCTTGCCCATGCAGAACCTTGACAATGTTCACAAATGTTAATTCCATGTATTTCTTGTTCAGAATGTTCACAAACATTCACGAAGTTTAACTCCATGCACTGTTTGCTCACAACATTCACAAAATGGTAAGAATATTCACAAACGTTCACAAACTGTACTGGTGTTACCTATCTTCTGATTCAGATTCAGATTCAGATAATTTAGCCAATGAGCGCGCACTCTTTGCCTTGTGGTGATCAGCATTAATGTTTTAGCAGGGTTCAACTTTAGCTTGTTGGCATTCATCCATGCTTGCACAGCATTCAGTTCTTTTTTTCTTGCAATGAGTGCTCTAAATCCACAACAGATGAAGAACTGAATGGCAAATATGTGAATCTTGCAGTTCTGAATGCAGGAAGGAAGGTCATTGATATGGAGACAGAAAAGTACTGGCCCCGGGACTGAACCCTGTGGGACACCATGGGTGATCCTGCCTCATTCAGAGTAGATGTTGTGCATGAACACCCTTTGTTGTCTATCCTGTAGGTAGTTTGTCAGCCAAGCAAGGGATGATCCATGGATACCATAGTATGGTAGCTTGGCAAGTAAGATTGGTGTTGCCTATTCCCTGTATTGGTGTTGCCTATCTTCTGTATTGGTGTTGCCTATCTTCTGTATTGGTGTTGCCTATCTTCTGTATTGGTGTTGCCTATCTTCTGTATTGGGTTGCATTAATTGGGGTGGAGCTGATCACATGATCTGACCAATCAGATTCATGTTTAGATAGTGTTTCATGTGACTAGTATTTCTGCTCTTGACCAATCAGGTGAACTCTTAGATGAGAGCTGCAGGATATATCCCTGCATGCATGATACGGATTCTCGAGTGACTTGTAGTACTGATACGGTAGCTACAGATTTTCATGTGTGGATTCTCGCATGACTTGTAAAAAAAGATGGCTTTTTATAAACTGCATGCAGCTGCAAGGCTTCCCCATTGACTCCCATACATTCGTGTGAGGTAGACATATGATAATAACTAATACTACACTAGTGTCACATATACTAAGACTGGTGTAGCGATAGTCATATATTCAGTCGCTAATTAGCAAGCAGTCACTACTAACACTATGCAGACTGAAATGCTAGACTAGGTATGAAGTATATGAATGGTAGGAGGTATGCAGCTATACCAGCATCACTCCAACAGCCAGAACCACCCCCATCATCAGGGAAAGACGGTTCATGGAGATGCCAGGAGCAGAGCAGGTGAGAGTGGGAATGGTGACATCCCTACCAGCAACATACACATTAATTTTAGGATGTTTCTGTCATCACCTTAAATGAGAAAAGATTCATAGTTAAGCTCACAGAAATCAGTTCAACAACATACCACTGCATGTGCTGTATTGTGTTACAACATTATACAGCACACTAAATACCCTTTTAGTATGGCCTTGGAACTTTAATCAAACTATTACTAACTAAAATTATCTGGCAAATTGGAGACTGTAACTAAACTAAACTTAAAGATGATCCAATAAAGGCTCCAGAACTATACCAAATTCCCATTCCCACTCTCGTTCCCTGGTTTTCCAGTTGCCTGCCTTGGACTTAGTACATAATTATTATGATATTGAAAACGACTCTTTTCCCCCTGATGACTATAACTAAGCTTAAGGGTGTTGGAGTTTTAGTAATTGAAACTATAACTAACTAAAACAACTGTGACTGGAGATTCAAACTAAACTAAACCAAAATTATTTTCAGAATCTAAAAACTAACTACAAGTAAGCTCTCTGCTAAAACATCACTAGTGCTGTAGTTTATACACATGCAGAATACCACCAAGAGTACAATGCCATGATTCTACACATGAAATTAATACAAGCCCTCTGTGTGTGCATGACATACCCAAATATAGGAACTTCTGAATCCTATCCAGGACCTGTAGTGTAGAGAGATAGTTAAATGTATAAAACACATCAACTGCATGAGTACTACATTGAGTTTCAATTATTGTTGTAGTGCAGTGGCATAAGAAGGTACTTCAGATTGGGGGGGGGGGGGGAGCTAAGTAATGGGGTGTGCTTATGCATGCAGAAGCTAGGGGGTCTGGGGGCATGCCGCCCCCAGACCCCCCTTCAAGAAAATTTTTTATAAATTACATGCTCTGAGATTGCTTCTGAGGCAGGTTTTTGGTCCAAAACAGTCACCTGAATAGGTCTTTCAGTATAGCAATAGGAGAGTTACGTCAAACGATTGTCAGCTTGAACAGTGCTACATAGCCAATGGCTAAATCCATGCTGCAAGTCAAAAAGAGCCCCTCCAGTGCTAGGATTGGAGGAGCTACAGCTCCGTAGCTCCCCCCGGTTCCTATGGCTATGTAATTTGTATGTGAGTGTCATTCTGATCATCCTTTCAAGAATGTCATAGTCTTGAACTATTTCTGACAACCACAACCACATTTACCCATAACTAGAGAGTAAGTGAGCATGTTAGGCACTAAATTCAAATGCCTAGCTTGTGGTTAGCCTCATTCCCAGGTCCCACCCAGCATTCTGTAGCCTGGGAATGAGGCTGCCTAGCGGTAATGTTTTCATATGTCATTAATTCAAGGTGATATAGCTATTGCTTACATTCGTGTTGTCTCTTGGAAAGGTATCAAACACTGGAGCACTGGTATCAACCAAGAGAGCATCAAACTGTTTTCCAACCTGAAACAGAGTGATTTCACTTTGTAGTATCATGCATCCTGTGGCTATGTCAATGAGCATGTATGGCTGCAAAGCAATTACTTGGGTAATGGGCTGAATGAATTCAAGAAGAGTCATTAAGTCGGTTCTTCACGTTAAATAGAACTCAGTGTTGTTTTAGTCTAATTTTTAGTTTAGTCTAAAAATTGAGTTCAGATTTAGTTTAACTACTAACTCTCAAAAGTATTGCCATTAAACATTTATAGGCAAGAGGTAAACATATAGCTCTGTGCTTCTGAAACATTTCTCAAATCACTGTATGTTATTCAGTCTGCAAAGAGTATGTACCATGCACAGTGTTAGTGCACTTTTCCAGTAATTCATACCTCAAAATTTCCAGTTGTGTCACGAAGGTCAGTTGCTGAATAAACAGACATATGCATGTCAGTGATTTCATAAAGTTGGTAAAAAAAAACCCAATTGTTCTAATGCCGTATATGGTTGGTACTTTTCATGAGGAATTACATTATTATTTCGTGTTCTTGTGTGACTAAGCTAGCTTTTTGCAAAAGTTAAAATGGTGAAAACTCTAGCTGTCCAAGCTAGTGGAAACCTGACAATGACAGTTTCTTCGGAAGTAGCTACTGCTCAAGTCAATTGAGAAGTCAAATTCTTACAGGTAGTGCAGAGGCAAGTAAAATAATGAAGCTGTATACAAGCGATACCTGTTAAGTTAATGTGGTAGGTTAATGCATACCTCGAGCTCCTCCCATGGTAGCCAAGTAGAACAGCTCTGCAAGGGTGAGTGCCATGTAGTCAGCAGGCAGGTTCATACTTTCATTCCTACTGAGTTGACGGGAAGCAAGTTGGGCCACCCTTATAACATCAAGAATGGAAAATGTAGGTGAAGGGCCTGCAGGTGGGTGTGCAGACATTACTAGATGTAAAGCACAATTAAAGCTATAACACAGTACAGACCAACGGCCAGAACAAGCCTAAAAACAGCATACTACCACATTTATGAAATGTGTATGTTGCCATATTGGTATGTCTGACTTACAGAAGGCTCTAGACTAGTAGCTATGTACATATACTGAGACTGATTTCTGGGAGCAGGTGAGGCCAGGGTCACTCTGAACAACAATGACCAATCATTTTTTGACAATAAATGAAGAAAGTCATCTACATGCATATGTCTAGATTCATGGCTTGGAGATTGAGGTGCTGTTTTGTTGTACTGAACCTGGAAACAGCAACTGCTGTAGCTGTCAATGGAGGGGTAAGTAATGATAATCCCTCTCTTGGGTTGTAAAATCACTGGTTTTCATGTTGTACATTTGCTTCTAGATGTTTGATGTTGTAGCTGTGGTGGTATTTCCACTCATGTAGGACCAGATAGTGCAAGCAGATTTTGCCCAATATCCATTTTACAGGGAAAGAAGGGTGTTTAAAATCCTGTTTTATACGTGACATTGTTTATGGTGGATGGTTTCCATGGAAACCACCTATAAGTAAACACCCTGTGGTTTTTCTTCAAAGTATAGCATGGGAGAAGTGATCCAAAATCAAATTTGGTGTATTCCATTCTGAGCTTGCTTCAGTATTGTGATAGTATCATGCTAAGAACTCAACTAAAATTCCAATTTTGTACTGACTTTAAATTTGCCAATGAATAGTTACCATTTAGTAGCCACTCCAAATCATGTTCCATGGATGTTAGATCTTATATTATAGTACAATATACTGATATCTCTATGTTGAATAGATTCTAAGTTTTGAAACAGACTGTACAGCCTGTAGTAGCATATACATAGATATGTATCTGCTCACTCAACACTACTGTAAGGATATCCTACCTGTTCCCAAGCAAACATTGATTCCAAAGTTAAGCATTCTCCGCACATCAAGAATGCCACTGAAGTCACTGATTAAGAGAGAAAGCAAAATCTGAAATCAAACTGGCCAGGGAGCAATTCAGAGAGATCACATAAAGAATCGCTAGTAGAAATGTAATGCTGAAAGTATGACTGTACATGCAGAAGACCTTCAGTTATCAAAAGGAGTTGGGACTCAACAGATGTACGCACATACATGAAATCATGTAGGTATACATACATGCATACATACATACATACATACATATATATGCATATACACATACATACCCACATACATCACAAAGTGCACACAAAATTGTATGGCATCAAAGACCAAACTTACAACAGGTTGGTAATAGGGTAATGTGTAATGGATAGTCCTTGGTCTCTGTAGATTTCCATTTCTCTCTCTCGTAGTTGAACAGAATGGAATAATGTCTGAAACAATTCTAATTAAATGTGCAAACCTTCCCACTGACAGCAATGCAAAGTTGCTCGAGGTGGCCTGGTAATGGCATTTAGTATAGTTTCTAGTCCAATATGTGCAATCTCTCTGTCCATTTGTGAGGTTATACTGTAAACTGTTACTCGGGAGTATAAGCAATTACAAGTACCCTATGAATATAAGTACCTATCGAAACCCATTTCCTGAATAGTAGTGCTCACGCAAAAGTAAGTACCCTATGAACTTACCCATCAGCCGACGGTGGGCAGAGTTTCATCGAAGACTAACTGCTGATAGCAGTAGCTAGCTGTCTCAGGAGCAGCAGCAGCAGCAGCATTACTGGAGCCTGGGTACCATTGAGGAGATACTACTTCACGGCAGCTGACTACAATCTGGACGATTGCCCCAATGTCGATGATGTTGCACGACGAGCTGTGTTCGGGCGGTTGGTCATGCGACCATTTTTGGTCAACGGCGATGTCAAAGATTGGCAGCAGTAGGTCAGTTTGTAAGCGCAGAATAGTCAAGCAGCCCACTCTAGCTGTAGCCTTGTCGGTACCATGGCATTGTGATGGCTGCCTTTTCACTGCTGTATATTTAACCCTGTGGTATGGTACCCCATGATTATAAGTACCCCACGTCATTGGTGCCTCTATAATGTGCAATTTTGAAATAGAAGTACCGGTACTTATGCTCCCGAGTTTATGGTATGTCATTCTAAGGTAGATAAGCCTAAACACATTTTAGTTGTCTGACCACTGAGCATAAGCCCTAACATCCTCTACATCCCCCCAAAATGCTAGGATCAGAACCACCCAAATTTGAGTAGTCAGTGGAAATTAAAGCTTCTGTGTACAAGGGAGCTTGGAAAAACTTTCTAATTTTAAAATTTTAAAGCCTCACATGTCTTTTTCATGCAGTTTGGGCCTTTACTTGGTGCTAAATATTGGGGTCTATTCAAGGAAGTAGAAGCTCTTTCCACTGTACACCCAGTAGCTAGTACAATAGGGGTATTCATACCTCATTACATGCAGCTTATTCAATTAGGCAAGGTTATACTCTATAATGTACTACCATGCCCAATGTAACTCCAACAAGTTCTATAATGTACTACCATGCCCAATGTAACTCCAACAAGTTCTATAATGTACTACCATGCCCAATGTAACTCCAACAAGTTCTATAATGTCATGCCCAATGTAACTCCAACAAGTTCTATAATCTACTACATGCCCAATGTAACTCCAACAAGTTCTATAATGAAGTATGTGAGTATGGTTCTGGCATGATAGATGGTATACAAAGCAATTTAATCTATCAATCTGCTATCTCCTTGGAAAACAACACTCACCCTGTTTACAGGAAGGATTCCTAGTGTCTCCCACTCTAGTAAAGTAGTGTTTGAGGGTTCAAATGGATCTTCTAGACCAAAATGTCCCTGTGAGTAAAGAGAAATGCATTGTCTTTATATAAATAGTCATTGCCACTGCTGCTGATGTGTTTAAAAGGTAGCCTCAGAAACCTGCATGTTATCCAACCATCAGAAGAGGAAAGGGCTTGGAAGCAGCAGTTAAGCGTTGTTCAATACCCAGTGATTTCACTGAAGAGTCGTAACAACAATCATTTTGTTCAAAGTGACTCTCTTTGTGGGTTGAATTTTTAAGATTGTATTTAGTCTTGTTTACTTTTAAGTGGATATTTTGGGTTTGGGGTATTTCTTTTTCTTCACAGCTGTAGCATAGCAAATTTTACCTCCAGTTTGTGGTTGCTTGCAATACTTTTGTAGCACATAATTATTTGGGTGCTTCAGGATTGAATACTGCAGTTGGTAATTGTCTGCTTACCCCTAACCAACCAAACAACTTGCAAAGTAGATCATTTGAGTTGGCATACTTTAAAATCCAACGGTGAAAAATTTGTCAGCTTTTTTTCAAAAGCACACAAATACAATGACCTTCAGTTTTCATGCAGTCATCAGATTTTTGTAGACCATATGTAGCAGCTGCTGTAACAACAGGCTTTATGATATTGCTTTATGGACTATGTAGCTCTTCCTCCTTGACCAAACAGTCTTGTTACAAAATAAACTAGCCGTACCGTGTGATAACTGAGTAGGGGGGGGGGGAGGGTCCTTTGCTAAGTTAGATCTACACATAAGTTCTCTGATGGTTCATAAAAATAGTAATCTGGCCATGGGACAGCTGGAGTATGTAAGTGCCTATTTTCATACTTTCTCCAAGAATTCCTGGTGCAATGTTGCTAGCTGCATAAACGTGCCATCAGGGCTGTAACTGTAAGATTTGAAGTGGTTTTGTTACTGGTGTGTGTGTAAGCCCACATCAACTAGGGGATCTGAAGGCAGCTCCTAGGAAATATAGTTCAGACTCAGAATGAACACTTTGACACGGTTCACACACTTCAGTTGAGAATCTGGTCAAATTCCAATCGGAGTTTTGTGCCTAATGCCCCAAGAATTTCTTGGGAAGTTAATCGGGTTAGTGATGACCACGGCATGCATGGTTGTGGCCTTATAGCCACTTCCACAATGGGGTGTGGTTAGTATGACTACCTTCCCCAGTCTGTATATAGTCTTGCAGGCCAGAATCTGGCTTGTGAGACCACCGGTGGACCATGGTAGGGTGTTTTAATCACTGAAATAATTATACTCTGTACATGTAAGTACCTGGACTAGAAGATTATTTGGATTCTCTGCAACAATTTCTCCAAGTCCCCGTATTAGTTCCATAGTGGTTACACCACTGACATCAGGGCCAACAGTTGGTCGTATCAGGGGATTCTGTAAAGAAAACAATAGAATGCTCCATTGACAATCAAAGCAGCTGCATGAGAATTACATCTTAAAATTCAAATGTCACATGTATAGTGAACTGGAACAGTTATATAGCTGTTAAACATACATAAGTACATACCAGATGTGAAACGAAGGGATTCACATACAATATACTTGGGGTATGCATGTGTGTCTCGCCTCCCTCCAGTGCATACATCATGGTATGTGATTGCTTCCTCTACTCAGTGAAATACTGGAAGTGTAGAAGGCCGGCTGTTATACATTACAAAGTGTTTTGGTAAAGAAACCAGTTCTAATGCACGTATATGTGCATATTCACTGGCAGGATGGATGATACACATGTATACGCAGTGATATTGGTGTGGTGCATGTGAGCACTCCAAATATCCAGTCAGTGAAGTGTAACTAATGTACGTAATCTGACTAATCTTATATCGTATGTTATTTTTTATTAACATGATGAAGCATTATAATTAAGTACATGAAAATTCACTGAATCTATCTACTATTGCAAGTGGTGAAATTAAAACACTTGACAATAAATTGACAAATAGATAATAAACAATCTGTACATAAAATATGTGTGTATGTATGTACCTCTAATCCTCGAATCAGTTCAATTAACCTATGGATAGTAAACAAAAAACACTTGGTATGAGCTATTACATTACCAGGGCTCCTGCATGAATCATGTAGCATGGTATTCCCAGTAGCACACAGAAGGCTGCTTGCAGCCTAGCAGTTAAAGTTATATACCTATGGCAGTCCCAGGTTCTTAATCCCACTGAAAACAGGAAAATACGTTTCTCACTGAAATGCATATTATAAATAGCCACAACAATCAAGCAGCGGTATTATCAACAAAAATTTTGGAGGAGAAGACAATGTACAATGTATGTACTTTCCCTTCCATTATTGAAAGCGGTTGAACATGCTATAAAGTTTTTCTGAACATTTGATATCATGTGTTTATTCAACTGCCTTACCCCAGCAGTTACAACAACTAACATATGTGGTACACACTGATTGCAGTTGGGACAACTACAGTAGAGAGGGAATTTTGGCTGTGCATATAATTTATTTGTCACAAATGGAAAATTGCTGATCACTTAGCATGCAGTGCTACACGTCTAAAATACAGCAATATAGCATCTACAAATGCAACGATACTTGTTGATGTTCACCCAATAACCTAAACTAGGCTATACTTATATATAGTCCTGATATTGAGCGCATAATATACTTTTATTACCTTCTTGAATTATTCAGAACCTCCTCAGTGCTAAATGGCTGAAAGTCTGGTGTTGCAATTCCAGGTGGAAGGAAGTCAAAGGCAAGTGTCCCTATAAGTGCCCTTTGACCCAGCTCACCTATGAAAATGTAAGAACTTTTAAGACATGTTCACTGTATACCAGCGACATAGTAATTACTTCCGAGTTTATTTTTCTTTCTGTATTCCAACTTATGCTGGGATCTAGATTTATACTTGAGTCAAATGTAATTTCACCCATCCTATGCAGATTTGTGACCTCAACCACACTGCCTGTTAGCTTTTGAGTGAGTTTCAATAAAAGACAATTGCAGAGTGACACAATACATTCAGCTGCTAGACATAATTATGATCGCTACCATCATTGTTCTGTATGACTAACCAGTATACTTAGTCTGTGTTACACATGGTTTATTTCTACTTGGCTATTAGCCTGTGGAATGCAGAGCTTACTCACATGACCCTTCTCTGAGTGGAAATTCAGAGCATGGTACAGTTGGTATAGATAAAAGTATGCCAACTTACCAGCTATTCGAGCCAGTTCAAAGTCACTGTCTGGACTGGCAGATGCACTATGTACAATTGTGGTAGTGCCATGTTTGAGGGTGCGACTCTGTTGGATGATGCAATCTGATCAATTGAAAGTGACTAACATGTAAACATACTAAATTTTGGTATAATTATTTTAGTAGTTGAGCAGGCAGCACTAAAGTTTGATGAGAGACTATTCAAATCATGTGTATTCAAGGTTATGTTTTTAAGTCATACAGACTGAATGAATCTAAAAGTATAGACATACACAACAGTAAATGAGAAACCTGCTTACTATTAGTGCCATAGACACCTCCCGTGCCACTGTTGTATTTCTGAATGCCACTTCATCGACAAGATAAAAATTCCCCCCATTCTCTAGGCCACTGTTGACGTATTGGGCTGAATGAATGTGACAGTTCACTAATCCTGGCATTAGGAACTGACTGAGTGTGTGCATAAGTAGGTGCAGAAGAATTTTTAAGCACATTGTGCATAGCTACCATGCATGTTATATCCATACTAATCCAATTTCACAAAACCACAAGAAAATGTATATTTACCATATGGTGAGAAATTTTTGTGGTTTGGCTGCTAACAAAATAATAGCAAACTTTTTCCGCAGTTTGACAATACCAAAGTGATGTTCACTTCTGGACATATGCCTAACCACACCCACATCACACGTTTAAATATTTGTCCAGTGATGGCGAGCAATGTTGAAGCAATGGTGGATGGATAGCTACATAAAGAAGTGTGAGCTGCTACTATTGGTGAGGAGCTGCCATGTGAAAGAGAGCCGGAGTACCATCAGGATCCTTTCGCTACATCAGTCGTAAGATTGCTGCCAGCAATGCTGGTAACCGTAGATAATCTTATGGCCTGAGAATGAGGCTAGTTCAGGGCTACTAAATTACTGGAGTATACCAGAGGGTGGTGGACACAAATATACTGAAGCTAACAATTCACCTGGTACATAATCATAATCCACAAGTAGAATGACTTTGTGTATTGGTTGGCTTCACATGATTGCATGGTAACATACATTATCGACTTATGACTGCATTTTTATACTGGCAGGCTCCGACATATTCTGCTTCTGCTGACACTTATCACATTCTGTATATCAATGAACTTGAGAATGGCCAGGGTGTTGCCATCATATGAGATGATGATGTGTAGATCTACTATATATGTGTCTTTCAACATCACCATGCTGCATTTGTGTAGAGGTCCAACTGGCTATGTATACAGACAAACATACACTCTTACTCTAGCTGAACTTGTGCGAGAATTCGACAGCTATAAAAGTGTCATTATCAGGGGATGGCGAAACTTATGAAACAGAGATTTAAATAGGGGAGGATGTGCCCTTCCACCACCATTCCCTAATTCCTCACCTCAGTTGCCCCAAGCTGTAGTTCGTTGTTTCATCCTGACTTCATCACTTTCTCTAGGATTGCATATCCTGTATTTGTATACATAGCTATATGTACCCTGGTAGCTGCCATACTTACCTATCTGTCAGGTTTACAACTTCATTTTGATCGAAACCATACTGCTGAGTAAGACTCACAAGCTCAGAGGCAGGTCGAACAAACATAATCTGAATGTAGAGAGATGAATATGTCATGCAATCTGTTGTGGCTCACTGCACTGGAAGTGAAATTGGTCTTAATGCAAAGGAAGGCTGACTTTACAATTATCATGTATAATTGTGGATCTGCGTACTGATTTATTCAGTCAAGAGCGCATAAGAACGGGTGGCTAGAGTAAGAGCGTGTAACTACGTGAAATTCGAAAGCGTGTAACTACGTGAAATTCGAAACCGGACTAAAAATAGTAACACGTACTGCGCAGCTGCGCGCACACGTAGACAAAGCGCATTTGTTGCTAAGCACGTGACCGGTGTTCTATTTTTAGACCAGACTACGGGCTTTTACTCTAGCCGCCCGTTCTTATGCGCTCTTGATTCAGTATGTAGCTAAACCAGCCACTTTGCATCTTGAGAATACAGTGGAACCCCGCTATTCTAAAATACGGACACCTTGTTTTAATGGACGTTTTGCTCAGGTACAGACCGCATTCCCATTAGCAGACGTGTGGACACCTCGTTATTTTGACACTAAGGTTTTTCGGTCTCTCTAGTACCGGTACCTGGACTTTTGATTTTAATACTCGACAATGCGGACACTCACATGCTTCTCACACGAGATTGTGGAGTATCCTTTATTTTTCTTTCATGCTAACCTGGTGTTTCAGTTGGAGGAGAAAAATAAAGACTTGCAGTTACATTGCATACTCAATCTGTTGATATGTGAACTTTAGTGCATGTTTGCAGTTTGCCACCACACAAAATTGTACTTGATTCGTGGACATTTCCAGCACCCACTGTATGCACAAATTTTTTGGAAAGTCCTCATGGCTGTATTGTGACAGTCCTTACATTTTGTTAGTCTCAGCCTGTGTTCTGAAGGCTCTCAGTCAAGACAAAGAACACCTGATGAGGATGTCTCTCAAAACCTTTTTAAAGGACAAGCCAGGCATCACTATGCAATAGCTACAAGGAGCACTGCACTGTTGTATGAACTCAACTTTGTTAGTAATATGTAGAAACCTGGTACCTACATGCATGCAAAATAAGCAGAAATGTGTTGGGGTGTAGCCCTTTGCCAGCTTTAAAAAAAAACAACCTCTGGTACTTCACAGCGTACAAGAACATGCTGGAGCAAAGTCAACAACTCGATACACAAACAAATGGTACTTGATAACTCGAAAACAGCCAAAAACTGAAACTTCATTGATGAAGGTCGAGGTTCATCAAACAACTCCACCCACTTGCGCATGCGCAGTTTGCCAGCTTAAACTCCGTGCAGAGACTAAGTCGAAAAAAGGGTGCGTCAGATAAAAATTCGCTACCCGGATTATATATACCGATGCATAAAGTTGCATAAACCTGTTCATTGTGGATTGTGCATATATACATTGCAAACATGCATTCGATACGTATTTAAACTGCTTATATATGCTGCCTATGCAACACTAACACACCACACAACTTGCTCATGTTCGCTAACCGCACCCCAAGTGGAAAGAAAACATGGCTGGGGTGCAGGTGGTAACTGCATCCCAAGTGCAAAGTACTGGGTGTAGGTGGCAGGCCATTTCGTCCTGACCGCTAAGCAGATCCGGTAGAGGCACAAGTGGTTAGCTTCCTCCCTTTGCTTGGCTTGTTAGAGTGGAGCCTGGTTTTTGTATTCTGTTGGACTGCATGACAATCTGTGAGCTGGCTGTTTTGCTGAAGGACACGTTCAACAAGGGGAGCACTGACAAAGATGGCAAAGATGCCAGGAATGTAGCCAAATAGGTCTTCAGTAATAAGAGACTGCTCAATAAGCAGATAATTATGTCACACATTTCTGGCAGACCAGATATAGCTATAGCTGTGCAAGATCATTAATTTATAATCAGCATTGCTGGAAGATGTGTGTGATGCTCTGATCGTGTATTGCTACATCTGGAATTCCGTTTGATGCTCAGATACAACTTTGAGCCATCTGATGATCTGAGACTGACTTGAACGTGCATAGAGTTACTAGAGTATTGTGGCATGCTACAAATCTTAAATTTACGTGTTTGCATGCACACGTGTTACAGTGCCAGCCTTAAACATTACTATGGCCTGACAGTGCAACAGTATGCATAGTTTGTAAGTATCTACGCATGTATAATTATTGAAATGGCAGATATACTTGGAATGCCTGCATGGGTGTGCCTGGGCCTGGATGAAACAGCTATAATGGTTAGAGTCCCTCTGGCAAAGAAACCATGCAGGTTAATGGTTTGTCAGCTATGAAATCCAAATCAATGGTGAAATGTTAGCTGACTGTTTAGCGAGGAAAAGTTGAGACATTCAATCTTTCCTATAGCTGATAAACAAGACGTTGGGCAGGTGATACTGGAAACTCCCCGATGCGCAATAATTTGTATCGGAGCAACAGAATACACATGCATCGGAGTACGACGAATAAGAATATGCATGCAGAGGGTATCAAGTCACACCCCTTGCCGAGACCGGTTTCAGGTAGGTTAGACGCTGTTGTAAGCTGCATGTAGCCTCGTACCCAGGCTCCTCCCCTGCAGGGGAGGAGCCTGGGTACGAGGCTAAGCTGCATGCAGGAACGAGGCTAAGTTTCCCTTGACTGTCAAGGAGTTTGCTTATTCGCTTCATCTTGGTAATGGCATAGGTAATGCAACTCATATACACTTCTTACAGTAAGCCAGACACTATGACAGCTGGAAAGACATCAGGGGGGGTTGAGAGTGGTTGGAGGCCTTGTTGATCCGAAAGTTTAATGCCTAGTACTTGCACCAAAGACGCGTTCAAGTTTAGTGTGCACTCTACGCAGACAATTAAACAGATAACTTGCTACAACTGCGGATCATGCATAGGCTGAAGTTCTATAGCTAACTGCATCACTGCCATTGAAAAGTTTGCACGGTGAGCATAAGAGCGTGCTTTCATCGCGGCGGGAAGTTTGATCACTCACTTTAATGTACACTTAGGTCTCTTTCCAGTAGTGTATGCGCAAAGGCTGCCATCATGTACCCGAGTTCATTATTTTCCTAACTCACCGTTCCGTTGTTGTTCTCGTCGATTCCAATGAGGTAATCCTCCAAGACCTCCATCTCAGTGCGTACCCTGGAGTGGACGAGAGTACCTCGGAACACCTTCAACTGCATAGGAGACTGTCCAGCGGCGACTGCTGCAACTAAGCAGCCGATTAGGATCTGCAAAAGTAGCGATTTCAGCTGCATAGCTGCGACGATAGGAAGGTCACGAGTATAGTAGTCAGCAGACTAACGATTACCAAGACAATGCAAAAATAATGCGAAATAATACGTTTTGGGGAGTTTTAAGGCTATGAAAAACCGGAAAGAAGGTTCTTTAATAGCGACTGGAATCACTTAGCCTTTACCAGGTATATATTATGAGTAACCGCGCAGTTGCAGCGGTGTGGCCAAGGAATGCAAATGAATTTCCGTCGTATTGCAAGTTACAGTTAAACAAGAAAATAAAAACATGTAGGGATGGCATGCCAAAAAGTATGCAAACAAGGTAGGGATGATGCACGGAAGCAAAGGTCAACATATTGGTAAAGCCCCATCCCTACATCTTACAAGTTGACTGGCAGTTCATGGCTGTAGCCTCGTTCTCAGGCCAATTCTGGTCCTCCTCCCACATTGTATTAGTTAACTAAAACTAAAACCAAAGCCCCTTTTAGTAAGGGTGAAAATGTTTTAGTAATCAAACTAAAACTAAAAACTAAGTTTCTAAAAAAAACTTCATGAACTAACTACTTACTAACTATAATGATCTGAAAGTTCCTATATATAACTAAATAAAACTACCAGCCATGGATAATTCCATGCTATATAGCAGCTGGTTCAAGTAGACCTGAAATGAGTGCTTGAAGTTGAAATTTCCTCCTGAAAGACCTACTACAAATACTTCTTAGATGTGCTGTCTGCTATTCATGCTATTCATGCACAAACTATGGTGTTTTATCTCTTATTTCCTCAATACTTTGCCTAGCTGTATAACCAAACTAAAAATAATACTAACTAAAATTAATTTCAGTGCCTTTCCACATACTATTACTAAACTGAAATTCAATGTCCTTTTGAAGTGCTAACTAATACTAAACTAAAATTGAAACCACCTCCCGAGTACTAACTACTACTAAACTAAATGTTGTTATAACACTAGGTTGTATAAGTAACCGATATGTACAAGTGGTAAAATCACAACCGTACCTAGACTCTTTTTGGAACACTCACTCCAAAATATAAATAAACATCACATTATGAATGTATACACCAAATGGAACTGTTTGATACCCAGTTTGTCTAGTTTGGTGAAGTATTAGCTGTTTCAGGGATGAAATTGTTAGTTACAAGTGACCGATACGTTGGTAAAATCACAACCGTTCCTAGACTATTTTCAGAAAACTTACTCCAAAATGAAACCTAACATCAGATTGTGAATGTACACACCAAATGGAACTGTTTGATACCAATTTTGTCTAGTTTGGTCAAGTTTCAATGATGAAATTGTTAGTTACAAGTCACTGATACATACAAGTGGTAAAATCACAACCCTACCTAGACTGCTTTCAGAAAAATGACTCCAAAATGAAAACAAACATCAGATTATGAATGTATACACCAAATGGAACTGTTTGATACCCTATTTTGTCCAGTTTGGTCAAGTATTAGCTGTTTCAGGGATGAAATTGTTAGTTATAAGTAACGGATACGTACAAGTGGTAAAATCACAACCGTACCTAGACTATTTTCAGAACACTCACTAACAATTTCATCCCTGAAACAGCTAATATTTGACCAAACTAGACAAAATGGGTGTCAAACAGTTCAAGTTTGGGACCCCTATAGGCCCGACCACTCACGTATAAGAACGAGTAAGTCGAGCCGTTTGAGAAAACGGCTGCCCATCATCGTGCAAACTTCACTGACAAAAAGGTAACATTGCGTTAGGATTTTCAGTCATTTCGGTTTATTCGATGGACATTCCTTACTGTAACAAAGCCCGTGCTGCCTGCAGCATGTGTGCACAGCTAAGTTCATATGGGGAACGAGGCTAGTGACTTCAGATTCCACGTAGGCCCTGTCCAGCTTTCCATGCATCGTTTGCAGACGGAAAGCTGGGTGGGAGACTGGGAACAAGACTACTCATTCAGCGCACAATGTGAATTAGAATCCTTCTTGCCAGTATGATCACAGCTAAGAAGAGATCTCCAAGCAATCTTTTTTTGCTACGGGGGCATGCCTTCCACATGTAGCTACTACGTGCACGGCTATGTTACGCGCAATCTGCGATCACTACCTCAAAGAGAGCAACTACTGAAATTCTGTTTTCTAAGAATTGCAGAACATATGAAATTTACAAATGGCCTCAGAAGCGATCTCCGAGCGTTTAATTTAACAAGTTCTCCTGGGGGAGCACTTGTGCGGTATGTAAACTTTGGCCACACCACTTTGAAATGGCTTGCTATGCGCGTGGCCCTGGTGAGTTATAATGAGGTAGAGGTCTCTACATGATATACACAACCGAGGCTGTACAACCGTGGGCTGCAGGCCATATTCCTGTAAAGACCAACACCGAAGGGTATTATCAACTTGTACCATGGCCTCAAGAGTAATTTAACTCACCAATCAAATTTGCAGCTCATTGGAAACAGAATAGCAACAAGAGTGGAAAAAGTTAAGCAAAATTTCGGCAGCTGAGAAGTGCAAAGTTACTCAACAGAGCAGAAACTCGTTACTACCATATCACTTGTACATGCATCAAACAAGCCTTCGGCAGCTCGATGTGCCCTTGGTAGTACAGCTCATACATAGGCCTTCACTTTTCACACCAACTGCACCTTCAGCATTAATCTACTGGTTGCTCTAACATCACTTTCAACATGACATATAATTATATAAACCACAATCATTTAATATCCAACATCACACTTTTCTTTACTGCATACATTTATTCTGCATACATGCATTGTTGATACATTTTTATGCCCTCTGATAAGATATTCAAACACAGCAATCTGATTGGTCAGAATTTACTAGTCTAAATTGGTACCACTCAAGAGTAAAACATTGTGATGCAAAAATTGACTAAAGCTAACTTCATCCCACATGCTGTATTCCTACTTATTCTCTTGTACAACAGTAAATGGTAGCTAGGACAGTAATGATGTAAAAGCTGCACGTGCATCAGAACCATGAAGACCTGCAACTTCCCATGCACCTTTGGATTTACAACTACTGGCAGCATGCAGACTCTAACCATAACTTTACTAATACTGATTTGCCCACCTGATGAGAGGTCATTACTGCTCACAACACGTGTGATGCTGCATTGCGTATTGCCTCGCTGTTTCTCCACAAAATTAAGCTGGATAAAAAAGGAAACAGAATGGGATACAGATATACACACTCTTAACATGCAGTGGTCAGCATAATTATGTTCTTGAGTAGCTAGCACCCCAAGCAGCCCCTTCTCCAGAACTGTACAACTGAGTTATAGTGCCATTTTGCCTACTGCCTACTCCTGTTTTACCTACTAAATATTACCAATTAAGAATGGTTTAAAAGTTTGTTGCATTTGCTTGACAAGGGTATATAAATGTTATAGTGGGCTTAAGGTGCCTATTGCATGAGCAGGTGCTTCTTTTATCTGTTATATTCTCCACTCTGATTGGTCCTTCTTGTTATTAGTAAACATAGTTAGCAACATAATTATAAAGAAATTCACTCTTAATGAAGCTTGAAGGAATTTCATGAGTGACTGCTGTTTGACTGTTTGTATAAAGCAACCATTATTATTGTTTTATGTATTGTTATAAATATGCAACAAATTAATTAATTTAGCCTGTAAAAAAAAAAAGAAAAAAATACAAAAAAAGACACAATTTGTATCTCAAAAATTTGACTGTCCCCTGCAGAAATGATAGTAACTAGTCTTGTGTCCAGATACACATTCTTCACTGCAACAATCTGGTACACCAATTGAGTTGAATTAACTGGGTTAAATGTAGTAATGACCAATGAGGTTGTGAGATCATTATGTATACTGCTGCACTTGCATTATAACAGCCAGATGTCTGATTACTCTAGTCTGACAACCAGTAATAAGCACATATAACTTTGACTTGGTATGATTTTTTTTTCCAGTGCAAGGGTATATATAGGTTGCGACTGTTACCACTACAGATTTACGTGCCAGACCCAACCATCCCAGTGGTTATCACTTACTGCATATCACACCTGCATTATATAATGCTTTGCATGATTTCATGCAGAGGATGTTTTGTAATGTAACTATACTCTCCATGTAGATTATGAACTTGACACAAATGAAGTTTGTTAGTCCCCTAATATGGCAACATTCCAGCCAAAAGTACATCCTGAGTCCCAGCTCCAGGTGGGGATGATAGACCCATACATCAATGAAACTGTGACGTATGTGGCAGAACCAGATGAAGAAGCAATTCGAAGAAAATTTATGCTGCCACTTTAATGCTTCCTAATTCCTAATCTAATCATTGGCCTACTCTGTCCTATCTTCTGCATTATTCCATTAATAATATACTGCTGTGTGAGAAGGTACTACAAGTCATCTGTAGAAGGGACAAAGATGCACCTCACAGAGCATACACTCGTCTATGTAGAAGGTGGCTGGCCAACTGAGTACGGCAGATTGACCATCCCTTTGGCTAATATTACGTCTGTGATCGTGCAACCACCTGACACAATAATCAACATCAAGCCCACTGCACCTGAGGTTCTTATCAATAGGATCATATACACAACAGCTGATGACTCCACAAGAGGCATTCCAACCACAGTTGCCACACGCTCTGTACCAATTCCTAATGTAAAGAATGCAGAGGACTTTGCTGAAGGAATACGTAGGGTATTGATCCAGTAGGTATACTACAAAAGGCATGCATACAAGAACAGTCAGACTTTAATTACAAATGTAGGTTTACAGTCATCTACGTAGGTGCTTGCAGAAAAAAGTTTAAGAAATTTGTGTGAATTACCATGTATAAGATTGCATATATGTGTGAGTGGTTCAAGTAAAATTCAGATATTCATAGAATCACGTGACAATTAATGTGGGTGTGGCTATACTAGTTAGTAATATACCTGAACATTTGCAGATGAAGAAAACTAACGTTTATGATTAATAACCTGTGAGTCTTTCCATCACTGTAAACCTCAATTTTAATGGAACTTGACATAAAGTTTGAATTTTACTTGAACCACTCACATATACTTTTTCCTGTGTTTGCAAAGTGGCTGCAGTATTATATATATATTTTTTATGCAGCTAATAACTATGATTGTGTATTTGTATTGCTGTCACATCTGGCTTTTAGCTACCCACTTCACCCAGTTTGTCAACCAAATGCAGAAAACAATATCTCATGACATTACTAGCACTTTAATGGCTATTAAGACTACTTGTCATAAATTCACTCATTATGCTGCAGAAATTAATCTTGATATTGATGCAATGTGTCCACAGCCTGTGATAGCTAGATCACATGAATTGGTTTACACAAGCCTGGTCTGGATTCTAGAGGAGTCTACAGTCTAGTTCTAATAGGCCACTATCAGAGAGTCAGTACACTCTCTATGTAGGGACGGCGCGGACGCGCAATGGGGCACACTAAGTTCACAACATTAACATCTGATGCCCATGATGTAATTGCAATTACATCATCAATGAAGAATGACCTTTGTACCGAAGAGCTACAAGACGCAAGTCACTGGACAAAGTCAATCTACCACTTAGAAAACGAGTCTGTTGTTCATTTTTCAGGTAGACAGAGGGGACTCTGGAGCTGACTTGGGCATAAAATGTTTACCCTGCGAGGCTGTTATAGATAAAGTCTATGCTGACATGGCCATGTTCTTAGGACCATATGTAGTCAGCTTCCCTTGGAAACTGTCCCAACCAGCAGAAGGAGGATCCTGGGGTATGCATTGACACTTGAACATATATAAAAGCCTCACTCCCATGCTTCTACCTTAACTTTTGTTTTGTTGTCTGCACCACCTTTGATGTCACATAGTTTGCATGAGGGCAATGTCTCAGATACAGCACTTTTGATGTAGCAAAGGTCGATGCAACGGTCTGAGATCTGGCAACATATAATAACTAGTTTGTGGTATATATGTGACATCAGAGGCTCAGATACAGTGCATCTGATGTAAGCCTTATCTTAGTATGGTAAAATGTGCAGTGGCGGATCTAGGATTTTGAAAAGGGGGGTTCCAGTGCGCACTTGGTCGCTATACTTGGCGAAGCCTAATAAAGTGTGAAGTGCGCCCGCTAGGGGGGTCTGGGGGCATGCCCCCCCCAGGAAAATTTTTTGATTTCAGACCTACTGAGATCATTTCTGGTGCCGTTATGGGGTGAAATAGCAAGAGTTGGACGACCTACTGCCAAATCTAGTCATTGTGTTTGAACACTCGCATAATTTAAAGGCGTGGCTCCGCTTCGCTCCGCAGAGGCTGCAAAGCAGCCTTGAGGCGCGGGCCAAAGATTTTAGCTAGCTTACTGCACTCATTCAGTCGTTGCTCTGTGGAACTGAGAGATACAAATACTAACTATGTGTCATCGGATCCTTAGCTATTTGTTATGTTTTACATAGTTACGTTTGCGCAGACTTACTAAGTATACGCGAAGGCAGCCCTTCAAAAGGGGGGGTTTCCATGGAACCCATGGAACCCCCTCTAGATCCGTCACTGATGTGATGTAAGACAGTTCTTTGATCTATCTATGCAACATGCCACAAAAACTTGATTAGGAACTATGGCATGATTGCAGCAGGTGATATTGACTATATATGGCATTACTGTAGAAAGAACAGCCCAGTGGAGTGTGAAGAATCAGGAACAATCTAATATAAGTAGAGTGACTTCAACACTAACCACTGCACTGCAAAAACTGCTTGGTTAAAATGACCACGAGTGAAGGTTACTGCAATTTCAGGGTTCATTGGACAGGTGATTAAAGAACCAAAAACACAATTATCATCCACCAACCCCCTCACAATCCATCAAAGTTCAAAGAGCTAGCAGAGACACTTGTGTACATACCATCCATCTGCTGGCTATTATCTGGTTCAGAACCAGATAATAGCCAGCAGGTGGATGCACATGAACTGTTTGTGCTAGCTCTTTGAAGCCAGATGGAATTATGAGGGGGTTGATGGATGATAATTGTGTTTTGGAATTTCTTTAATCATACTAGCTACCCACACTGTAAAAACAAATTTGCTGTTTTAGCAAATTATTTCGTTACTACAATTGCGTGACTATCCTTCCTACGCTAATTCAAAGAATGTAGTGCTTGTAAAACATTTTGTGGGAGGCTATTAAAGTTTACTCATGTATCAGCTCCCACTGCATGAATCTTTTCCAGCACTGCATTCATAAAATTTTATAGTAAGGATAGTCACGCAACTGTAGTAACCAAATACTTAGCTAAAATAACAACTTTGTTTTTGCAGTGCACCACCCACCTGTTCAATGAACCTTGAAACTGAAGTGACCATGCACTTGTGGTCATTTTAACCAAGTATTTTTTGCAGTGTGGGACTGATGGCCAAACCTTCCTCATTCTTCTTCCACTTCCATATATTATACAAACCAACAGCATCACCTCAAGTTCCACTCTTGACTATTCTAGTGTTATAACTATGTATGCCTCCCTCAACATTATGTAGCCCACTTAATAGATGGTGCATCCATAGAGCATAGCAGGCTAAAGTCAGCATGAACTTTCATCCAAGACTAGAAAAAGTCCTGCCTCCCGGGTGAAAAAGACCCCAGAGTCAGAAGGAATGTGCTCCCGAGTCCCTCGCTCTGCCTGAGAAATTGGGATCATCTTAGTTCACATAGCTCCATGAGATTACGTCATAAAACTTCACATGAACAGTTTATGTTAGTCCAAATCCCAAACAGCCATTCTCTTGGGCTGAAGACCGTCAACAGTTCTGTTGCAGAGATGGAGATCGCTTTCACGGGTTCTCTGGAGTAGTCCAGGGAATATCTACCTTCACCACCGACTACTTACATGATTCTACTACAATTGATATGCTACATTCTCACTCAATGTATGTCTGTGTCACTTGCGTACACAGTCAGTCTCATACTACATGCATGCATGGTCAAGACTATGCCACACAACCATTACCTAGCATACTTGTATGTTTGAAATTAGTGTTGTTGCGAAGTTCTCACCCAGCTTTCTCTCAGCACTGCAACTGATTGAAAGTGAAAAGCCTGGGAGTGAGGCTATGCTCAACTTGTGTATATAGCTACTGTCTATTCCTTCACCAACAAAGCGACTACACAAATACAGACAAGTTTTAGCACTGCTATCAGATCACAAAAAATGGACTAGTACGTATTCCTCTCAAAAGTTCAGGAGATAGCTGCACACAACAAATCTCCTAGCAACCTTCTTGGAGCAAAAGTAGACACCTTATTTGAAGACAAACTAGCATTCTGGGTGTATGTTCCAACTCTCACTTCCAGTGTTAGGTATCACATGATCTCTAGCTGCATGTGCTGCTCTATCTGGATGGGGCTTGCAATTCCATCCTTTGTTCACTTTTCAACTTGATAGTATTGTCTGAGGTCTGTATGATTGTCGTCTGTCTGCTGAGTAATCTCAAAACATCATGCGAATTTATTCAGTGATTGGCCCATTGCCTTGACTTGGTACATGAATTGTATATTTGTAGGGTTGCCTTGGCTTTGTGTGGGCTCTCACATGAGGGTGTGTTCACACATCAGTCTCAGACTGCTGCAGTACACAATGCCAACCTATTGCCTAGCACTTCTCTCCGAGCATCTCCCCTTTCTCTTCAATTTTGGATGATGTAATTTGTTTGAAGCAAGACTTGTGTACTAGCTAATGATAATACATTGAGTGAGAATGCAGCATATCAACTTGGCAAGTGTAATAAAATCAAGTAAGTAGTATAAGTAGTCAGTGGAGAAGATACATATTTCACAAATAGTTTGAGTGCAGTTTGGAGTACATGCAGATAGCTCACAATGCACTAGCTAAGTTCACTAAAGCCTGGATTCGCTATGGAACAATGCACACAAATTCTCAAAAGATACCATTCATGCAAGATATTAAATCTTTCACAAGTCTTTCCTGCCCAATAGAGCACAATTTTAAGTATCAAGAACAGGCTTCACTTTCAGATGGTCATCTGTTTAGATCCATGCAACATGCCTTTTTAGTCCATTTCCCCCTCCACAGCGTCTATACAAACATGTACCTTTCATCTTGACTACTTTTCCATACTGACATTATGTTCTCTTTTACCTTGATATGCTGCATACTCTCTGAATGGATGCCAACAGATTTTCAGCTAATAGAAAGATGCTAAGTTGCGCTAGGCGCGGGGACGTCGGACGTGGAATTGACGTAACCTCATGGAGATATGTGGGATCCTCTGAGAAATCAGGTCCAAAACCAGCGGACTCGTTTATAAACTAACCTTGACTTAGCCTCGTTACCAGGCTCTTGTGCGTGGAAACGAGGCTAACCTTGGCTTAGCTGCTTCCGCAGCTCTTTGGTCGGGTACAAAGGTCACCTCTGAGGTCATGTAATTGCTATTACGTGTGGGCACCAGATGTCGTGTCTAAGAACAAGTGAAGCCTTTCACTGGATTTGTTTACCCTATTCATATAATTATGCCACAGTTCACTTAGTACAGAGTTCAAATTGCCCTGGTATGATTGGTATTTAAAGTTCAAAGTATGGCAATAATGGGAACTGTAAAGTGCATGTGTGGCAGTACAGAGTTTAATTACACACATGTACGATGGTCACTGGCACAAAAGTGTATGATTTTATGTTTTTTCATGGCGGGAGCATGCCCCAGGTCCCCTAGCAGATGCGTATTACACACGCACTGAGTGTGCCCATGCTGTGCCCACGTAACTTGCTCATCCTGGCTACGCCGCTGCATGCAGGTTGCAAGTAGCTACCAATACCTGTCTTGATCTGTTCCATTAATAAGTTATGTTTTGAGTGGGTGATCCAAAAGTAGGAATGAGAAATGGGAAATGGGAAATGACAAAAAGGGACGGTGACAGTACAGGGTCATGTAGCTAGGTTGACTCATAGTCATGTGTGTAAGTGATGGTTGTAGAACAAGACTGAATGAACTGTGTTATGAAGTAGCTACTAACTATATAGTTGTGCAGAACAGCTCAAACCCTTTGCCAGAGAGTGTGTAGGTTTGTTTCCAAACCCTTTGCCAGAGAGTGTGTAGTTTTGTTTCCAAACCCTTTGCCAGAGAGTGTGTAGTTTTGTTTCCAAACCCTTTGACAGAGAGTGTGTAGTTTTGTTTCCAAACCCTTTGCCAGAGAGTGTGTAGTTTCGTTTCCAAACCCTTTGCCAGAGAGTGTGTAGTTTTGTTTCCAAACCCTTCTAGTGAGGATAGCAGGAAGAGTCTGGTGATATATAGCTAGCCGTTGCATGGTGGAATGTGTGCATACTGTCAGTCAGTTGTATAGGATTGTCTCAATAAGATACAACTGCATGTTGTGCACACCCTCCTCCACTCAACTATATATTGTGACAATATATCACTGTCTAATTTCCACAGAGCTGGGATGTCAGCCCACTGAAGAAAGGCTGAAAACGGCACTCTGTGAACTTATATTGAGATGCATTGAATTTATTTCACTTTGAGATACTGTTGGAAATGATCAGTGCTATATATATAGCTAGCTACATAGGAGATCAATCCTTTAAACTTAGATTTAGTAAATGTAGCAAGCAAGGAAGTCAAAACAGCAGTGCTGAATTAGCCAAGTTTGCATGAAAACTTGAACAAGCTGTCAGACATGCTAAAAGTGCTAGCTTGCAGAGAGTGATGCATGCAATGCCTTTGCACAGTAGCTAGCTATCAGTTTGGGGCCAAGTGTAAGGAACACATGTACATGATCCCTTGTGAATGGACACTGAATGTGAGCAGTATGCTGAAGTGTCCTTGAAGCATGTAGTTTTGATCAATGTGTCTTCTTCCACCATAGCAACGTACCATTTCCTCATTCCCTTATTTCCCATTTCCCATGTCTCATTTCCTAGTTCCTATACTTTAGAGTGACTCGTTTTGAGTATAGCTATTTCTAGGCCTTTCCAATGTGCAATGTTTGCATAATTATATTATATGCAAACTGAATGGCTGACGAGGAAAGACTGGGATGTTTGATTACTTATGTGACTGATGTCAACGTGAACGAGACAACTTTATGAAGGTTGTTCCGCCCTTGACCAAGGGCTAGAGTGTAAAATGTTCACAATTATTGTTATGATAAAGATGCATTCTGGCCCTTGGTTAGGGACCCATCTTTCTTCATAGAAAATGTATGTAATGCAAGAAGGCTCGATCTCAACAGAAAAATTGTTTTTGTAAAATTCTTTGGCATGTGCTAACTAGTGCTGAACCAAAAAGACACATTTTTTACTTGGCATCTCTTGCCTCATCTCTATATCATTGTCAACTCTCTTTCCCAAAATGTTGTCATGAACAAACCCAGCCACCCTTCATCATGGTGAATGGAGTAAGTTCATCTTGGCTAATGGAAAAGCTAATTGTGTTGAATCAACTCCATTTGCCAAGATGAAGAAGGGTTGATGTCACATGGAAAAGCTGTATTGTGACTTTTATAACCTAGCTGTGACCCCACCCTCCTTCTTTCCAATGATGCACTATTTGTCTCTGCTACAGCAGCTCAATATAATAATTGCTTGATATACAACTGGTGCATTAATTGACTTGTTCATATATACTACAGAGAATTTTTGAACCAATGAGTCAGTTTTCCATAATGGCTTCCAAGACGCGGTCCATTTGTTCAGTATAGTTCTCCAGCATGTACAACAGTGCTGTGTACACCATGTCGATTACCTTGGTATCATCACATTCTACGAAATTGATAGAGTCGATTATTGGATTGATGCGAAAATATTTAGCACCAATGGCTTCAGCAAACTCCTCGCCACGTTCGACCACTTCTTGAGGTGGTTGGGTTATTTGACCTAGTAATAACTCTAGGGCCCTTATGATAGCGACCCCATTAGGCAAATCCAACATTCTCTGAAACCAATTCTGTTGAGGTATTTCAAATGGCGCCGGGTGGGTGTACCCACAACCAAGTGAAATCACGGCCTTGACCCGGAGCTTCTCTTTTCGTTGCTTTTCCTTGAAGTGCTTTCTTATGTCAACAAGCGCATCTACTGTTGGGTTATTTGCAATGAAACCACCATCAATGAAGTCCTCAAATGGATTGAAGTAAGGCACAGCAGCTGAAGTAGCTTGCGCAGCCTCCCAAATGCGTCGCTTGTCAGGATCCACTTGTTCGTCGTGATAATCCCCGTAATTGCGCATTAAACGCAGCTTCGGGGGGTTAGTATCGGCAAGTGTTGTCAACACAGCAACGTTATAATCTTTGATTGCAGACATGGTTTTCTCACTTCCAAAAGTATCTTGCAAGACCTCTGAGATGTGGAACGGCGGGAACTCCTTCAAAATTTCGTTTTTCAGTTTGAAGTAGATTTGGCGGGCATCAATGGGATCAAAACCGTTAGCAAAAGCGAGTGCTGAGAGTCCTCCGGTGCTGTTTCCAACGATCCAGTTGAAATAGGAAAGAAAAGGCTTTGATCCTGGATACAGCTGTTCACGTCGTTTGTCCAACTCTATAATAGCCTGAATAAACACCAGTCCTCGAATGCCACCACCATCTAGGCTGAGTAGAAACACGTCATCATCGTCCCGCTTGGGTGGCGGCTTTGCAAGTTTGCGAGCCCTCGTTTCGGTGAGATGCTTGCGTAGTGTCAAAATCTTTTCAATGATCTTTTTACAATCTGGTACTGCTACATCTAGAGGCGTTTCTCCATCTCGGTTTTTAAGATTAGGGTCGGCATCAAAGATGATGAGCAATTTCACAAGCGTGATGTTTCCGTTCCTTGCAGCAATGTGCAGCAGTGTATCGTCGTCCACACAACTAGGTAACAGATCACTACTATGTTGCGAATAGCGGCAATTTGGATCGGTTCCCTTAGCAAGCACTGTCGTAGCATCGCAAATGTCTCCTTTCCAAACGGAATAAATCAACTCTTTGTTGTACGCCGCTTTCTGTCGGTCATCAGCAGCCATTTCAGCCTTCCTGTGTGCAGTTTCACGCAGAACTATATGTAGTACGAAGTTTTGAATGACTACGGCCCGGATACTTAGCCCCACTTATAGGAGCTGAATTTCGAAGCAAAGTTCTGGTCACGCCTCTCGGTTGAATAGACGGAAGTTGGGCCAGATGAAAAAGCTGCATTAGTTAAGGGAAACGTCCCGAAATTTGCATGAATTCTGCTACAGTATAAGGGTGGTAGCAATGGCTAGTCTGTTAATTGTAACTGACACACAGCAGATATAGGATTCTGGAAATTCTGTTTGGATAAACTCCCCATGCAGGACTATGGCAGAGGAACAGAAGTTTGTGTCTATTATTTCTCTAGATCTGCCATGCATGGACTTCATCACAGTAGCTACTTGGGTTTGGTGGTAACTGCACATTCAACGAGTTCAGGTATCTACTTGCCTTTCGACACAGCTAGAATTAATCATTCACTGTCAGCCCTGGGTTTGGCTTTTCAGAATCAACCTCAGGATGTGGGTTGAACTCTGATACACTCGTACTCTGACACCTGAATGGCACGTGTATAGTATCTACAGTTGCGTGGGGGTTGGTGTAAACCTGGACTCTGGACTCTGGACTGGACTATGGACTGGACTATGGACTGATTTTTGGACTGAGACGCTTGATATTACCTGATGTAAGTGGCTAAACTGTTGTTTAAAGGGCCCTGGGCCTTGGCAAAGGCATCTTAGACCATGTGACAACATATGCATGCAGCAAGAGAGTGGCTGTGCATGTGGATTGATATCAGCATTGCAAGGTCCAAGACCCATGTTGGTACGCCTACTGTAGCCAAGGCACATTTGACAATTAGTGTAGTCTATATTCATGCAACAACAGTGTGGCTGTTAGTGTGGCTCAGGTTGCAAGATATTTTCTTAAAAGCATTGTAGGTTATGGTGTGTGGCTGTAAACAGACAACAACCTTCTTATAGCGTGGTATGATTGGTCCGTGAGTGGTATAGTCACAGTTCAGCCTTTCGGACCATCAGCCCATAGAAATCGACCCAGGTCCTCAGAGATCTTGATAAATGCACTACCTCCACTCTTGTGAAATACCAAGAGATACTCATGCATGTCTATGGTCACTCTGCCCTCTTGAACCGTTCTTGGGACAGAACCCAAGTCTCAGGTAACCTGTTGTCAATTACAAAGCACACAGAGAGCAACAGAAACTGATTCGGAGTGATTTAGATAACTGATTCGGAGTGGGAAATAGTCGTTGTGGAGCTCCGCAAGGGTCCAAAACTCACTCCAACAATCAGTCCATAGTCCAGTCCATAGTCCAGTCCAGAGTCCAGAGTCCAGGTTTTACACCAACCCGTTGCGTGGTGCCGTTTGTATGTATCGAGCGCTACTTCGGTGAGAGCAGATTCATAGGCACTTGCACGTGTTTTGAATCCACATTCTAATCTGCATGGGTATGTATAACCCGGACAAGTGCACGCGTTGAAAAGTCAGAGAGAGGAGTGGGGTGGGGTGCACAAGGGATTGTGGAAGTTATAAATGACGGTATATAAGAGGGAAGATAAAGTATGGAGAAGTGTAAACTGTGGGTAGTTTTTGCCATGATAACCATCTCCCATGCACTTTTAACAGAAGGTTCATCTCACCACAGTAGAGTAGTACTACTATACTTTCTATGTTTTCCCTCTTTCGTATATATGTATATATGTGAATTGACAAAGTTAAAATGGATGAAGTGAAAACAATTGACTAAATGGGAAATGACAAAGTTGGAACAAAAAGCAAGGAGAGACACAGGTTTCAGCCACAAGGACAATTTACACTTGTAGTCAAGCATCCCCCTTACATGTGTACAGACCCAGAGGAAGTCTTTCCTGCATACATGCAGCATTGTTGCGCTAAAGATGCATCTTACCACTACTTTTGACACACTCTTAGCCTCTATAAATCAATGAATTGAGTGTTGTATCCATGTGACAAAGGTATTGTGTTAGCTACCTAAAGATATTAAGGCATGGTAATTGAGACTATAGTGTAATAAAATTTTGTAGAAAAGTTGGGATTGTGATACTATAGAAATGAAATTGGGATTGTGATGCTAAGAGTAGCAAGTTTGTTACCCTCTTATAGTGGTTTAAAGAGAAGTGGACTGTAGATCTACTATGAAATGTAGGATGCATAAGAGATACAGAGTATATACTATGTCATTGCATGGCCGAGTGTGTGGATAGGAGCATTAACACGTGATGCTTACATATAGTTAGTTGCCGGCCTCTTTCACTTTCCTCTATTTTTTGCCTCATAACATCTAAATTCCTTTACATTGCAATTAAGTTCCTCTACCATGAGTATGCATGATACATTTATTTTTTAGCGGGCTCTCCTCTTTCCTTTTTGTTGGGTTCTTGTTCCAGTGGATATTGTTGGGGGGGGGGGGGGGGGGGGGGGGGGGGGGGGGAGGGGGTGTTATGCGTCAAACCCAGGACACCTGGCTTGTGCTGCCAGTGCTCTGCCACTGACCTACAGCAACCGGACAACCACCAGCCCACCACAATCCTCTATATGTACTGCACAGGTGGTACTGAATGCCTCAGTCGCACACCCGGCAGCCACTCAGTATGTGCCGTCAGAACTCCATTAGGGGTCGACCAGAAAATTCTCTCCATCATGAAAGAACCCATGCTGAGTGGTTTTTCTCACTCTAAATGCTCAGAGCATCTTGCCTCAAGCTGGAAATAAAGGAATTTAGATGTTATGAGGCGAAAATAGAGGAAAGTGAATAAAGACAATTGACAATCTGACTATGTTCAGGTAAATCCAGTCTACCCTCTATGTCACTCATGTGATAAAGTATTTCAAACCCTCTCTCGCTTTTCTGTAATGTAAAAGCTGGGTAGGGCCTGAGAATGAAACTAATCTGAGTAGATTAAATTGTTATTGTAAAGGAAATGCTACACAACAATTTCACAATCTCATTGGTCCTTTTATACCACATTCTAGAAATAGAGAGCTAAAACATTCAATTTGGTTAACCAGACCATTCCTCAGCAGGAGGCGTGTGGTCTGGGCACAAGAATAAGGGAGAGGCTTTTTTTGTTTATTATGGTTTACCTGGGATGACCCAGTTAACGAGGAAGTCCCCAATAGCACTTAGGCTAATTTTAAGGGGTTCCCCGGGACCGATGGCTTAATGTCCCCTCCGAACCTTCTACTCAATTCTTGAGGTAGGACTGAGTGCACCCAGAAGAGAAATAAATCTCTGCTGCAAGTGGGACTGGAACCCTGGACCTTTGATCCGCAGTCCAGTGCTTTAACCAATAGCTGCAGCTCATGGAGTAATGATCCAGCATTTGTGATGTATATAGCTATACATTACGTATTGTCAAAGTGGATAATTATGTATTATAGTAGCAGTCAATTTGCACATGCCTTTTTCAACACATAGTCTTGCCTTCCCATACATCAGTATCAGCCTAAAGTACTCCATCAGCACTTGGTCAGGAAGGACACTCCTGGAAGCTTGCTCATTCTCAGATGTGGGTACTAGGGAGGTGGACATGTCAGTCATTATTGCATACTGTACATCAGTGCTGTAGTGGTTACAAGTGGCATAGACCACTGCATAAGACAGACATGTATAGCTACCATCATGTGAAAGTGGATGCCCAATTTACCATGAAGAAGGAAGACGATTCAAGATGTCTAAGCAGATTGTCATCGAAATCGTTGTCATTTGGCCTCTTTTATTTTGGCAGCTATTTTCAGTGAATGCAAATAAATCTCAGTAGTCATAACTCCATGGTTTTTCTGCATGCTAGATAATGTTAGTTCTGTTCACATATTATCCAATGTTATAGCTGTAAAGATGGAATTAGTATTTTGTATCAGAATCTCTGCATGTTGTTCATTTCTCCATGGACTTGCATTAACTGTAACAACAAAATGCTATGTTGTTTAAGCACTTCAAAACGATATGTTATTAGTCTCAAACATCTTCTATTATAGAAGGTTCCTGAATGCTATCTATTTATCAGAGAAAAAAGTTGTACACAAATCTATAATTCATGGCTGCAAGCATGGGTAAGAGTACTTGCAAAATATGTTCACACCACACATGGTGCTACATGTATACTACTACAAAATAAACTAAAACTAAAGAAATTACATGCAAGTTTTCAAGAAGTATATCACACTGAAAGACAACGTTACTTCTCTGAGTCATTTGCAGTAGATGTATGCCCACCAGCTTCAATGTACACTTCAGAAGATGCCTCAGTGGGTAGCGTCCCTGTTTTTGATTTGTAGGTTGAACTTGAAGAATAGGTGACATGAGACTTGTTCTGCTGGAAAGATGATGTAGTTGCAGATGACTTTGTAACACCACTGTAAAGTCTATATGTCTTGCTGGTAGCTGTGGACAACCACTTTTTCCACTCATTTCGAGCTTCTTCCTTTCGAATGCCGTGGAGAACAAAGATCAGTAATCCCTGAATGCCAACAAAGATAGTAAAAAGAAGCTGCAATACGAAGGTGGCTTCTCTGGATGAAGTACCACTAGCTGCCAATCCAAAGCCCCAACCAAGTCCAAATAGCACTACAAGACTGAAAGCAATTACAGCATTTGTTCGAACATATGTGAGAGTAGTGTTTCCTGTTGCCACACCAGGTTTTCTGCGTGAGTGCTTGCAAATGGATACCATGATGAAGACAAACATCACCCAATTGAAAACATAGAGAATAGCAAAAGGAGCAATCAGGCCAATGTAGAAGGGTAAGCCCTGTGAACGACAACTGTAATGAAAAGATAGATTATAGGTTTACTGTAATTTCTGCAGGAGTGCAACTGCATGAAACTGCTGAAAAATCTAGAAACTTGTATGAATGCCTCAGGTTTATAATATTCCTGCTAGGTCAGGGTGTAAATGACAAATTTATATACTTGCTATGCTCTTCTAAAATTATGATACCAAGCTAAGTCATCACAGCATAAAATTCCCATATATACACAAGGCCATAGCCATCAGATTTGAAGTGATCGGGTTACTATTGGTTGCGTAAACATGCTGATATGTGGGGTCTGGGGGCATGCCCCCCAGGAAATTTGTTGAATTTAGAGGCTATGAGATTGCTTCTGAGACCATTTTTCAAGGTTTTGGGGCCAAAATGATGCTTTCGGTGGCCAGGCAACAGACTTCCACATGCATGAATATCTACCTTTCCTGCCTATTGCACCATACAGTACTGGTTTCAGCTTCCAATCGGTTGCTAATCGTGTGCAGTGTGTGTGTGGGCCTGTGTATATGTCAATTGAGCATTGGCGCTAATCGTGGTGACACTAAGCAAGCCATGAGTGGGGAAAAAGTGGTCTGATTAACCGGACTGTGGCTACGGCCCTGATACAATCTGAAAGGAAGTCCAATTTTCCCACAAGCGGCAGATGCTAATATCTATAGGCTAGCTACTCCATATCAAACAACTGCTTTTGGTCACTGCAAAGCCCATGCAAATTCCAAAGACGAAGCTAGCAGCCACTTTTATCAGCCATTGAGGTTTTTGGTTGGTTTGTGCTCATCAATCACAGCTCAAGCCAGTCCTTCAGCTTCCAGAATTGTTGACTTAGCACTCCAGTAACGATACAGAAGCAGTAAGTATGCATGCAACTTATAACATTTGCTCAGTGTCTTTGTTAGCTACCAGCTATACTACATGTACATAATTAATACATACAAGCCAGATTTGCTCTCCTGGTAGTAGAATTTGTATCCAGGGCCAGCACACACCGCTACTATCAAGATGGGGACCACTGCATAGAACACAACCACACAAAAATACGTTTTGCCATGACAACACCATCCAGCCTCCATCCCAAGTCTTCATATTATACCGTTCAGCTTACAGAATGTATGCAAAAATGGAGGGGAAAGGCCTGGTCTATTTTATCACCTGAATGACATCAATGTCTACCTAGCTAGGTAGACAGATGAGGGTGGTAGCTAGTTCCAGGACAGACCTGACTTAAAGGATGCACTCAGCACACACATTCTTCGTCCTGAAAGATGAGCGCAAGTTTTCCTCACTTGTGAATGTTCAGAATTCCAGTGCTTGGACAGACACTACAAGAAAGGGCCTCAAGTTTGTTCCTTCAAAGGACTCATTCTCCCCCCCCCCCCCAACCTCTGTCTATCTAGGTAGACATTGACATGATTCACATGATAAAATTGACCGGGCCTTCCCCTCTGTTTTTGCATTCAGTAAGCGATCAAAGGCTGGGCAGTAGGAAGGCTTGAGATGAGGTTACACCTCATTGAAGAACTCAGCATGGGCTATATCATATGTCTAGTCAGTGCATATCAATGATAAACCACCTAGTTATACGGAAATACCACCTTTCCTATGATAAATGTCTCTTGACATTCTGATTATAGGCTGCATCTCAGGTTTGAATGTACTAAAGTGTCTGAGTCATCCTGCCTTAAAGTCGTGTGGTAGCTAAACATGCATTTCCAGATAGCAACAGAAGCATCTCAATGGGTCTGTTTGTCCTTCTACTAACATATTTTGGTTTACATAGGAACATATGTATAAGCTGTGGAGTAATTGTCAAGCATGCTGAATATATCTACCTTCTTTTTCAGAAGCTTACTATTATTGGTGCTGCCATGCATGGTTAATACAATAGTATACAGTGAACATACACCACACTATGAGCCCAATCTTGAGCACCAGCCAAGGTATTTCCTTCACTCCCAGGATCATAACCAGTTTCCGGTACAGGTAGAATGCCTCTACGGCAGTCCATGAGAAGAACACCAGCATGAAGTACTGGAGGAGGGCAGCACTGATGCCACAGAGAACAGGGACAGGTGCAGTGATTGCTCCAAGAATGAAGGCAATGTACATGCCCATCAGAGCAAAGCAGAGATTGATGAGAATCTGTTCATGTTCCTTTTTGCGCAGCTTCCTAAAGAGCCAAAATTGCACATTGCTCTTCCAGTACGCCTTGAAATGACTGGTAACTTTGCAAATGATTTACATCTAAGCTCACCTGGATGCAAGATGTGTGATGATAAATGCAATGAGGCATAAGAGGGAGATGACCAGTCCAACGTAGGTGAAACTTTCCAGGACTACAATATACACACCATCAAGGGGGGGAACCTGACCCACAGTGAGATCCTATATATGTATATATATGATGAAAGGGAAGGGAACAAGATGGAGGTGAATCCAGCATGAGATAACCTAGCCAAATAATTGTGGAGGTTGTAGAGTTGCTGATTACTGCCTGTATACAATGATAGCTCCTCATGCACTTTGATACCCAGTATGTAGTACATTAAGTGTAGACAGCCTATATTGTGCATACTTATAATAGATAGTGAGAAGGTAATATAAACCAACTATATTCCATCACACTCTTGACTCACAAGCAGAAGACCAAAATGTCCAGGCTGTGAATACTGAGCTGTAAAAGTTGTGGGTACTTCAGTCTCAGATGAATTATCCAATGTGTGGTTCTGGTAGCAGGAATCAGTTATCCACACTCCTTGTGCTCCTATGTGATGCAGAATTATAGAGTTCGTAAGGATGTTTCAGGTGTACATACATAGCTATTTAGAGCTGACTGAGTAATCGCAATCTCTAAATAGCACTGTTAACAGACAACCTAGGCACACAATTATGAATTGTTATCAGTTTAAAATGCAACTACAGGCAATATAAATTACAGTAGAAACATACCATTTGCCTGAGGATCCCATTGTGAGCATAAAACACTGGTAGCATTGTCAACAGTCTGGGAAGAGATAAGCAAGCAGTGTGTCATTACAGTCCATCAACCTTTGATGCATTGTTTATGTAAGAGCTAAGTTCTAATGCCCTTCAAACTAAAACAACTTAAACAACTTCAATTTAATGCAGGAATGATTCTGGCTTAATGGATTATATATCTCCCACAAATGCATAAATATCCAAGCTACTTATCATTTGTTCACTTGACGTAGTTAAGATGGGCTCTCAAAATCCAAAAAGGATGTCTTCCATGCACCTATGTACTTCTTGTTGCTCTAATGTCATGTTAATGTACTTCAATGGTATCAAGGGCACAAGCATATAGCGTGGCTACTCTGCATGATTTTCATGCAAATGATACGTGTTTCCCACCCACCTCGCTTGCTTGGAATGTAACTGTAATTGGTGTCGATAGATTTCCCCTTGCAGTAGTTCCGTTCACCGTCACAGCTACAATGATTGAACCCACAGTAAGGTTACTTTGATTCTCATCTGAAGACTGAAAGAGAGTGTCTCTCACAAACACGGCATAAGACAGCCTCTGCTGTTCACTACTCTGTCCGAGGTCTCGGAATACTGATGCTGGAACTTGTACTGAAGCTGTCCTGTTTTGATATACCTTTTCCCCTGTGGTTGTTTCTATAGCCTCTTCTTTTATATTGCCACTGATGTCCATAGCATCCTGGACTGAGCCTAGATTAACACTAAGTGTTTCACCTTCAAAGTTGCTTGTGTTGATGTCATTCACACGAAGTGCATAGGTTTTTCGTGTAAAGGTGGCAGATGTAGAATTTGTAATTGCAAGGTTGTTGCTAAAATGTGTAAGACTATCCAGCAGCCTGCACAAAGCGGTAATATGGATGAAAAGCCATAATGAAATACGTAATGCACAAATTACCTTATCAGTCATTAATCAGGGCTTTATTTGGGGGAAGGGGGATAATTTGTCCCCCCTTGCCAGAATTCCCCTTCCCTCCTTGGAACTTGCAAGTCAAGAGTGCCTTATCAATACTAGTAAATGTGGTAACCATAAAAAATTTACCACTGAAAAAGTGATTTCAGAGGGTCTTAAATTTCCTGGGGGCAAGCACCCAGAACACCTGTATGATTGCTTAACAACACAGGAATCTTTAACACTGAACTATTGCCCCCTCTTGACAACTTTTCAAAATGCTTGAAGCCCTGGATTTGAATAGGAAATATGCCTTGTTAATTTGAATGATGTTCCAGGATTTTATTATCACAAATATGACATAAGCCAGTGAAACACATGCTGTACAGAGCAGCTAAATCATCGGAACCACTGGTTTGTGCTATATGCAGTTAATACTGATCAAGCTATATAATAGTGCTGGCTACACTAGCTGGCTAGTTGTGTACACCTGAAGACAGTTTGTGTATACTCCCCCCAACCCCGGTATAACTAGTAATCTGATTTAGACTACAGAGTACATACTTCGACATTCTGATCCAGCTCTTATGCAAATTGATACGTTGATTGGTAGCTGGATGCTGAAATTGTTTTAGTGTTTCACATAAGATTTGAATCTGAGTATAAAGTGTCATTGCAAGTGTGCAATTTTGCAACTGACAAGGCCGCCTAATGGAGGCATGGCTGGGGATAACACTCTTTTGGTGGTTTGTGCAGGGAAACCTAATGTATGTGTTACCTTAGCACCAGTAAAATATTACTTTGGAATTTATAATCTAACTATTTGAAAGCTGCATGTGTTACAGGTGTTGTTCAGAGCTCCAAGTACCTTCTGGAAGACTGTGTACTGTTTTGACTCATTGCAAGTACAGCTGCATCAGCTTGAATCACATTGTCAATAGTTTCCAGATACCCCTCTCTTACCTATAAATGAATGTATGCATTAGCAGGGCTTACTTGTGTGTTCTAGAATATAAATGTAACATCCCTTGGGTGCAAACATTAGGAGACAATGATTGTGAGTTCTTCTTTGGAGTACACTAGTGGAGTTTTTATTTATCTATTTATTTATTTATTTATTTTTATCAGCAAAAGTAGATTAACAGTTCCTAGGCACAATTTCCAGCCGCTGTACTTGTATAATCAATAAATACCCAAATGCCCAAAACAAAACATCCAATTCTCAAATGCTCTACATAACCACCCTATCTCCCACACAATGCCCAAATTCCCAATACTCAAATGCCCATTCCAAGAAATAATTTGAATTCCCCGATGCCTTATACATAGCACCCAATGTAACATTAACATGTGAGTACCACATGCATAATGCCATGATATAGACACATATCTATATACCTCTTCATTTGTAGTTGCAATTGTTGTTAAATTCTCAATGATGGAAGCAGCCAAAGACACATCGATTGCATTGATCTCTGCCATGTTAGAAGTGATGTTGGCCAAAGTTACAGCAACTTGTTCTGGCGATTTTTCTAGGAGCTATATCAAATAAGCATTACCATGAATCTGGTAATCTGGCATACACAATGAACCTTTGCTATAATTATTTCTATAGTGTAATTTTCCTCATACCATCTCAGTTGTACAAAGTTGAAATGTAATGTCAGTGAAGCCACACTGGCTGTAGTCTACAGGCTGCCAACTGGCTCCAGAAGTTTGATTCCCTCCACATGTGCGAGTCGCATTAGGTTGATGAGTGCCCATGCCAAGGTTGTCCAGACAGGGGCATGGGTGAGAACGAGTGACGTTAATATCAGATTCAGGCCAAGTCAATGAGATAGACGGAAAGTCTGAATTGAGGGGATCATTCTCCAAAGGTAGACATTCACCTACGGAACAAAATTTTCAAGTTAACATGCTTTGCAATTTGGTAGGGAGCACACGCATGGTGCCCTAAGACAAATAGCCAACCTGAAACATTCATTTCAAAGTTTGAGGTAGAATTAACACCATTGCTTGCAACGCAGCTGTACTGCCCTTCATCAGATGGACCAACATTGCATATTTTCAAGAAGGATCTCATTAGAGTAACTCCACCCTCTGTGATGTTAGCCTCATACGTTGTTATCCGATCAGAGTCTGAGTTGTTAGTCAAGAGGACTCCATTCTTGGTCCAGGTAATACTGGGAGAAGGTATCCCATATCCAAGACAGGTGAACATCAAGGTATTGCCAGACCCAACTGTAGTGTTGTCAGGAGCTAGAACAACCTGGGCAGGTATTCTCACTGAAAAGCAAATGGTTGAGTGTAAACTAAATCTGTACTGGTAAATCACCTGGGAAAGTAGTCCTATGGCAATTCTAACTTTTCGCTACACTCTGTTTTATAAACCTATAGCTATGGTTTATGCTCAGGCTACACTGCTCTCTGAACACAAAAGGCCAGATTGCAAGATTGTGGCAGTATGTCTTGCAATTCATGATCAACAAATGTCTGAGCTAGTCCTCCTATAAATTAAATTCTTGGTAAAATCTTGGTGAAGCCTTCTTTTAGCAGGATAAACTGTAGTCACTGCATGGGAGCATCTTAATTGGGGTGAGGTTATTAACTACATGCAACCATAACGTTATAGCAAAAGTATAGCTAAACAATACCATTCACTATAATATAACTAGCTAGAGCTTAGGTATTTAAATTGCCTTGATTCAATGGGTGTCTCATTATAAGAACTGTATAGAAAATTACCTGACTGTGCAGTGATAACATTCAAATTGGCTATAAGCCACAGAAAAGCTGCTACAGCTTCTTTTCTCATGTTGCTTTTCCTGGATTCTAGATCAGCTGTAGAACACAAAACAGAAGAGCCATGCAGCACTTTGCCAAAACTGGGAGCTAACTGGATTCACTCTGAATATACTTCCGCTACAAAGTCTCAAGCTTCATGTGTATACTGTATAGGGCTAGCTATATTCCAATTTGAATTCAGATCTTTTTATGCCAAGGGCTAGTTAGTTACACTACTACATAAACATATTTTATAGAGTCAGGGTGGTGATTGTGTCAGAACCTAAACTGCGCATTGTTTTTAGCATGAGATTTGCACCCGAGTGCTTCTCTACAACAGTAGTCTCAAGAGACTGTATGGCTGCAGAACAACCACCAAAAATTGCAGGAATTTACAAACAATACCATCCATTTCACCAGAAGCTTGTATTTAGGCTAAGAAAAAATAAACAACCAACAATGCCTACAAGATGGTGTTTCCATGTGTCAATACCCACAGGAAGTTTTGATTTACTAAGACACTGTTTAAAGTTGCTTAGGGGGTGTTTAGTGCATATAAAAACTATCCGTCTTCATAAACAACTCTGACAAACAACAACTCCGATAAACAACTCTGATTACACTAACATTTTGTGGATTTTGTTGGCTGTCAATATATCCTGTGCATGGAGTGTTGAACCTTTTGTTATGCCCTGATCACAATCTTGAGAGAGTACTGCAGAGTGCTACACTAGACCAAGCCAAATAACAGAGGTATACCATCACCTGGAATGCTCCCCCTGATGAGTTAAGACACTACAGTTGCTACCTTTTAAAAATGTGTGTACATACTCACAATGAGGGACAAATGCAGACAAATGCAGATACACAGATTGAGATGCCATTATAATCTGTCTATTATCTGTCATTTTTCTCAGGTTTGTTTCCTGTATGTCTCACATGCATGGGTGATTAACTGGACATCCATGACCAATCAACTCCCTGGGGTAGCTGTTTCATGCTGAGTACAGTGTCTTCTGTGTGCTTGTATATAGACTATCTAGCTCTCCACATACTGAGCCCATGGTTGTTCTAGAGGTCCAACCTTCTGCGTATGTAATTAGAGTAAACCATCAATAATCGGACACCAGCGATAATCGGATGCTCGTACACGGAGACTAAGCCACGCAGATACTCGGTTATGCCATGGAAAGGAAGGCGGAGTCCACCGTATCCGGCGCTACAGGCGATTAGCGTAACTGTGCGAAACATTCGATAATCGGATAAAATAATGTATTTTCGGACGCCGCTTCCTGTTCCCTTTCTGAAGTAACTCTCGGCAAGATTTCTGCACTGTTGGAAAGCTGCAAGACCCTGCTGCTGCACGCCAGATATTCGTCGCCGTAGCTGCCTTGGGCGCTGAGGGGTGTTGACGAAAATTGAGTGGGTTGCTGCATCAATGATCGGACAGTGGATTTACGTATTTTTTTCGCCGTGGACACCCCAAGCTACGTAATAGGCCAACAATACTGGTATCATTGGAATCTACAGGTCCTTACCAACGTAACGGTGCAAGTCTCGTCTTTATGCGTTGTGTGGTTCTCGAGATACAGTTGTTTTTCCGCCTTCATACGGGCCTAGTTACAGGAAACTAAGTATATGAATCAAGAACAATTGTATCTCGGGAACCACACAACGCATTAAGACGAGACTTGCACCGTTACGTTGGTAAGGACCTGTAGATTCTAATGATATTAGTATTGTTTGCCTATTGCGTAGCTGGGAGTGTCCACGGCGAAAAAATACGTAAATCCACTGTCCGATCATTGATGCAGCAACCCACTCAATTTTCGTCAACACCCCTCAGCGCTCAAGGCAGCTATGGAGACGAATATCAGGCTTGCAGCAGCAGGGTCTTGCAGCTTTCCAACAGTGCAGAAACCTTGCCGAGAGTTGCTTCAGAAAGGGAACTGGAAGCGGCGTCCGAAAATACATTATTTTATCCGATTATCGAATGTTTCGGACAGTTACGCTTATCACCCGTAACGCAAGCGGGGATTGACGCTCGAGCTCCATTTTTCAGTCGCCGGATACGGCGGACTCCGCCTTCCTTTCCATGGCATAACCGAGTATCTGCGTGGCCTAGTCTCCGTGTACGAGCGTCCGATTATCGCTGGTGTCCGAGTATTGATGGTTTACTCTATGTAGTCTATAGACATGTGTAAATTGTAGCATGCAAAGAGCCAAACCTCCGTCTAGTCTTGTGTTGCTCAGTCCAAGGAGCTCCTCTAAGTCTACCAATGAGATGAGATATGAGTTTTAAATTCACATTAATTTGTATTTTTAAGGTCACTCCAGTACAGGGGCGAATCCAGGGTCGTAAAAAAAAAAGGGGAGGGGAGCACTCGAACGTCAACGAGTCTTCAAAGCACCCATGCAAGCCTCAAACGTCGACGGGATATTCAGTCCTCAAAGTAACTCCTTGTAGGAGTTATTTCTCAGCTTGGACCCTCGCTGAGTTAAAGCACCGAAGGATGATACTCGAGTAAAAGCTGCATGTGTAAGCGCAATATGGGCCCCCAAAATCTCTAGCTGTAAGTATGGAGATGGTACGGGCTTTCAAACGTCGACGAGATTTTCGGTCATCGTACACGGCACGAAGCTCAGAAGCTCCAGGTAAATGTTACCCTTGAAAAAGCTATTTCTGAACTTGGACCCTCATCACGGGGCCCAAGAATGATGCTCGACCGATGCGAAATCTTAAGGAGGTAGAGGGGAGTTGGGCTATGGCCCTCCCAGCTCCCCCTGGATCCACCCTTGGTCCAGCAGTCCAGTAATCCCGTAGTCCAGTAATCTAGTCGTCCAGTCCAGTGTTTACAGACTCCCATGCATTCAATCATGATACTAGTATGAAATACCATGCCAGTATATACAACACTCATGGTCATGCATAGTCAACTGTTATATACATGGGGTAGATGTCTTAGACTACTGATCACTCCTAGATTTTTTCTCTCCCTGGTCAGAACGGGCTACTGGATAAAATCGGCAATGCACAAGTAGCCGATTTGTTTTGCATAGAAAAACTTTTGACGTGCACATCCACTTCGAAGATCTTAAGAGTTTCTCTGTCTACTCCAACAGCGACAGGCGCGCAAGTGAGAGACTTTTAATTCTGTTGCGGTGCACGTCTTCCCAGCGGAAAACGTGCATTCGCACTGTCGCAAGCAAAATAGCGCTAAAAATTAGTATCGTACGGCAAATATTATCAAAGTAGTAGTAAGTCTCATTCTACACTATACGATGCATCACCTTACCTGTGTAGATCTTGTGTTCAAACAGCATAGATCGAGTCCTAGCTCGGTTGTCAACGTTCAATCGGACCAGGGTTATATGTTATCCCTGATCATCTAGTCAAAGCTAAGATGTTTACATGTTTATATATAGCTAAGCTACGTAGACGGGCTAGCCTCGTTCCCATGCAGGCCTCCCCCATTAAGTTTGTTCTGCACATGAACGCAAACTGAAGAACAAAAAACGGGGAGGCCTGCATGGGAACGCGGGGCTATACGTGAAAGATTGTCAGGGGGGAGCCCAGGCAACACCTCAACTCGTTCCCGCACCTTTAATATATATACGCGCAGTGCTTGTACAATGAACGGTTCTGTGGTGCTACTGTTAGGCCTATAAAACAAGCCAGGGCATGCATACCTCGAAGAGAAAATTAGAGTGGTTGAGATTATCAGATTCTGTTTTCAAGAAATACATAATTTATTTTGCATGGCAAGAGGGGGAAGATGGCAGTATATAGCTGCAGGAACCAAGTTGGGCCTTTAGAGTGCACACTCCTACAATCTTCTCCACAGTATGGCCGGGTTGAGTTATCAATATGTGTGTCGGGGAGCTAGTGATTGGCTACCAGTGTATAAATACCTAGCTAATGCTGTTGACTACTTCTATGATCACTGTCATGTAGATACATGATTGTCACATAATAAAATTAATTATTATTCTTCATTGGATGGATTCAGTGTCACGTGGTATAGCTATGAACTATAGCTATAGAGAGCATGTATTAGTCCTTTTTTGGTTAACAGTACACTGGTCACTAGCCTCTGAGGCTTGATCACACCAGTTGGTATCTCCCCTGAATACATTTAGCTGCAAACACTATCAAAGTGACCAATAACACAGCTAAATCTCTATACTTGCTTCATATCTTGTGTGCAGTATTTTTGACTCATTTTAGCTATATGTGTATGTGACCAAATTCATGCAGGGCTATAGATGACTGCAACAAGTATACAATGTCCAAATCCACCTTCCATGCCCAACAAACAAACTAGAGGTTACCATCATAGCAATAATGTTTACACTGAGATGTGAGCAACAACCTCATTTTGTACACAGCTATGTGAAACTTGTACACTCTCCATCCTGTATCATCCCATCACTGTGATGAGTGCCACTACAGGACCATTATCAACAAGATACTGCAACATGTGTATGAAGGACTATCCTGAAGCTCTGGGATTCTTAACTCTGTGAAATGATCACATTTCAGTGTATACCAGCCACATCAGCTACGTTGGGGTCACTGGAGTGACAGTGATATTGCCATAGATTAGGAGCTTGCAATTGGAGAAAAGTTCTCCTTTGTAAACAGGCGGTACAATTTGAATGTTTTGTTTACAGCAAGTGGGTCAGGCTAGTTCTGCTAGTTCTGCACAATGAGGTATAATGTCTATGACATTGTAGTTATACAAGCTTTCAACAAATCCCAGCATTCGTTGCATTAATACTGCAAACAAGAAATGATAGGGTAAGAAGGCCTGTGTATGAGGCTACAGGACACCTCAGGGAACTTCATTTTTCATGATGGCCATGAACAAACATTTTACATAATATCTTTGGTGTAGACGTTAACTATTAAGATATATACAGTGTATAGGCATTAGTTCAACTTCTTGAGATCTGGAAACTTCAGATCCTGTTGAGGAAAAAAAGTAAAAATGAATGGAAGCATCTGAACACTGACTGGAAGAGCATGCTGAGAACCAGAACCAGATCAGTCTTGACCAGTGATATACTGTACATAATTATGGGAACACCTGAACCTGGAAATGATAATGAGCTAAAAAGTAGAATCCGTAAGCAAACCTTTTTGGCTACCAGCAAAAACAAAAGGGCTACAGTCATCTAGGCTCATTCTTGCCTCATTCCAGGCCCCAGCAAAGAGCCTAGATTTGAGGATAGGTATACATTCATGCTAACCGCTTGCGTCATGCTCAACACTTCTGCTACATGGGTCAAATAAGCCAAATACAATTTCTCCATTACTAGTGAGCTGCAGCAACTACCATTGAATCATCACCATGAGATCTGCTCTAACCTACAATTCAGGTACTGAATTATAATGAGAGGGGTGTTATTTTAGGTTGAGGAAGGCATCCAACAAATTTCTACTTATGTAATAGGAAATGTGTAAGTACTTGCTTTGGATATGTTGGCATTCTAAACAACAACCATATTCCACTGAATACAGAGTTTTGCAGAATCTTTGCAACGCTACTTAGAATGCGTAAAGCGAAAACCCGTAGTGACTTCCTTATATGGAAGTCAAAATTTGCACTGCTGAGGCTATGGTTATGTAATATGACTCACCCTTTATCTAATTATGTGACTATGTAGGAGGTAATATTTTGTTCACAGCCACTTAACTCTTTAACAACCATAGGCTATTTACTGGGAAGTGTTTATTAGGCTATGGATACCTTCCATGGTCCTTATTTTCACTTCTGCTTGGAACTAGCACTGGAAACTTGACTCAAAGCTTTATTGACATGTTCTCTGTAGGTTCATGACCTTGGACACACCCACTCATTTGCGAGCGTTCAATACTCAGGGCCCTCCAACCAGAGAACGCTCCTCCGGACTAAAAGCTGCCTAAAATGCCAGAAATGGAGTCCTTACAAGGTGAAAGGAGCGTTTTCTACACCCGTTTGTGCAAGAAAGCAGACAAATGGCCCACCTGGCATTGACCAAGGCTTTTCTACAGGCAGCTGCAACTGCCGCCATGCACTGTCAGCCAGAGCAGTGCACCCACCCACCTCCCCCTGTCCCACCCTTTCTGCTAGCGCAGAACCTATCTTCAAAACGGATTGCGCCAACTGATAACATGCGGCCAAAAATCTGACGACGCCATATGGCGTCATCGGTTGTTAAAGGGTTAATTATCAACCAAACACAGCTGGGCACTTTAACGCCTTGCGCTTGTGTGTTGTAAAGATTCTGCAAAACCCTGTAACAATATAATTATATGAAATAAAGAAAGCATCAGTGAGACCTACCTGTGCAGGGTACCTCCTCAAAAGGATATCCAAGTCAAGGATGGGCATCAATGCAGGTCTGGAGACAACAATATAAGAACAAGTTAATGTTTTCCTACAACACACACTCAAGTATCTGCATTAATTTAAGTATACCCTCACACTAGTACACAACGTATGGCACAACTGAGCTTTCTATTACTAGCCACACTTTTCACTTCTACACATCTATGTTAAGTAGTTACTTGTAACTGGAGATATATACACTGGTGAAAGTTAGCCTCTGAAGACCTTTAGAAAGCTGAATAAACAAGTGTACCATCATTCTAATAGAACAGTGCACTGTATCGCAAAACTATTGTTAAGGGTGGGGCTCATATGAGATATTCATGCACCTTCAAAGCACATGTGAACCCACACGTATGGTTTGAACACATCATCCTGGTACTCACTCTGTTACACATTAGTCTTGTTTCCAGGATCCACTCCAAAAATAGGAAAAAGGCCTGGTCACACTTGTAAAATTTCCCATATGTGCTGGGGTCAGCGTATTAGTAGCTAGTTACATGGTAAGCTACTTATAGTTGATGATAGTGTTACAGAGTATGTGGATAGTCCTTGCCAAGGGCCAACTAGAGGCTAATTCTTGGAGGTTAGATTAGGAGCTCATCAAGCACAAACATGCTCCAAGCTCTAGACCTACAGAAAGTCTTCCAGCATCATTCCCACTTTCTAATGGTCTTGGTATGAGGTTAGTAGTCCTTGAACATGACTTGTTGAAGGTTGCTGACTTGGCACCTATGGAAAGTTTGTGACCAGATTTTTTCAGGGGAGGGCTGGGATTGAGGCTATAAGATAGTCTGGACTTAGATATTACACATTCTGGGATGTTACCTACATACCTTCCATGGGCACATTGAAATGGCAGCTTGCATTGTGAAAGGGACTGGACCAAGGATTCACACTCCTCCAGTGTCAAAGGATCACCAAATTTTATTGCACCTGTGAATGTATAAAGAAATCATAATGAAGAAGGCATTCATTTTAGCCAAGCCTTTTCAACTCCAGGAGCTGGTCTCACAAAGTAAAGTATGTTTGATCACTTAGCCATAAGCCACACCCATTGGTGTACATAAAATCCTTTTCCGATACCAGCTGTTACTAAGATGTGCTAGAAATTCACTTTTAACCTTTCTTTGTGGGCATCTAAACCAAAATCTGTACTAAGCCATTACTGTCCAGTACACATGTGTCATTTGAAATATCATTTTATTATCCATTTATCATTCATGATGTACGTGCTTTTGTTGCCAAACTTCTTTAGTATGTAGGAGATAATTCATATACATGTACAATCCATACCCACTCATCAACATCAATGACATCAAGGTGCTGCAACTATGTGGCAACAACTACTCAGCACTCCATGTCCCAACCTTTCTTTTCAAAACCAAAACTCACCTGTCTTAACAGTGGATGTCTACTATATAACGAACACTTAACAAATCCCGACTGTCCTTCCGTTCACTTCAATACTGTAGCAGCCCTGAATAGCAGACACCCCGCTACTCCATATAACAGGACACTTTTTCCACTCCCAAGTGTACACAAACAATACTTAATGACTCCGACTTAGTGGACACTCATCGATCTTTTCAGCAAGATTGTCCACCTTACTGTATACCGAATGGCATCATTGGAATCTGAAGATGCATATATGCATCAATAGTTGGTAATTAAAGGATCCACCTATCAATGAACACGTACTCTGTTAAGTGGTCTCATTTAGATACCACATATGCTACGTATATGAGTCTGTAATCAGAGAGTCGGTAGACTCTCTATGTAGGGATGGCGCCGACGCGCAATATATGCAATACTTAAGCAAAAGCCGTATAACTTCACCACAAACACGCAAAAAGCTTATTTAAGCGCCCAGGCCTCCTCTTTGAGTGCCTTTGTGATCAGCAAGACTCATGTAAGTGGCCAAAAGCCATGCGGAAGACAGCTAAACTCAAAAGTGTGCGATAGCAAAAGTGCCATTTTTCGTATTCTTCTTTCTTTCTTTCTTTCTTTGTTCCGACCACTTTGTAAATTATGATAACTCGAAAACGGCTCAAGTATTCACCTTGATTTTAGCACGAAACGGATGCTCATCACAGCGCTCAGCTTCCCAACCACTCAGCGTCTTCATAGCTTCAAATTCACCCTGGTCAACAAAAGCCATTCACAACACTCTGAGGCTGCTGTCCGTTGCTTAGGACGCCATTTTCTAATTTTGTACGCATGCGCACACAAAGTCTCGTTCCCAGACCAAAGATCACGGTCATTGGTCTGGAAGCGAGAGTACACAAGCGAGCGGGCATGATGACTGGTACGGTCTTTTCCCCCGCGACATTGGGCAAGGCTTATGAACACCACGTAGGTAAGGCGCTGCATTCAGCTGCCTACTCACAGCTTTAGTGAACTGTAAAGCTAGGATGGTCAGTTGTCAGTATGATAGTTTTCTGTGCTGCAGCTGGTCAGTAATTTGACAATTGAATCATGAAATTGGTTTCACAAAGTTTGGTACGGAGAGTGGTTGGCCCTTCAGCAGGTTCTAGCTGGCTATATTATTACATGCCTGTAACCACTACTATTAAAACTGTCAACGCCGTTCCAAGTTCTGGTGTTGTGGATACACTTGAAATATTCTTCTTTGGCTTAGGTCTAACTCTAACTGAGATTAACATCAAAAAAGTACAGAAACAAGACTTAAAAAATGTAAAAAGATGTAGGGATGGCATGCCAAAAAGTATGCAAACAAGGTAGGGATAATGCAGGAAAGCAAAGGTCAACATATTGGCAAAGCCCCATCCCTACATCTTTTTCACACTACAGTTAGACAGTGCATGTGGGTCTTCTTATAATGTTCACAACCTTTACTGGCAGTTCATGGCTGTATCCTTGTTCTCAGGCCACTTCCTTCTCCCACGTGGCCTGGGAACAAGGCTAGTATGACCCTATTGGTAGCATTATGTTATACGGAACCTCTTCAACAACTTTAAGCAGTGAGTTAGAGTAGACTGCAGATTTATGATATAAGTGTCGTTAAAGTACATGGCATGGTTTTAGCCTCGTCCCCAGGCCACTTTCCTTCTCCCACATGCCGGCTCAGGAACGAGGCTATAAATATGATCTAGCAGCATTGCATCAGCTGTAGTGTGAAAAAGATGTAGGGATGGGGCTTTGCCAATATGTTGACCTTTGCTTTCCTGCATTATCCCTACCTTGTTTGCATACTTTTTGGCATGCCATCCCTACATCTTTTTACATTTTTAATGTTTTTTAAGTCTTTACTCTAAAGACTTGCGAGACAATACAAAAGGCTGCCTTGAGTCTATGTAACCAGAGCCATGCGCGTTGGAAAATAAATGGTTTAGGGCTTCTTATCTCAGCTGGGAATGGTGTGAGGCAAAGAAGAGGAAATTATAAGTGAGAAGAACACAGTGCTCCTAGCTTGAGCTGCTCACCACAGACACATCAGCCCTCACAATCCTCTATACATATTGTACAGGTGGTACTGAATGCCTCAGTCTCACACATGGTAGCCCATTCATCAGTATGCACCATCAGAACGCTGTTAGGGATCAACCAAAAACACCAAGGGAAGCCATGCTTCTCTTACTCTAAATGCAGTGTTGCTATGTCCTTGTAGTGTTTCCCATTGATGTCACCCTAACGGAGTCTGATGGCACATGGTGAGTAGCTACCATGAGACTAAAGCAAAGTGTAAGTGAGAATCCTCCCCTATTGGGCATGCTTATACTCGTTACATAAAACATACATACCGTGGCAGGCTTGTGAGTTCAGCACATTAGAGATGGCTGAAGGGAGGGTAGAGCAACCACCAGATGTAGTCTGAAGCAACTACAGGATTGGAAAAAGAAGTGCAAATACACAAACTACTACTAACATACATGCTCATGGTAATAAATCATCCCACCAATTCTGATTTTCAATGTCCTTTTGTGTCTTCCTGCTTCTAACACAGGATTTCAGGAAGTGCTTGCATGCACACTCAAACACATAAAAACTGTAACGTTTAGTCAAACTGTTTTTCATAAGTTGGTAACAGAAAACCTTCATAGAAGCAACCGTTGCAAAGTTTGAGTTATTATCACCAGACACAAATGTTAGCCCTTTGTGCTCTCAGGCCAAACTCTGCCATCTATAATCAGTAACATAATAGCTTGACAGACAAGGAGCCCAACCCTTGGCAGATGGGAGCACATCCCATTGCTGTAGGTAACAAAACAGTGTGATGTCTTTGCTAATTAGCACAAATGTGCAACACTATACTTGTATGATACATTGGATGAGCCATGGAAACACCAACCTATATCGCCATGGAAATTTTAAGTATTAGGTACAGTGGTAATCAGGATATCAAGGCAGTTAACAGCAATCTCCTACTATGTTAAGAGCTTACCTCCAGGTGTTTGACGATCATTTCCTGGAGAAACAAGTAAACAAAACTAGTAGCTTATTGGAATGAAAGGATATAATTGCACCTTAGGAAGTTACAAATGACAGAATATCAGCAAACTGCTGACACTATTCAGTTGTGCTGCATACTGGTGTTCTCTTCTCCCTTCTCTTACACTGCACTTACCTGCAGAATCTCCAGTGCCACGGTGGGTCTCCCTCTCCTAAGCTCTGAGGCCTCCCTCTGCACAAACACAGTGGGAAGAGATGACACCAGAACAGCATCACCACGAAACACAAGGAACACACCTGTGGACAGTCAGTAACTTTGTATCAATCATGCAGGGTTCTCCTGGCAAACCAGCTTATAGAGCTAATGTATTCAGACATACATGTTGAAATAGTGTACTAGTGCAGACAGTAAACACACAAAATCGTCCTACCGTTATGTACTGTTTGGAAGCATGGACAGGTAGTCTGTTTACACACCGTAGCTTTCTCTTGGACCTATATGGATCTAGCCTCTATCTATCTCCAAAAGCTGAAAAAAGGGGAAGGCCCCTTTCTCCGTTTTTGGAGTGCTTGCAAAAATTGGAAATATATAAGGCCTGGGAATGAGGCTATTATATGGATATCTCATCACTATAGTATATAGTTATGCTAAAAGCTGCACACAAAGAGCCTCTCAGTCATGTCAGGTAGATGCATGGTGGGTAATGCCAACCATCCCACATGAATGTATGTAGTATCTCCTCTTTGTTACTCCACATGGCTTTATTTGCATTGTTGAAGCCACTGAAAGCAAGGACAGATAGTTCATCAATGTTGTCACACCCCTCCAAAACATAACTGCAAAGTACCATCACTAAAATGTTGACATATATAACTGAAGGCATACAAGGTGAACTGATCAGCTACAACAGTCCCACTGCAAAAATGATACCAAAGAAGAAGCATGTAATTCATGAAGCAGTGCAATCTCATCGACTCTCTGGGTAAGCTGTATATGTATTGTGTTTGTATGTACTGACCTATAGACTCGAGCTGTTTGCGGAAGAGCTTTGCCAACCTTCTCTCTGAGGGCTGCAGGCTGATAGCTATGGGTGGATGCACGTGGGAGGACTTTATTCTCAAATTTGAAGTTGGAGGAAGGGTAGCTGAAGTGGGAAGGTTGTCTGTAGAGGGAGTACTATTTTCCCACAAGTCTGTATAATAAAGTAGCAGTAAAATGCAAGGTGAGATAGTGTCTGCTGACAAGTAGAAGTTGATTGACTTGTTACCTGCAGTGAAGGCCTCCAGTCTGACTCTCTCATGGGCAGCATGTTGGTCAATGACCACCAGCAGATCATGAGTACCTGTGAGATAAGCACTGCCTTTTCATCTACTAGGTATACATATCAAGTGGCATATGTGTGTAGCTGCAAGTTCAGGCACCTACCATTGTTGTTCCTGTCCATGAGACAGGCTATAAATTTGTTGTCAACTTGACCTAGTACCTGAGGTAGGAAGAGACAGGACAATGCTGAAAGTTTGGTTGGTATGTACGTAAGTATACCTAAAGGTATATGTGGACTTAATGTAAGTAGGTGCACCTAAAATTAATGTGTGGAATTAAAGTTTTCTCTGCATGTACAAGTACCTATAAAAGGTATGCATGAAATTAATGTTTAGATCGCATGTAAGTGTACCTATAAGCATGTATGGGCAAGATGGTGAATCAGGGTGGGAAATAAACTGTAGCTAACCTCACCTTGATATTCTGGAACATCTCTTTGGAGAACTTGTACTGGTTGATCACACGGTGCACCCTAATCTGCTCCCTCCGACAGCCAGAATACTCAATGTTCAAAATATCCTGAATGATCAGTATGCATAGTTGTGTATATAGTGAATGGTAAAACAGCCTATCAGTCTCAGGCAGTTTAAACAGATCTTGATGATAAGCTGCATGCATATAAGTAATCTTGATTTCCCTATGCACAATGGCACAAACCTCATGCCCAGCCTGGAAAGTGGGATTCTCCCACCCCTCGAGCAATGTTGCCACAGAGCATGTCTCATCATGGGAGCTTTGGTACTGTGTCTGCTCAAGCTGCTTCAGTTCAAAGTCATGCCTCCACTTTGAATCGGCCTCATTCCCACAACCTGACTTCTGTTCAGCATGCTTATTGAGAAAGCCACGGACTACAGAGCTTGTAGCAGTCTCTCCTTCTGGTGAGGATGGTGTAGAGGACAATCTTGTGGATAGAACCCTCTGATGCTTCGGTCTGGGAAGAAAGGAGCTAAAGTCATGAGACAAATGTGGAGCAGCCCTCAGTGGCTTGGCTCCAAGTGTGCTGACATTACGATGGACTTGAGCATTACTGGTTGAACCACAGCTGTCTGTGGAATTATTCATTGAATCTGTAGCAGTAAGATTTACACCCAATGAAATATCAGTGCTACAGTTGTTTTGTAAGGGCATGCCTTCTGTTTCAGTGCATGAAGTGTATTCTTCCATTAAACTGGCAGGTTTCTCAGTTGTGCATTTGCCAGTGCTTCTGTGCATGTACACCCTTCGACCAGTAGCTGGATCAATCGTTTCTTTCCACTGGGACATGTTGCTAACACTAAGCTGACTGTGACCATAGTCCAAACTATATTGGTCCTGAGATCTGGTACTTTCAGTGGTACTGTTGCTGTAAACATAGAGATTGTCACTAGTAGATGAAAGTCTGGAATTGCGAGAAGACTTGCATTCACCGGATGCTTCCAACTGGGTTAGTGCAAGCTGTTGACTACCAAGGTGAACGCATTCTGGTTGTGAATGCACAGGGTGTTCTACTGGCACTGTACTCAGGCTGAACTGACCTGAATCTTGATCAGTGAATCTCTCTTGGAGGTATGCCTGGGAGTGGTCAACAGATGACATGGAATGCGTGAGAAGATGTCGGAATGTAGAAGTGGTGTGCACTTCTGCAGTCTGTTCTAGTGAGGGCTGTAGGATTGATGTTCCAATGCCACTGTCACTCAGATATAAATTGCTGCTGCATACAGCACTCATACTGAGATCAACCACTGTTGGTTGGTGGTGAGCAGTTGTAAGACTAGAGGCTTCCTGTCCTGCTGCTAGTATGGAACCAGTAGGGGCAGTACCCAACATGGAACGTGCTTTCATTTCTGATTGAGGGGCTGATGTACTGACTGGAACAGTGGTGTTCCTCTGTGGGAAGTTCCTAGGGTACCTTGGCTGATAGGAATGTTGCAAGAGTTCATGACTGCCATGAAGCTGAGAATACACAGAGGTATTGACTTGAACGGGTCCAGTGAGGTTTTCACAAGACATGGAGCTTTGGTGGTATGTGTGACGTCTACTCCAGCCATGCAACCCATGTTGGCATTCGTCAGTGACAGCTCCATCACAGGATTCTGCACAATGTTCGGAAGATGCAGAGTGCTCACTACTCAACAGTGAGAATGTAGAACATCTTGACCTGTTGACATTAGAACTGTCAGCAGCTGTAGGTTTGTAATAGCTGCTTTCATAGACTCGTCCTTTTATAGTAGCGTTTGGAAGTGAGTTGAGGACTCTCTGTGAAGCACCAGGTAGTTGGAAACCATACAGTGGTAGAGATTGAGAAAAATCCTGGCGAGCAGAAGGAACATCGAAGCTTGTGCAAACTGTGTTCATCAGCCCTCCAGGACTGCCCTGTAATGTATCAGTGCATGTACACACAGGGGTAGACTCGTGGAGCGGCTTCCCAGCTGCAACAAGTGTCTGTGTAAGAGGAGTTACTCCACTTCTCTGAGTAGACATAAGTGCACCTGCTTGTTTGGGAGATTTCTGCTTTGAAATATGAGCTGACTTACTTTTGTGTATGAGCTTAGCCAACTTTGAGGAGAGGTTACATGACTGAAGTGGTGACCGAAGGGGAGTGTCTAACCCAACCAGAGGCCTGCTCAGTGTCTCTTTCTGCAGGTTGCTAACAGAAACCGTTGCAGAGTTTGTAACATTGCTGTTGACTTCTGTTTGAGAGGGAAGGGAAGAAATAGTTGAAGATCTAGATGAACTATTTACACTTTCACAAACAGAGTCAAGATCAGTTGTTCTAGAGCTATCAAATGGATTCCAAAAGAGTGGGCCAGGGCGTGAGCTTGCTAGTATGCCTCCAGATGAAGACTTTGCACAAACAGAAGCTTTGTGTCGGAATGAGCTCACATCAACTTCAGTGCTGTGGCACCTAGCAAAAAGTGGTTCATGACCAAAGGCTGACTGTGACACCGGTTGCAGCCGAGACTGGCTATAGGGAATTTGGGTTGGTGGCTCCTGGATGCACTGAGGTGGTAGACTGGATGGATTCAGAACACTGCATCTTGTAGCCGTTGTATAAAGTATTGTTGTGTCAGACTCCATTTTGTATGCATGCTTTCCACCAGTTGTGAAAGCCTGTAGGGCGTTTTGACTGTTTTCTCTGTTAATAGCAAGATAACTATGTTGCAGTGGATACTTCTGGAGTGTCCTCTCACCTATCACTTCACTGATACTAATATGAGAATCACTGCCTGGGCCGTCAGACTGCAAACATGCAGTTGGCTGTGAGGACAGATGGACAGATCCAACAGTGCAGCTGTCACTGTAGTCAGCTTCATAACCAGTCATGGATGACAGAAGACTGCTGCTAGCATTACTCCCCTGAATGGGTGCCCCTTCTGCTTCTTCACACGGAAAATTCTGAGAGCTTGCAATTGTAGCCTTTTGACCAGTATTGTCATCTGTGGTTTTAGATTGTCTCACTGTTCGGGACCTAATAGTGCCCGGCAAATCAAGGTCAAATGTCACTCTGGAACCAGAGAACTTGCTGATGTGGGGAGGAGGAACATTGCTCAGTGACTGGCTGCTAGATTGTGAAGCTGAATGCACAATAGTTTTAGCTATGTCTTCCTTCTGACTGCTTGTACTGACTGCAACTGGACCAAGTGAAAGGTTGTTGTCAACTAGAAATGCTTTAACAAGGCTTTCAAGTGTATTTTGGATTTTATCCCACTGCTTGAACTCCACAAGAGTTTTGGCTGGCTCAAGACAGATATCATATTCACTTCTAGGGCATTCAATCATTAATACAAACATGCCATACTTCTCTGGTGTACGTTTTGGGCTCAATAGGTCCTTCCCCCCAAAGGACTCCTTAGACTGCCACTTGGGGTCATTCTGTCTAGAGAGTTTCCTTGCTATCATGGAGTTAGCAAGCAGGCTATTCACACAGTCATGTAGAGGCGTATTCTTCACAACTCTCCCATTGATGTACATGAACTGCAGCATCTTGTTGTGGTGGCCCTCTGTTGAGATGAAGCCACTGACTTTGAAGCAACCTTCAGTTACTAAAACTCCCTTCATTGCTAAAGCTTTTTCACTACCGAAAATATGCCCAAATGAGCTAAGGACTGACTGTGATTTGTGGGTTTGCAGAATACACTTTCCAAACTTATCATTCCTCACAGAGAAAGATATCGTTGGGTTCACTAGTGCAATGCATTCTACTGCCTTTCTGACCTTTTCAAGCTCGAGAATATCAGAGATCCCCTTTCTTCTGACTGGTAAGTTATAGAAGAAATCGTGTACAGTGACTGTTGTGCCAACACTTGACCTGTGATTCCTGCTGAGTGAGACACCCAATGCTTTACCATTGTGGAAAACTTTGCAGTACGTATCTCTAGATAGTGCGTGACGTGAGCACAATTCAACTGTTCCTGAGACATCTATGATGCTAGCAAGTGCTTCACCGCGAAATCCAAAGAACTCCAAGTGATTAAGGTCCTCTAGTGCATGGCATTTGCTAGTAGCATAGCGTTCCCCAACAAGCTTCAGGTCATCACATGAAATCCCTTTCCCATTATCAACTACCTGCATTGCAATGTGGCAAAGTGCAAAAGAGTTATGTATACAGATAAACGTAATATATTCCACATACAGTTTAGCAAATAACGATAAGCACACCATTAGAGCATGCATAAAAAAGTACAATATTTAGTATTTTAACATACAGAAAGACAATATCTCTTCCAGCTTTACAGGTCAGTAAAGCTGGAAGAGATATTGTCCCATACAGATGCAGATATCATTACAAGGTCAATTTCTCTAGGCATCACTGAAATGCCGGTAGTCCTTGTGATCACTGTCAGGACTGACTAACAATAGTAAAACTTAGGTTGCCACTGACATGTCATATACTCCTCACATTGGTAGCTGCTTTGGGAGGCTACCAGCTCATAAATCTTTCATACATACACACAAGCTCACAGTACAGAATTTGAGAATTGGTGTTTACAGACAAAGTTTTTCCACACCACTAAAAATTCGTGTGTGCAATTTACTACATATATGATTATGTGTGATCACTAAATGGACTAGATGAATATGCTCAAACCATGATTTTGCTTCACAGACTAAAATTTTGTAATGAATGTGATATGGAGGCAGCACCTTTCTTGATTTTAAGCCAAACTATTGATCAAAATAATGCATGAACAATCAACGAACCACATCTCCCTTAAAAATAGGCCTAGATGTTATGCAAAGTAACCCACTGCGCATGTTACCATGAAAGATCACTATATAATAACAACATATGTATCCCAACCTGTATCCTGTATCTGCTCAAATCAACCCGAACAGCAATACAGGTACCCCCAGCATCAATGCAGTTCTCTACCAGCTCCTCCACACACTGGGCCATACTGGTAATGGCAACACCTGACCGCAGCCTTGTGCGGACACCCTCCTCCAGAAAACAGAGGGTCATAGTCTGTCATCTAAACTCAATGCTCACTCCAGATCCTGGGCAGAGAAAAAAATTTTCGATCACTTCTAATAGAGTGTAGTTATCCACTGCCAAGTGGCAGGTGAGTACAATTTTGTATGGTTAACAGTAAGTGTTGCTATGTATATGATGTCCTTTTAAAGGCTATGCCCGGTAACACCAAAAGATAAGGCTTGTCTTGTCTTCACAGGTCCATTGTAACACTATACTGTGCAGTGTTAAATTTTAGCAGTGATAAATAAAGTAGGGTAGAGCAGAGGTATTTGACCGCTTCATAAATATTTCTTGAAAGAGTTACTGCACACATTGTTATAGTTAACACCAAAATGCAAGAATAGAATTGATGTAAGAATGCAAAATGCCTCTCTTCACCAGCTAAACCCACTTTAGCTTTTTGTTACACGGCGACACAGCATGGGCATACATGTCACATATGCATACAGTGCTAGCCTAGCAGTTGTACATATTTGTTGCTGAGCACTCAATACACATACATGAAGACAAGTGTATGACAATGTGTAAGCAGAGAAATCCATCTATTAGTTGCTGTAAGGGGTGAGTCTAGAGGTCAACAACAAACACATATGCTCTGTACATGAATGTGTAAATGTTATGTACCACTGTATACACATTTTGGGGTGCAGTTTAACTGTAATCCCAACCCAAAACAGTTTTGGACAACCTGGATTTCACTCCTAGCCCAACAAGATGACACCTCTACCACCTCCACTAATCCTTGTAACACTAAAACAGTTAGTCAACAACTTAAACATGGTGGTAAGGAGGGTTTGTGCAATAGCATTCGACTTCACTTTGGGCTGACCACTGTCAACATCTTTAGAGGGTGTGCAAATACGGCTTTTCATAGCCTCCCAAGGCCTTGCCACTGTCCAGGTTTTGATAGGTTGCATACTACTATGATGTGAGTGACATCACTGTCTACCAAACGTGCATGGGAGAGGGGTCCAAAGAATCTTGAGGCCTTCTCCATAAGTATACATGTATGTAAATTGGAAACATCTCCATTTACTTCCTGTAAATGGAATATTATGTTTTCACCCAAGTTGAGTGATCCTGCAGCAAGACTTATAGAACAGAGTGTTAGGTGGACAAGGTACATAGTTTATAGATTCAAGGTTACAAGAAGCTTGGATTCATGCTGCTTCGTCTGGGAAAACCAGCTAACTAAACTTCATGGTACCAGTGTTGAATCCAAGCCACTTATCACTCTGCGGTATAATTTAGCAACTAATGCAGGAGATAGTCTCACATAGTGTAAGTAGTAAGTACCCCTGAAAATTACTATATCATGGCGGCCACATTAAAAGTGCACAAATGATATGCTCGAAATGTCTGCGTTAGATTAGTTAAAGGCCTTTGTGAACCATATCAGTCATTATCGAGTGCTTTCATGAGCAACAGGACTGTTAACTTTGCTGGAAAGCATCGCTAAAGTACCAGACTGGCAAGTAGCTAAAGTGGGCAAATTGTCTATCTTCTGACTTCTTTCTTACTTTCTTTCTTTCTCCCTACCTTCCACCAGGATAGCAGGACAATGGCTGAAGCTATTACAACGATTCCAATGCGAAAAGAACAGCATAAATCACTGGGTATTGCACTCACCACTTATCGTTCTCAAAGAACTCGAACTAATCGGCGATTTTCAGGTAACCCCACGCTTATGCTTGCCGCTATAGACATTTTGTTCGATTATAATATTGTTCATATTGTTCATAGCAACTTTGCCCCAGGAAACTCAACCGAGCACGTGTTTAGATAGCTTGTACTGTGATAAGAAGGCATGCAGCAGCTGACACTGTGACACAGGACGTGAAGACTGCAACAGCCAAGGGCAGGTGATATAAAGAGAGGGGAGTGTGTATGCTTCCACAAGAAGTATTATAAGGTATGTATTGCTAGGGCTGTTGTACACGAAAATGTGAGGACTCCACACAACTAAGCATGTGTAGTTTACTAGTTAGCAAGGGCAGCAGTTTCTGCTTCTGTAGACTGCTCACTCCACAGCCTTCCACATACAAGACAACCTATATGTGCTATAAGTTCACAACATAACTGACACTCCAACATGCCATATAGACTCAGCACTGCTCGTGCACTCACAGCTTCTGCATGCAAGACAGACCAGATCTGCCATGCTCAGTAGCAATTAAGTTGTAGCCAGCCATAACATGACTTTTCCATCCACATCAACATGCACTACATGCCCATGCAGCGCTACCCACCATATTGCCTTCCACAACCCTCCTATGACCACTAATAACAAACACAAGGCATAGTTAGCAAAATGGAACAAGATGTAAGGATGGTGTGAACGTATTGTGGTGTCATTCCTATCTAGTTTGGTTGGTTTTTGAGAGCTCCATCCCTACATGCACTTGTTTTCGTTCAGAAAACGTTTTTTGTGACTTTTACCATTATGATTACCAAAGGACCTCAGCTGATCTCAGAAACAAACATTCTACTCCTGATACCAAGGTGGTGGAGGGATGTGTACTGACATAAGAACTGCATAAATTATGCTTGTGTGTGTGGCAATGAATCTGTCCATATATAGAGCTAAAGAGAGTATGAAACCCACATCTGTAGTTGTTGGGAGATAAAGTAGGCCCATAGAATGATGAAGGAAAGAAGGGAGTGTTTATAGCCTCGTTCCCAGGCCTGGGAATGAGGCTAGCAGTGTTTGCTGTTGCAAAGAAGATGAAGAAAATGCACAAACAAGAATGTGGTGGTGAATGACAAGTGCTGGGTTGAAGGGAATAGGTTGACAAGCGGTATTGCCCTCCCTAGAGACCCCAGGCCCTAACGTGCAGATTATGATGACCATGCATGTTGGTGACTCCTGCCTGCAGCTTTGGGGGCTCACTGGTAGCTACACTTAGACTCAGTACTGGAAATAAATATCATTTTCGTTATCAGAGCCATCCTCATGGCTAGTGTCGCAAGCCAGACCCACTTCCGCAAGAAAGGGAAGGGTCTGGTGAACTGTATATACAAGCCGTGTCCCACCGGGATGCAATTAGCTGGATGACATAACCAGATTTCAAATAATGCACTCTTGAATTACCTGTTGCGGAGTAGGCACACTCCCTGAGAAGTATAGTCGAAGTATTTATACAACTCCTGCAGTAGAGAAGATGTCCTAGCTCTCTGTTTTCAAGACTGCTATTGGTACTCAAATAGTGATGCAATGCGTCATGTGACGAAATACCGCAACGTGATTGGGCTGCACTGTACAGTGCGGCGGGACATGGCTTGTATACGCAGTTAACCAGACCCTTCCCTATTTTTGTGGAAGTGGGTCTGGCTTGCGAGACTAACTCATGGCCAGCTGTTGAAACAACTGTGAGCTGTCATGCCCCAGAAAAGGCTAGGATATCATTGCACAGGACTCGTATGGAAAATGTAAAACTAGACCGGGTATTGTATGTACTTGATCATTAAATGATGTTACATAGTGCCACCCTCTCCATTGAATTTTGTTGTGAAAAGTGGGTAAGGCACCATTTGACTTCGGAAGGCCATATCTTGAGGTAAAATGGAGGTAACCCAGGCAATATGCATATCGTTCAATAGTTATTGCTCAAAGGCTACTCTTTAAGCTTATACTACTAACTTTTCTTGATAACAAATTTTATTTTTGGTTCGGACTCGCTACTTTTCTGCTTTGTGAATGGTCCCTTAGCCTACAACCTTGGATAAACACTGCCATAATATTTAGACAGTACTGCTTGTGTCAAGCGATACTTAGTATGCTGAAGATAACAGCAAGAAAAACAAGCATAGATCACGCACATCCCCTAGCATGTTAAAAACGAACTCGCTTCATTACTTCCATACTCTCACAAGTACTGACAACCATGTCCCATTGAGGTCGACTTCTGACACCTAAATTATAGTCGTGAAAGAGTTGATCTCGGGGTGTTACACATAAATTTGGAGCTATACTCCAGTCTATCATTACCTTGGAACATCCTGGTGAGGTCCCTAAACTGCTTGTTGGTGCAATGCAGGGCTCACAGGCTGCCAGGCAGTACCACTGAATCTTGTCTTTGAACTTTCAACTTTCGCGCTCTAGTGGCTTAGTCACGCTCCCAGACGCTACAGTCCCGGAGTAGGTTTTCTAAGACTTAATGTGATTGGTCCAAAGTGAATGACGCAATAATTGTTTGCTGGGTTTGCTGCGTTTGCCGCGTTTGCCGCGTTTGCCGCGTTTGCCGCGTTTGCCGCATTTGTCGCGTTTGCCGGGTTTGTCGTGTTTGCTGGTTTTGTTGTGTTTGCTGAACACAACAAACACAGCAAACACGACACACACAGCAAACACAACAAACCCAGCAAACACGGCAAACACGACAAACCCAGCAAACACAACAAACCCAGCAAATACGGCAAACACAACAGACACAGCAAACACGACACACACAGCAAACACGACACACACAGCAAACACAACAAACCCGGCAAACACGACAAACCCAGCAAACACAACAAACCCAGCAAACCCGGCAAACATGACAAACCCAGCAAACAACAAACCCGGCAAACCCGGCAAACACAGCAAACACAACAGGCACAGCAAACACAGCAAACTGAGGTCAACAAATACAAAGTAGAAACACAGTCTGTAGGTACTAGAATTTATACGCTACTACCTTACACAGAGGAATACATGTACACCAACATTCAGAAAGCACATTAGTGCAGGTGTGCAGACATAATTTCTACATGTAACATGCTGATTATATAACCCTCCCCCCCCCCCCCCCCCCCCCCCCCCCCACAGTATACACACTACAAAAACAACCATGCCACACACCAAGGGTATATGATACACATAATTATGGATGCATCTCATAGGGAGGAGGGTGGGGCTGAAGGAAGATTAGTTCTGCGGATATTAAAATTGGTTAGGGTTGGGGTTGGGGTTAGGGTTAGGGTTAGGGTTAGGGTTAGGGTTAGGTTAAAGGGTAGGTTAAAAGTTAGGTTTTTAATACTACATACATATACTTTGTTATGGTGGCAAAAATGAAGTGAAAAGACGGCAGTTACTGGGATCAAATCAAACCCAATGCTCCTGGCTTGAGCTGCCAGTGCTCTACAACTGAGCCTCTATTTTCATCTCCTAACACCGGCCCTTTATTTCCAACTGAGGTAAGATGTTGAAGCATTAAACTTTTACTACATGACTAGACACTGTCCCATAGGGAGGAGGGTGGGGCTGAAGAAAACCTAGGATTGTAGTTTAGGGTTGGGGGGGAACAAGTATAGTATACACAAGAGCTGTTCTGGCAGAAATTTTAACTGTGACAGAATTAGTTGCTCTTCAAGGTTGTTTCAGTAATTCCATACTTGAAATGGTGTAAGATCTAAAGAGGTAGCTAGATAATACAATACTGGTATCATTGCACGTCTTAACGTCTTTCATATACAAAACGATATAAGGAGTCTCGCACAACTACTTCCCCAGGCTGCACTTTTGACTGCATTTGGTGGAACTGCTTCTGTACAATTTCAGTGTTATGCCAGTGGTCCATCAGCCGATTATAGAAGAAATAATGTTGAATGTTTTGTTGTGAACTCGACTGAAGGCGAACAGTCTTGATCTTGGCATTGATAACCTCAGACAGTACCGACTGAAACTGGGTAAGTTCAGGACAGAGTCGCATGTTGTGAAACTTGCATGTGGGCTTCTTGTGGCCTGTTACCTTTCCACCGTCATGGAAACGATCGCCAACCACATATCTGTCAACTGTGTGAGTTAGAGGGTGTACCATATGGCTGCAGTAGTCATGATCTCTCAGTGCCACATTTGCAGATGTTGGTAGTGAGTGAGGTCTCTCTAACTCGGGGATATGAACAACCTGCACAAACAGTCAACAGATAATAACAACTATAGGTAGATGCAAACAAGAGTGTATGTTACATGCTGCCTTACATTGGGCAAGGCATCTGTAGTTGGCTTTTCAAAACAGCCTCTCCTGTCTCCCCACAGCATGTTGGCCAGCCGGGGTTCTCGAACCTCTGTATGTGCAACAACGTCGCATGCCATATCAACTGCATATACTAATGGCCAGCAGCGAGATGACAGAAGCAAATCCACGTGGTCCCTTGTGCTCTCCTTGTGCACAATATACTTGGTTGCTGAGATTACCTGTATGCATGTACGTACACAAAGTATAAACAACGGGGCATCCAGACTTAATCAGTTTGTTGATCACTTAATGTACCTGATGATGACAGTTCTTGAAAACTTTACCCCCTGTGCAAGCTGGTGCCGCTTCGAACACATGGCACTCACTTTTCCCCTGAATCACAAATGAGTGAAGCTGTTCCAGGGCACAAAGTAGCTGAGGCTGTAAGAAATCATTTTCATTAGCTGTATTGCTGTACATGCAGTTAGCTGTATTGCTATACATGCAGTGTAGTGTGACTGCAGGCACAAAAACATAAATGAGGATATCAATACAATGCACATGTACACACTCATTGGACTTCTTTTCAGAGAATGTATCTTTTGTGGTATACTGTAGGTCTTTACATACCTTAGAAGAGCTTGAGGACACAGGAATGTTGACTCTTTGACAGACCTCCTTGATTTCAGGTATGCTCGTCTCGCCCATCTTGGATGGATCATAAATCCCCCTTCTAATCAACTCAGCCAAGGTTTTGGGGCACCCTAGTGGAGTGCTTCCTTGGTGCTTTTGATGCTTTCCACCTCCTACAAAATGATGGTTGTGTCACTATTATATATGATTACTAATAACACCAATACCTACATACCCTTGGCAAACTCTGTGTTAACCACTGTATCTCCTCGACAAGCTGGGGGTATCCAAGGTGCAATTTTGCATGTCTCAATCTGCATGGGACTGGCTGCAAAGAATAGTGAGCCCTCAACAATCTTCTCTTCCACAGACCTCCACCACCTATCAATGTCTACTTCTCCAGAGAAGTCTTTCGGCCTGCTGTCTGGCATTAGAAACTGCATTGGTGCAAAATGCAATGTTATCAGATGACCACTGTATGATAAAAGTATAGCACATTTTTTCTTACCTGCTGTTTCTTGAGTGGCGTGCAGTTCTTACAATTCCCATCTCCACTTTCAAAGATGGGTGCAATGCCACAAATCCCACATATGCCAGCATTCCAGTCCCTTGCTGTGATGGCTTCAAAGGCAAAGTACCCATCATAGAGCTTCTGCTCGAGATACCTCAACTCTTGTATGGCCAGTTGCACTGCACCTCTCCCTAGGCAACTGGTTTGCAGCACTGAGTGCACACAGTTTCCTGGAGGCTCTCCCAACTTCACATGTTGTCTCATGTCGTACAGGACATCCAGTGCCACAAAAAGCTTGTTGGAAACGTTGAATATTCCTGCATGCCAGTTTTCATATAGCAGTGTGATCAAGACATGCACATACTGGATGAGGCTATAATTAATACCTTCTCTCCATGTGCTATAGCTGTATCTGGTTGAACAGCTCAGCTTAGTGCACCTTTGAATGAATGCTGTCACAGGCACAAGATTGGTTCGGCTCAGCAGATATGCCTTGCCATTGGACCCAGGTACACGTGTAGGTTGGCTGAGACTTGAATGGCATAGAACACATGAAGTGTACTGTGTGTGGAACTCGGAAGGCCAATGTGGAAGGTTTCTTCCTGGAAGGTCTGCTGCAGCATTACACTCTGTAATGTGTTGCAAGATGTCAGGTATCTCATTTGGGTCCTCAGGAATAGGCTCAGCAGTGGACAGAAAGGCCTGAATAGTTCTCCTCGTCATTTCTTCTAAAGGCAGATGAGTTTAAGTTAACTGGACAATGTAAGACACCGTGCACATAAGTTTGCTGCTATGGAGCTGAATACATGCAATAGGGTTAAGTATACTCAGAGGATCAAGTCATGGTAATTTAAGTCAACAACATCAAAGTATCACTGGGTCACAGGATGCTTATGAATGCATATATACCTTTTTGTGTTTCACTGTCCAACTGAGCAGCCTTAACACTTAACACTTAAGGAAGATTAGTTCTGCGGATATTAAAATTGGTTAGGGTTGGGGTTAGGGTTAGGGTTAGGGTTAGGGTTAGGGTTAGGGTTAGGGTTAGGGTTAGGTTAAAGGGTAGGTTAAAAGTTAGGTTTTTAATACTACATACATATACTTTGTTATGGTGGCAAAAATGAAGTGAAAAGACGGCAGTTACTGGGATCAAATCAAACCCAATGCTCCTGGCTTGAGCTGCCAGTGCTCTACAACTGAGCCTCTATTTTCATCTCCTAACACCGGCCCTTTATTTCCAACTGAGGTAAGATGTTGAAGCATTAAACTTTTACTACATGACTAGACACTGTCCCATAGGGAGGAGGGTGGGGCTGAAGAAAACCTAGGATTGTAGTTTAGGGTTGGGGGGGAACAAGTATAGTATACACAAGAGCTGTTCTGGCAGAAATTTTAACTGTGACAGAATTAGTTGCTCTTCAAGGTTGTTTCAGTAATTCCATACTTGAAATGGTGTAAGATCTAAAGAGGTAGCTAGATAATACAATACTGGTATCATTGCACGTCTTAACGTCTTTCATATACAAAACGATATAAGGAGTCTCGCACAACTACTTCCCCAGGCTGCACTTTTGACTGCATTTGGTGGAACTGCTTCTGTACAATTTCAGTGTTATGCCAGTGGTCCATCAGCCGATTATAGAAGAAATAATGTTGAATGTTTTGTTGTGAACTCGACTGAAGGCGAACAGTCTTGATCTTGGCATTGATAACCTCAGACAGTACCGACTGAAACTGGGTAAGTTCAGGACAGAGTCGCATGTTGTGAAACTTGCATGTGGGCTTCTTGTGGCCTGTTACCTTTCCACCGTCATGGAAACGATCGCCAACCACATATCTGTCAACTGTGTGAGTTAGAGGGTGTACCATATGGCTGCAGTAGTCATGATCTCTCAGTGCCACATTTGCAGATGTTGGTAGTGAGTGAGGTCTCTCTAACTCGGGGATATGAACAACCTGCACAAACAGTCAACAGATAATAACAACTATAGGTAGATGCAAACAAGAGTGTATGTTACATGCTGCCTTACATTGGGCAAGGCATCTGTAGTTGGCTTTTCAAAACAGCCTCTCCTGTCTCCCCACAGCATGTTGGCCAGCCGGGGTTCTCGAACCTCTGTATGTGCAACAACGTCGCATGCCATATCAACTGCATATACTAATGGCCAGCAGCGAGATGACAGAAGCAAATCCACGTGGTCCCTTGTGCTCTCCTTGTGCACAATATACTTGGTTGCTGAGATTACCTGTATGCATGTACGTACACAAAGTATAAACAACGGGGCATCCAGACTTAATCAGTTTGTTGATCACTTAATGTACCTGATGATGACAGTTCTTGAAAACTTTACCCCCTGTGCAAGCTGGTGCCGCTTCGAACACATGGCACTCACTTTTCCCCTGAATCACAAATGAGTGAAGCTGTTCCAGGGCACAAAGTAGCTGAGGCTGTAAGAAATCATTTTCATTAGCTGTATTGCTGTACATGCAGTTAGCTGTATTGCTATACATGCAGTGTAGTGTGACTGCAGGCACAAAAACATAAATGAGGATATCAATACAATGCACATGTACACACTCATTGGACTTCTTTTCAGAGAATGTATCTTTTGTGGTATACTGTAGGTCTTTACATACCTTAGAAGAGCTTGAGGACACAGGAATGTTGACTCTTTGACAGACCTCCTTGATTTCAGGTATGCTCGTCTCGCCCATCTTGGATGGATCATAAATCCCCCTTCTAATCAACTCAGCCAAGGTTTTGGGGCACCCTAGTGGAGTGCTTCCTTGGTGCTTTTGATGCTTTCCACCTCCTACAAAATGATGGTTGTGTCACTATTATATATGATTACTAATAACACCAATACCTACATACCCTTGGCAAACTCTGTGTTAACCACTGTATCTCCTCGACAAGCTGGGGGTATCCAAGGTGCAATTTTGCATGTCTCAATCTGCATGGGACTGGCTGCAAAGAATAGTGAGCCCTCAACAATCTTCTCTTCCACAGACCTCCACCACCTATCAATGTCTACTTCTCCAGAGAAGTCTTTCGGCCTGCTGTCTGGCATTAGAAACTGCATTGGTGCAAAATGCAATGTTATCAGATGACCACTGTATGATAAAAGTATAGCACATTTTTTCTTACCTGCTGTTTCTTGAGTGGCGTGCAGTTCTTACAATTCCCATCTCCACTTTCAAAGATGGGTGCAATGCCACAAATCCCACATATGCCAGCATTCCAGTCCCTTGCTGTGATGGCTTCAAAGGCAAAGTACCCATCATAGAGCTTCTGCTCGAGATACCTCAACTCTTGTATGGCCAGTTGCACTGCACCTCTCCCTAGGCAACTGGTTTGCAGCACTGAGTGCACACAGTTTCCTGGAGGCTCTCCCAACTTCACATGTTGTCTCATGTCGTACAGGACATCCAGTGCCACAAAAAGCTTGTTGGAAACGTTGAATATTCCTGCATGCCAGTTTTCATATAGCAGTGTGATCAAGACATGCACATACTGGATGAGGCTATAATTAATACCTTCTCTCCATGTGCTATAGCTGTATCTGGTTGAACAGCTCAGCTTAGTGCACCTTTGAATGAATGCTGTCACAGGCACAAGATTGGTTCGGCTCAGCAGATATGCCTTGCCATTGGACCCAGGTACACGTGTAGGTTGGCTGAGACTTGAATGGCATAGAACACATGAAGTGTACTGTGTGTGGAACTCGGAAGGCCAATGTGGAAGGTTTCTTCCTGGAAGGTCTGCTGCAGCATTACACTCTGTAATGTGTTGCAAGATGTCAGGTATCTCATTTGGGTCCTCAGGAATAGGCTCAGCAGTGGACAGAAAGGCCTGAATAGTTCTCCTCGTCATTTCTTCTAAAGGCAGATGAGTTTAAGTTAACTGGACAATGTAAGACACCGTGCACATAAGTTTGCTGCTATGGAGCTGAATACATGCAATAGGGTTAAGTATACTCAGAGGATCAAGTCATGGTAATTTAAGTCAACAACATCAAAGTATCACTGGGTCACAGGATGCTTATGAATGCATATATACCTTTTTGTGTTTCACTGTCCAACTGAGCAGCCTTAACACTAACACCTTGTTGTCCACCTATAAGTCAAATAATATTTTCATGAGCAATTTAATGCTGGAAGAATACTATCTCAAAAGTACCTGGCTGACCAGTTGCGGCAATGACTTGAGACGCAGTACTAGTGGCAATTTGGTGATTGTCTGCTGTGTAAGGAAAAATACCAAGTTACCATTAGGACGTGAAAATCATTTTTGGTGTCATAAAATAACTATACAAATCCATGCATGCTTGCATATGCATACATACATGCAGACAGACTTGGTCCATCAGACTCATGGCTCATTGTCAAAAAGGAGAACTCTTGTGCAAGACAGCTTTTGCTAGCAAATGCCCATAGACAGATGTAGAAGTGCAGACATCTGCGTGAAGGCTTGGCTGTCGTTGCTGCCCCAGTCAGCTGCGCTGAGAATCTCTGGAATGCATGGCAGGGGCAATAGAATGTAGGGCGGGGCTCGCTTGTGTCGCATTTTCTGAAGCGTACATGCAGCAATCCAAGTGGGTGTTCTTGGCTGCAGCCTTTGTCACGAACCGCGAAAGACTCACTTGACACTCTCTCAATAAGAGAGGACGCACTTTCCTTCAGTTTCAGTAGGTCTGTCTTGATCGACGGAGGGAAAGGCAACTCGGGGAGGATATCCGTATCGAGGGGTATTGCAGGAAATGTCCCATCAGCCTCACTGCTTATCTCCTCTTGGACGCTCTGGATATGTTGGCAGTGAACACCTGGTGTAGTAACACCGGTTGCGCTGGACCTCTTCCTAGCGTCTTGCGCAGCGGAGCAATCCTTGTACAAACACCTCCACTCTCCTCGACTTTCCGTTACAAAAGTTCGATAGTCTGGGCCTTCTCTTCTCACTCTACATGAGAAAACCCTAATGTTGCAGGGTACACCGGGGAGGCCAGCTCTCAAAGCCGAGACGTCTCTGGACTGCTTGGCTAGTCTTGGTATCTTCTCCGCTCTTCCGGGTAAAGGCTTGTGACACACTTTGCACGTAAAAGCCCTATTGCCATTGCTGCAACCACAGTGCTCGCACAGCGTACTTCCTCTTTTGCGCTTGTTTTCCATGAGCTTGTGCTATTACTTGTACGGGTAGAAACTAGTATCAGCTACCAACTGAGTAAATATATGCATGCACCGTATGTATTACACTATACTGTCTACTATTATTATTACTTAGCAACAGTAGCTAACAACTTATAAGATCAACGAATCACTTTCTTATAAATTTATGCGCGCGCAGTGCACAGCCGGCTTCTGCAGTTACCATGGATATTTATGCAGTTACCAGCAAAAGCTGCGAGTACGTAAAGTGCAGTCGACGACCAAGATGCCTCACTCAACCATAAAAGTAAAAGAAGACGGGATTTATCGCTTCAACGAACGCAGCAACAGCAGCGAACCAATGTCCAACTTCACAGTGAGGTTGACCGCATCTGTCGACTGCGATAAGAGTGCCGAGTCTGGAGGACCTGGATTTCTGACTGTGATAAAACGCTTTCCTGACGAAGTAGAAAGGTGAAGAACATACATTTATCTTATATAGTCGCCTTTAACCAGGCCTCATCAGCTGTATGGCATCATAGATAATAGAGCACTGTTCGTAGCTCTATTATCTATGATGGCATGAACAGTCAACGATGCATAGAAATTGTGTATTCAGCCTAGAAAATAGGTAAAGATGATTCTTAGTTAGTTTTAAGAGCCTCCAGCATTTTTGTCAAACGGTGACATGCCCCGGAAGCAGTCGTATATCCCGCACCTGCATGCGCATTGCTTCCCGCAAAGTTATTTGACCATGCATGCATGCAGTCACACATGTATCGGCATTTCTCTCAATGAAAGCTTGTTTAGATCTATCTAGCCCATCCACTTTCAACATATGTAACACACGCTTATTAAAGCATGCACGTTTGAGAGTGAGTCCGTGCCTCGTACTCAGCCCACGCCCCCTCGAGCCTTAGGCAAGTTGCCTGCGTGTCCAACTACGTAGCTCCTCCAAAACCTTACAATTATTTGTGAGATAATATAGGTGTTGAACTTTAACAGGTGACATGTATAGTATTTCCTCTCATCAGCTGCACACATTTCATTAATTTCATTCAGGGAATGCTTTTTGCCAATGAGTGAGCTCTCCAACCTCAAGCAGTTCACTGGGTACATTAATCTGGTGTTTCCTGGAGCAGCTTTGTTCCTTGTGTGTACTGACGGAGAGTTCAAGCGTTTCTTCATGGAACTCATAACTGCATTCCTGCAGGATGAGGACCGTCGCAGTGTCTATGGAGCTCAATTTGTTGGTCGAAATGTGTCAAGCAGCGGGTATGAATCTTGGGTGCTCTCTCCAACAGCTCAGATACACCCCAATGGAAGCTGGATTGAACCTAGCAACTCACAGTTTGTGTGGCTGACTACTCCTGGTAGTGATCAGTCAGTTAGCAAAAGCCTAGCCTGTTCAGTTCAATACCCACTTGATGATAGCAGAGCCCTGCAGAACTTGTATTCGGCAACAGAAGCATTCATGCCCGACAACTCCATTGCATGTCTCGCTACCATGGCTTGCTGTGTGATGGGAGCTACCTACCAGGAAGTGATTCGTCACTGTGGACACATTGGTGTTCCATTCTTGTTTGGTGAGCCTGGGTCTTGCAAGACTGAGGCAATCCGGTGTGCACTTGCCTTGTTTGGAGCTCACGAGAGCCATTTCTACAACAGTCAAACAACAGCTTCGTTTCTGTTTGATGTACTCAAGCGCACCACCATTCCCGTTGCAATTGATGACATCAGCGAGAAAGCTCAAGGCACATGGGAGGAGCTGATCATAGACACATACAACAATACAGCACGTGGAACCAGGGCATACAGTGTTGAACATCTGTGTACTCTACCATTGGTATCTGCCAACTGGCGCTTTCCAGGTGGAAAGGGGAGAGCATTCACACGTTGCATCACAATTCCATTCGTGGAGCACAGAGATGAGCCCAATGCAACACACCTGTTCAGTGAACTAGTCCAGATCAGGGATAGGGCATCAGCATCAGTTGGGGTTGTAGTGAGATGCTGCAGTGAGTTCTCCTGCCAAAGTTCACAAGACAAACTCCATGGGGAGCTTTTTGCCAACATCTCAGCCATCTACCAGAGTGCACATGCTCGCTTCAAGTCAACTATGACAACCTTCATGTACTTCTTTCTCAAGGTAAATGTGTGCTGTTTGGCTGTGATGATGACTAGCACACATAATTGTTCACTCCTGGTGTGACTGTCAACTTTCACAGCTTGCAGGGTTCTGCAATGTGGGAGAAGAGACATGCTGGGATTTTGTATCCAGCAACATGGCTCCACTCTGTTCGGACACTTCTCCACATTCTGGTGGTCAACTGACATCTGCAGCTGACAGTCAGGCTGTCATCAGCAACTTCATCCACGAAGTTGCAAAAACAGTGGCAGAGATATCGAAGAATGAGGTATTACTTGCAACTAGTGCTGAACTCTTTGACGTAGATATTACATGTTGGTTCTCTCATTTCTATAGCTGCTCAAGTGCATTGCAGTTGACATACCCACCAAGTGCCACCTAGGCATGTCCATGGCAGTTCGTGTTGGAAAGGTGGTACCGCTGTTGCCATCGTTGACTACCAGTGGTATGGAGCTGAGTGTAGCAAAAGTGGAAGGTGCATGTCAAAACAGTGCAAACTGTCGCAAGACCCAGCAAAAGTTCCTACACCCACTCAGCAAGGACATACGCATATGCAAGTCACGAAAAGGCCAAGGGGGGAACACGGCTTCTCAACACTGCTTTGTCATTGCCCAGTCAGTGCTTGATGCAGATGACCTTGCGGCTATCCGTGAAGGTATGTTCCATGGGTTTGCCTCTTGCATATATATGGGGCAAAAGACTGCCATTGAATCTTGGTGTTTCGGTGCTTTGTCGTCAGTAATGCATGCATAGGGTTTTGATTGTTTCTTGCAGCTTTGCTTTCTGAAGACAATGAAGAGCTCCTCCCCAGCACTGGAACTCACATGAGTCGGCCCACTTGCATGAATGAACCTCATGTAAGTGGAGGAGCTACAGAAGGGCCTAACCTGTGAACACCACTCTCACCGTCATGAAGCCCATTCGGTTGTAGATGAACACTGGACAGACACTCCATGCATACTCTGTACTTCATGTACTTGCAGAAACTGGATCTCGATACCAAAATAATCATTATCTGGACGTGAGAAATATTTGCATGCCCAGGTCACTCTAAAAGTAGGAACGGGAAATGGGAAATGAGAAATGGGAAACGAGGAAATGGGACGGCTAAGCCCAAGTCGTGACGAGTCGTGAGTCAATGTAGAGGACAGTGTGTACATGTTGTGCAAAGTAGCAAAAGTCATGATTAGTTAGAGCATAGATACTCTACTATCTGTGGCTAGAGGAGGTAGGCCTATAGAGTCCTTCTATAGTCGGAAGAATAAATTAGTGTTGTTTTATAATAGTAGCTATAGGGTTCATGCTTTTAGTTTTAGTTTTTGGATTTAGAAAATAATTTTGGTTTATTTTAGTTTAGTTATAGTTAGTTATAGTTTCAATTACTAAAACTCCCAAACCCCTCACTAAAAGGTATTTAGTTAATATTCAGTTTTGGGTGTCCCTAATTGCTGGAATGGAATATGGAATGGAACGGTGGAATGGAATATGGAATGGACGGTGAATATACACAGAACAGCTAAATCATTTAACTGACGCACTGCTCAGTCTAGGCTGAGCTATACGTACTACAGCTTGGGCTCTTACCTCACTGCAGAGGCTTTATGAGCAAGTTGTTGCTGACATATTTTTTATTACTGCCTCGTCCGGTACGTATGCTTAGCTGCTAATGATATTGTGGTTGGTTGTATCTGGCTTGCCAAACTAAATGTGTAGTTAGCTAGCATGCATGTTTGAAAACTTGGGTTGAAGACAAATTGCCATTTGAGCCTCCATTGTTCACCCTCTCACAGTCAGCCACTCAGGTCCACACAACCGTGAATAGCTTGGTGGGGGCTGGGAACACTCACCAGATGCTTGAACTTGTACTAGACTAGTGGCAGCATTGGGTTTAAGGCTTACTTTTTGTGGTGAGGTATTGACCCTAGCTATACCAGCAGAGCACATAAGAATGGCCACCCATTCGTATGCACTCTTGTAACCTACTAGGTAGCTTATCCCATGTAGGGCAGGGCTAGCTAGCCTACGAAACGGCGTTTTCTAATTTTGATCGTCCATTCCATTGTTCCATTCCATATTCCATTCCAGCGATTAGAGACACCCTTCGGTTTTAGTATAGTTGTGGTTTCCTCTTTTTAAACTGAATTAAAGTTATAGTTAACTAAAACAACACTAGAATAAATCAGCACTAACAGTAGCTTGGAAATAGAACTGGAGTGTGTGTCAGACAGTAAAATTAATAGAATTGTCTCACTCAGGTAGGCATTTTGTCAACTTCTATTAGGTATATAGATGCATTAACATTTGAATAATATGTGCTGTTTTAAATAATAGTGCTGTATGTGAGATAAATATAAAACAATGCAAGCAACTGCATGAAGAAGCCTCAAAATCACTAGCCATTGTATAAAGTCGGAACAAAGTATACACAGATTCAACAACCAAGAAAGGTAACAAGCTGCCAAAAGTGAAGCATGCAGACCGTGATGCAATGCCGTTGCATACCCTTTGGTCCCAACTGTCAGGCAAATCTCTCCGTGAGTGCTAGCCTCGTTCCCAGGCACCGCCCACGCACGAGCCTGGGAACGAGGCTAAGTGAGTGCATGGATGGACATTGACTTTGATGACTGCAGTAACAAAACAACAGCAGTTTGCTGCAATGTATATACCTTCTTCCCATTTTCCCATTTACTCATTTCCTATTTATCATTCATTTCCTCGTTCCTACTTTTAGAGTGACCATGGTACATGTTATGGCTGTTGGTAGCCTCATTCCCATGCTGGCCCCTGGTAGACTGGGAACAAGGCTGGAATGGGCTGTGCCTGCAGTTGGTTTGCTGTGTTTGCTGTGTTTGCTGTATTTGCTGTGTTTGCTGCGTTTGCCGTGTTTGCCGTGTTTGCCGTGTTTGCTGTGTTTGCTGCGTTTGCTGTGTTTGCTGCGTTTGCTGTGTTTGCCGTGTTTGCTGTGTTTGCCGTGTTTGCCGTGTTTGCTGTGTTTGCCGTGTTTGCCGGGTTTGTTGTGTTTGCCGGGTTTGCCGTGTTTGTTGTGTTTGCCGTGTTTGCCGTGTTTGCTGTGTTTGCTGCGTTTGCTGTGTTTGCCGGGTTTGCCGTGTTTGCTGTGTTTGCCGTGTTTGCCGTGTTTGCTGTGTTTGCCGTGTTTGCAGGGTTTGTTGTGTTTGCCGGGTTTGCCGTGTTTGCCGGGTTTGTCGTGTTTGCCGGGTTTGTTGTGTTTGCTGGTTTTGTTGTGTTTGTCGTGTTTGCTGTGTTTGCCGTGTTTGCGGTGTTTGCCGTGTTTGCTGTGTTTGCTGTGTTTGCCGTGTTCTGGGTTTGCCGTGCTTGCTGCGTTTTTCGTGTTTGCTGGTTTTTCTGGGTTTGCTGACGGTGTTTGTTTTGTATGCCATGTTTTCATGCTTGCTGCTTTGCATTGATTTGCTACCATCAACGCTGCTTATTTTTGGGTGGAGCTGGCTGACCAATCAAATTTCAGCTTTGAAAGATCACGTGCATGTCACATTTTCCTTGTTTCAACCAATCAGAGAAGCTCTTTGAAAGCCACTCCGGGATGGCTCCCCAGACGACCTCCCTAAAAAATTAAGTGGTCTGGGAACAAAAATACGAAATGTATGATAGGAACGGGAAATGTGAACTATGACACAAGTGGTGAGTTGTAAAACAGGACAGTAGAGTGTACATGTTGTTCAAAGCAACTCAAGTATTTGCTAGAGCGAGGGGGCAGGCCCATAGTTTTGTTCCCAGATCTTTCTGGTGAGGAAAGCGGGAAGAATAAATCAGAACCAGCAGTAGCATGGATCAAACTTGGAGTGTGTGCACATAATTTGTCAGTCAGTCTCACTCAGATATGAAGCTGTTGTACATTCCCTCCTCCACCCAGTGCATGCAAACTACAGCCTGTTACACACAGTATTAAATAATTATATCAATGTCTGATCTCGGCCACTGAGCTGAACAGGCATTTATTCGTGTTGTTTTAGATAATAGTACTGTATGTGAAGCAATTATATGCAGATTCCTAACAAATCAAGAAGCTCAAAATGACTCCTCGTAGAATCTTGGAACAAAATATGAACACTTCACAAATTCAACAAACTTAACAGGCTTCCAAAAGTGAAGTACATAGTCATAGAGCTAACTTGCAGACCATAATGCAGTGCCATTGCATACCCCTTTGGGGCCAACTAGATGATCTCCTAATGAGTACATGGATAGACATTGACTTTGATGACTGCATGCAGTATCAAAATGTCAGCAGTTTGCAGGGTGAAATGCAATGTGCCTTCTTCTCATTTCCCATTTCCTACTTTTAGAGTGACCTGGATGAAAACTATGCTCGAAATGTCTGCGTTAGATTAGTTAAAGGCCTTTGTGAACCATATCAGTCATTATCGAGTGCTTTCATGAGCAACAGGACTGTTAACTTTGCTGGAAAGCATCGCTAAAGTACCAGACTGGCAAGTAGCTAAAGTGGGCAAATTGTCTATCTTCTGACTTCTTTCTTACTTTCTTTCTTTCTCCCTACCTTCCACCAGGATAGCAGGACAATGGCTGAAGCTATTACAACGATTCCAATGCGAAAAGAACAGCATAAATCACTGGGTATTGCACTCACCACTTATCGTTCTCAAAGAAACTTAACAGGCTTCCAAAAGTGAAGTACATAGTCATAGAGCTAACTTGCAGACCATAATGCAGTGCCATTGCATACCCCTTTGGGGCCAACTAGATGATCTCCTAATGAGTACATGGATAGACATTGACTTTGATGACTGCATGCAGTATCAAAATGTCAGCAGTTTGCAGGGTGAAATGCAATGTGCCTTCTTCTCATTTCCCATTTCCTACTTTTAGAGTGACCTGGATGAAAACATGAGGGTAGTCTTGGAACCTGACCATTGCTTTTGCAAAAACTGGAGTTGGGAATGAGGCTATTGTTCTGTCATAAGAGTTTCATGTGAAGCTATTGACAAAGGCATTACAGGCAGTGGGGAGATATTGTCAGTGAGGGAGCTGATATTAAGATGTTAATGGGAACATTAGATCATTATGCCTAATTTATAAGGTAGAAGCATTGAGTTTATAGACCTCCACAAGGTGTTCATGCAGGTTAGACAACCAGCATATAATATTCATCTCAAAATCTGGGACAGATAAAGCATAGGGCGGAGCGTTATCCATATTGAGCCATTCAAACAGAAATTTGAACTATTTTAGCCAAAATTTGAACAAAAATTTGAATACAAATTTGAGCCTTTTGAATAATGATCCCATATGGCTAATTTTGGCAGATCTGTCATTCTATAACTTCCGACACTAAAGTCACACAAGAAGTGCACAAGAAGTGCATGATGAGGAGCCCACACAGGCAAGCAGCTGTAACACACAGTGATGATTCTCAAAATGGTAAGGGATGTCCTTCCTGAAAGGTATCGCTTTGGCTAGTAACGTTATAGGAGTGTAATTGCATTGTAAAAACACTTGGGTTACTTTAACCATATTTTTTTTGGTTGTCTCAGTTGCGTCAGTGTGACCAATATCCAAGGAATGCTACCAAACAGTTTCTTAAAGGTCCATTGAGGAGCTTCTTCTTTAGTCAAATCGGTATCTTTTTTCAGAAGACCTATTTGGCTACATTCCTGGCATTTGTACCATAACCATGCAACCAAGAAATTCCTCCAGGGGCAGATGTGTGGGATCAAAGAAACACCAAACCTCACCAGAAATGCTGATTTATAGGCCTTCTGGAAGAGGAGGGAGAAGCTTCTCAACTACACTTTAATTCAAATTGTAAGGCCTGGGGACAAGGCTAAGCTACGCCAGGGTCCATATGGGGATAAATAGCATAAGTGCCAGTAAAATAATAACAGGGTTAGACTAAGGTGCTTCCGCCCTCACCCATCAGCTACCGCAGTTGTTTGTGTGTTTACCGTCTCAGTGGAGAGATGCTGCACACACGCATACTACTGAAGGTATGATGAGAGGTGCTCTTAACAGACGGCAATACTTTGGTCATCCCAGTTGCATCCATGTCTGCATGTACATGAAATGAAGTTCTTTTGAGCATCAAAGTCTAGCTGAGAAGCTTCTTCTTAAACACCCTCTTGTCTCTAATTAATCAACATTTCTCGAGTTGCTTTCATCGTGCACATCTGACCCTGGAGGGTTGCCTTGGTTGCATGGTTGCCAGGAATACATGTATAGCCAAACAGGTCTTCTGAAAGAAGAGACTGATTTAAGCTTTTTGACAGGATTTCAAGAAACCTGTTTGGATTTCTATTGTCTTGAACCCAGGCCCCCCTCCAAAGAGGAAAGGAGAGTCTGAGGAGGACTATCATTTTAGTCAAAATACCACGGAGGCAAATTGTTGATGCCATTTGCTAACTAAGTTGTCATGTTTGGCATCTAATTTGGCGAAACATCCTCTACACCCTTCTCAATGTTCCACCTTGTCTCCCACAGGGTATGAACAAGTGCAGGCTGTCTGTTGCCAGTGACTGTGCCACTGAAGCTATGTAGAAAGACTCTAAACTGTTAGGCCCACTTGATAATGTGTCTGATAAGACCATTTGCTGTAGCTGTTCATCGAGAACAGAGATCTTGGACAAGCAAGGTTGTGGCTACATTACAATTATATCAACTACAAATAAAAAGTTGTAATTGATTACAGTTATGAAATATGATTTACTAATTGAAGGTTTGAATACTGCAAGTCTTTTTCACACTGCAACCATGTACACTGCATTCAGAGCATATTTACGGTTAACAACAGTCATGCTGTAATGAGCAATGTATGGATACGATTTATATTCTGTAAGTGAAATGAACGAGCATAAAGTCCAGGTTTCTTTTTAAGACACTTGCATGAACATATACTTGGTTACATGCAACTACTAACTACTTATTTGTCCAACGGTCAATTGGCTCCATTCAACTGTCTCTACTGCACTAGCATTGCACTACCATAATTATTCTGCATGTTTATTGGAAGTGACTCAAAGGCCTGGTGTTCCATTAGCTGTAGCTATGCATACAAGCATAGTATATATATAATCATTTACTTATAGGGAAACACAAACACGGTTTCTTCCCTCATGTCATTTAAGGGAAAACCACAAGAAGAATAAACAATGATGTTGACGTTTTACTAAGCACACATCAGAAATGGTTCCACTACCTAAAAGCAACTATAATTTCATATCTCTTGTTTTTTATTGTATACACCATCTAGCTTTCTGTACTTCTGCATGTGTTTACCTAAAAGCTTCACTTTACCATATTGGGTCATTTTTGTGGTTGGCTTGCAATTATTGTTATTGTAGAAGATCAGTCAACAGCAATTGTGGGGTTCCAGACTAAGTAACTGCAGGCCTACCGGCCCACTCTTTCCTAGATCTCTCATTATTCACTTATAAGTGCAGTGTAATTCAAATTTGGAACGATAAACACCTGAGTATGCATGTATGGCGTGCATACTACACTTTCCAAGTGGGTTGAAGCATGGATAATATAGTACACGTATGTGTACTATATTATCCATGGTTGAAGTTACATAGATGTAGATGTGAAGGTTACTAAAGAGCCCACTGCAGTGTGTATGTCATAATTAGATGTGTAACGAGTCGTTTACAACCTCTCTTGTCACTAGATATAGCTATTCTATCTGACGTACACACAGAACACGTGGTCAGAACATTCTAGAAGATGAGGTGACACGCATGCTCAGATGCACAAACCAATAAGTAATTACATGGGTGTGACTCACAATAAATGATAAATGAATGCGACATTATGTACCAGTGCATACACTACAGATGGTACAACTTCTAAAATTTCAGCAGCTGAAACTTCATGGCTCTGCTGCTTCTACAATGCATTCTGCATAATATTATGCATTCACCATGCATGAAAGGATGATGTGATGGTCAAGGTAAAGTAGAACGTGGACACTTGAGCAACATTGTGGTTGATTTGACTATACTCAACAAACGCTTGGCTTCTTGTACTTTTCCTTTTTACTAAAAGTTTTATTTTGAAAAAGCAATACTACAGACTTCAGTTTGAAAGTGTGCAAGGATGAAAAAAATTAACAGTATAACATTTAGGTAAAGTGATGTCACAAACATATGACTACATTTCATACTAATATACTAAATTGCATGGCACCTTCAACAGTACAGTAAAATGTAAATTGAAATGTTGTACAAACTGACAAACTATAGCATTAGTTAACGGATCCATAAGTGTACACAGGAGTCAGTCTTCTTTGTCCTTCATTATTGTTTTCTGTGGACTCAGCAGATGTGCATTTTTCCATGGTGGGTAGCACTGGTTCGTACTCCCCTGGGTGTATCAGTCTGTCTGGCAGGGAGTCAGTATGAGCAGTATTTCCAACATTTGTTTCAACTTGACCAGCGCATCTGACAGTTAGTACACATCTTTTTAACCTTTCATAGCTTCTTTTCAGGCATTGGGTAATGCCTGCCTTCTTTGCCAACACATAGCTGATGTAAAATATAAGTACCATGTGTGGAACACCTAACACTAGCGGTGTTGCCAGAACAGTGCATTTGAATAATGTTGTTGTGTCAATGTGGTACACTGCAACAAGAAATTCAACTGACAGTATCTCCAACAAAGCTAAGATCAGAAAATCAACATTGTTTCTAAAGTTTGATTTGTATGGCTTCATCACAGCATAAAAGCAAGCAGCAATTGCAAATAATACACATTGCACACCTGATGCAGGCCAAAGGGGTGAATAATGGTGAGGCATAAATGAGGCCATAGTTAGTATCCTGAGAATGAGAAATGATGCAGAAGCCATCCTGAAGTCATGAGTACCATCGGTTCCATCTTTGTACTGTCCCTGAAATGATTCAACAAACATGTGCAGAGCATGCCACCTGCGAAATCCACAGCATGAGACACACCTTCTGAATAGTCTTGTGGGATACAGAATGAGAAGAAATGTTGGAAATAGTATAAACACTACCAATACACAACCAGCTATAGCTGCAAATATGAAATACTCTTGTGTATGGCATTTCACTGTTGGGTCATAATACAAAACACAACTTTTATTAGTATTTCCAGAGTTGTAGTGCACAGGGAAGGTGTACAACACTGTAATGGAAACAAACAAGATTTTGGAAAAAGAGAGAAGTAGAAATGTTGTGAAAGCATTGATTATTGATGCTTTGGAGTCCCATCTCCTCCTAAGGTGAACGAAATGTCTGTGAAATGGCTTCCATAGCCAAACAACTGGTCTAAAGTTGTTATCATGGAGTTTTATACATATATAAGTAATTAAAATGAGGCAAATGGGGTAAAACGCTACCAGATACTCAAGTGCAAGTGCATGAACAGTCTTGATGCTGCTGCTTACACAAAATGGGGGAACAACAGAACGAAAGAAGTCTAAGCTCCATATGCCACACAGTACCAGTAGTATTTGCAGTGCCACATACGCAAATCCCGTGATTTCATTCTCAGCATACATGTGCAAAGGTACATTCAGTCGTACTGTGTAGACCAAAATTTGACTCATGAACACAAGAGCACTCAGTGGAGAGGAGGTGGCTCTTATATGGAAGATTACAACTAGAAAGTACATCACAGTTATTGGGAAAAGTTCCAGGAAATAGTACAAGATCCATCCATAACCATGTCCCCAGCACTTACTGCATTTCAGAGTGTATGAGTATAGTGCAATGCCATAGCCATCTTTACATTTCCCACACAGTGGCCCTTCCCGATTCAGTGGCCCACACATGAACTTATTAAGTAATGACACATTGCCTGGCAGCTGAATATAAAAGATGTAGTCAACATTAGTAGTATTGTACTGTGCGATGTATGGACAACTTCCATATTCTATCATTTTTGTTGAATTGTTGTAGGTCATACAAAAGCCAAAGTGGAGTAATGGAGAGTCCAACCCACATTTTATTCCATTGAGAGAACTGCGGCAAGAACATCCAGTGGTAGATCTGTTGTCAGGGACAAACCAGATAGGGCAGACATCTTGTTGGGCAATAGTCTGCTCTGTGAAACTGAACAGAAGGATCAACAAAAAGATCTTTAATGCTTTCATGCTGCTCTAACTCTTATCCACTGAGCCCCAATTAAAACTGTACTATTACTTGAAGATATCCTGTAAGACCAATTTAAAGCTTTATGCATCAACTACATGTTGAAAAAGAAACATTATTTCTGTTTCATTTTGTGATAGGTATATACCACCAGGTGTTTATATAAATGACATTAAACTCTTTGAAGTTAATTTGTGGGACAGTTTTTGTGGGCAAGTGGGTTGATGTAAGCAATTCACTGTGGGTGGTAGCAGTTATGATTTTAACAAAATAAATGTATGTCAGAAGGTTATGATAACTTTCCAGTCATTTACCTGCCTTTTCCTCCTCCAATAGACCAACTGACAATACTCCAGATGAATACTATATATATTTTTAGTATGCTAGATGTAATGATTAGTCTACTAGTAAGCTATAGCTATATTGCATGCAGCACTTCATCACAAGTGGTGAGTTTGATCAAGGGAATACAACCCCCAGAATCTAGGCAAACGATTGTTTGGCATGGTTTTACCTGGTTAAACGATATGATGGGCCAATTAGGAGGTAATAAGATGAACAATGCTACAGCATATAACGTTCTCTACCCAGTACTTCAGGATACCTCCTTCTTTCCAAAGGAAGGAAGGTCTTTCCTGTAGATGTGTACGTTTATGTCTCAGGTTTTAGTCTGCAGCCCAGGTCATTGCTCATGCAAACTGTGATTTATAGTCTGCATTGAGGAGAGAGTCAGTTTATAGGACATGATGTAATTTACACTGTAAGTTGGTTGTGCTTGATTACCCACTTGTAATTTAAACTGCCGATGGTACAACCTTGAACTTTTCATTGAATATATGTGTCAGTTTGAGACTGCATGGGTGCAGAAAGGCCTACTGTAATGCAGTCTGCAGCACTACAGACAAGGTGAATCTTAGGTGACACAAAAAGGTATAATTTACAGATTACATCTGTTACTGAGCTACAGCTGATTACATAAGTCAGGTAACTCAGTGAAAATTACTCACACTCCGACCAGAAACAGGAAATTAACTTTGTGTGGCCTTATTCCCAAAGCCTTTTAGTGCATACACACCATAGTCTGCTACAGAAAGGGTGAAACCACTTCGAATCACTCAAGTCATGCAATCCAGTTCTTGCTTTGTTTTTGCTTTTTTTGTTATTGTACCTCACAAGTCTCTATGTGTATATCTGTGAAATTGGGATTGGGGTTCAAGGGGTAATACTGTGGGGGAGGAGCATATATTGTATGCTCAGGTGTGTTAAGGACTGGGTCAGAAAAGGGCACTCATTAAAACCCTTTAAACCCTATAGTACACTTTTGATAACGTCATACTGCGCACTGCGCAGAAAAGATAGTCTCTGCGCGCTGGCGCGCAGGTTCTGCGTCAGCAGAAAGGGTGGGACAGGGGGAGGTGGATGGGGTCACCCGCAGGGTTCTGTGCACATGGCAGCTGCTAGGCTTGGCTGCAAAAGGACCGTGGTTGGCACCGGGTGGGCCAACTCTTGGCCTGGCTGCATGAGCAGGCTTAGAAAATGCTACTCTCACCTTTCAGGGGGTTCATTTCTGGCAGGGAAGGCTTCTTGGGCTCTAAGCGGGTGTTTGCCAATCGAGAGTGCTGACCATTGCATGCTCGTTAATGAGGGGGCGTGGTTAAGGTCACGTGTCTGCTTGCTAAGGCTGGAAGTGGAGTTGGGCTCAGTTTTGGAGTCAGAGCTTTGACACAAATGGAGATACGGTGTTAAAGGCATGTTTAGGCTAAAACTAATCTCCAGTGAAAAAAATTCAGTGTTTAAAGGGTTAAGATATGCGAAGATATTGTTTTGTGAATAACTCCACTTCAATACCCCAGATGGGTTATTTGATCTCCATATTATTTAAATCTCCCGGTTCTAAATGGCCCCACCCACTTTAGGGATCACGTGATCTATTGTCTTTGGAATTGGGTCGCTAGACGGACCAGCAATGGCTTTCATACTTGCACACAGAAGAGATCTCGTGGTGACCTAATCTGCCATAGCTGTGGAAGTGATTTCATACTACCGCCTCTGAGAAAAACGCGTAATTCCAATTAATGCACACCACGAAAAGCAGCATTTTTGCTCATAGCTCGGAAGCGGTGGTATAAAACGACTTCCACAGCTAATACACGTTACCTAGGCTTACCAAGTTTTCGAAAAACGTGGTACAGTCGAAAACAATTGCGGTTTAAATGAAAGGCACTGAAGTGCCAAACCCTCGGCGCAGCAGTGCATGCGATTGTACTTGTGTGTTGACTAGAATCGATCACTGTCTCGTGAACTATAGAAGCTGTCGTGCTTGCCAGATGTGTTCGGTTTTTGTTCTTACCTGTGCAAAGTCTGCTCACGTGTTTCAGAAGCTCTCTTACTCGCTTTGCGGACTTCGTCTCTCTCTTTCCCCACTAATAACTCTTCCTCAGACAGTAAGGCTTTTCTACGTTTCATTGCGTTCTCAGGCTCCCCAACAGCAGTACACCGTGCTTTCCTTTTCTTCGATGCGAAGGCATGGCCAGTCACAAACTGACCTCTTCACGTGCACTACGGTATTACACTGTGCACATACCTTTCTCAGACGCATAGACCTATTGCACTCCATTGCATGCACTACGGTATTACACTGTGGGCATACCTCTCTGAACCTCTCGTAAAAGACAGTCACAAACGTTCGACGGAAAACACTATACCGCGTGCTCCAAGTCACGTGATCACACATTACCGCTACGTACGTGTTACGGAGAGGTATACGGAAACATTGCACGTGGCTGACTTAGTTGCCATAAGTTATAAGTTAACGCTTCTAACTTTTGAACTAAACAGTTTTAGAGAAAACAGTTTTAGAGAAAACTGCTTTTTAGTTTTACTGCATTTTCCACGCTGTAGCCGCTGATACCTCTCGTTGAACACCTAAAAGCGCAAGAAGGCAGAATAGAGAAAACGGGCAGACAGACAGACACACAGGACAACTACCGTAACCCTCGCTGCGCATGCGCGCCGAGGGTTAACCGCCTTTAGCGTTTTATACCTCTCGACGTGGATCGGCGAGGAAGCCATATTCCAGCAATAAGTAGGTGGGCGTGGTCAAGATTTTACCACATGATAGAGAAGAGGTGTGGTGATATACCAAAACAGTTTGCACTCTTGCAGCAACTTTGGACACTGATATATATGACTCCAAATACTGCACAAATTTAGCTCTGCTAACTCTGGTCCCAGTCCTGAGTGGACTCTCACTGTCAACTGTTGTCTAGAAAGCTTTCTGTTCTGTATAGCTATCTGTGCAGCTGGCTTTTGAGCCAAAGGTTCTTTTACTGTACAACCTTCCACTCTGCAGTGGAGAGCTTTTCCACAGTGAGCACTCATGCAATTACTAGGAGAGTGGTGCACACAACTTGGTTTTTCTTGTTCATCACTTATCTCCCACACACCACTTGGCTTCATTGTCCATTACAATATTCATAGTACCATTCTAGATACATCTGAGGCAATTATGCTAGCATAATTTTGGGAGCATATAATAGGCCTGTCACAGAATGATGTAGCAATAATGGGAGACCATATATATGTTAATCCTGCCCTATGTTTCAACTGATGGTGACTGTCAAGCTTTACTGTCACCATGCAAGGGTGCATCGAGCCGACGAAGGCCTGGGTAGTATGGATTGTGACTTGCATGAGTATAGCATAATGAGAGATGCAGGGAGTAGAGTAAAGTTGAGAGCACACGCGCATCTGGCCAAAGAATGTAGTAAACCCTCAGGCCAATAATTCAATCTGGGAAATAATAGGAGCACTGGAAAGAATATTTATTTGGGAAGTGAAGAATCGAATAGCAGGGAAAATTTTGAGAACAATGGCCTAAGGCCTATAATTCTAGACTAATTACTACTTAACCTAAGACATGCACACTGCAAAAACAAATTGGTTGTTTTAACCACAGAGTGGTTACCCTGGTTGCAGACAAGCCAAAGAGACAGTGGTTATGTACTATATATTTTGCTGATTACATAAGACAACTGGAGAGGAAGCTTCCCAGACTATCTTACAACCAGCATCTTGCAGTTAGTAGTAACCACTGAACATCTGTGAGAGAGTCACCATGCAGCTTTTGTGGGTTGTCAGTTGTAATGTACGATTTGGGCTCAGGTTGCTTATGCAATTAGCCTCTAGTACCAAAATACGCTTCTCATAACCACTGTCTCCTCAGCTTGACTGCAACCAGGGTAACCACTCTGTGGTTAAAACAACCAATATTTTTTTGCAGTGATATACTACAAGATTGCAAAAGGCAATACACCCCTTGTGTCACTACGTAGATCTTCAATTTCTAGCAAGAATTAAAGGCTTGTGAGTACCTGGAATGCCAATTTGTACAGAGACTCGGTTAGGGAGTTAATGCTTACTTCTTCTATACAAAAATTTTTGCGAGTTATGGTTAGCCATCAGATTTTAGTGAACATGGCTCCATCTCATATGAATGTAATTGTGCAGGTGCAGCTGATCATGTGATTGTCCGGCATGCAAGTAAGGACAATAGAGGTCATACAACTTTATTGACACACAAAAGATCCATACAAGTATGGTAACTAGCTGTATACCTAAGCTCTGTGTATTATCATGGTCCCAAGATGCAAATTTCGGTTTCACATGTAGCTATGCAGTGGAGTGTCTAATGACTATATAGTTTCCAGGAGGTACTGAACCGGAAGTGAACATCTGAGGCTGAGGGATTCGCATCGTAGGGGAGTTTGGGGATACGCTCCAATGGAATTTTTTTTGGTCCCTGGCATGTGCTAGTGTATCCTAAATGGCCCACTGCTTCACCAATCAGCTCCTATTTAACCCAGGCATGCACCATGCAGAGATAATGTACACACAGTACACAAAATATGCACCAGACCTGTACAGCTAGCATGCATGGGGTCTAACAATTGCACATTCATGAGAAAAAAAACGCTAAAAAAACCTCAGTGAGGAAAAAATTTGTGAGGGGGAAAAACCAAATCAAAATAACATCACAGAGTTCATTATGAGCTGATGACTATAGCTATATTAGATCTCTTCCCCTCTTCCAAACTCTTGTTTCCTGCAAAGTGGGAATTGAGGAAGTGGGAAGACACAATGGGTAAGGAATTGGTACATGCAAACTGGAGCTTCGGGGCTTGAGCCTAGCCTCGAACCCAGGCTTTCCGTTCTGGATTTTGTCTTGCAGCTTTGGAGAAAAATCCGATTTTTCTCCAAAGCTGCGAGACAAAATCCGGAATGGAAAGCCTGGGTTCAAGGCTAGCTTGAGCCCCATCTTCTTTGCTTCAGTGGCAGCAGGAGTAGTTGCTGAGAGGATGCTACCTCACACTTAACTCCTGCTTTAAATACACATAAATCCAGCATTCCACAGTATCCCAGCAATCTTGCATCCTCCTGTCTCTAGCAAACCAATCTTACAGACCCGCATTACCAATAAACTATATCTCACTTGTCTTGCATACCTCAATCTCCTTGTCTGCACTACCAGCCCCACCCTCCCAATGCATGCACAATATCAACAATAGGAGCTTATTTTCTGTCTAATTCAAATGACATGGTTCAAGGGAGGGGCAAATTAACACATCACAATTTACTCAACCAAATATTGTTTTTGCTACTAATTGGATTTCTCCCTCATATGTAAGTGGTAGAAAGCATAGGGGTTGACACATTTCTCATTTATCAGATAGAGCTGGGCAAAGTCAAAGTGTATAAGATTGACAAAAACTTTGCACCGAAACTGCTCCCTCTACCTGATAATTCCATAAACTTGATTTTTAGTCCCTCAGCTAAAATGAAAATTTGCATCTTCTCCAAGGCTCCACCCATAGTCTGACCGCATTGTCAACACACACACAAAAAGTAAAAACTTGCACGCATGGATTTGTCATGGGACCACTTCAATTCCAGTACGTCTACAGGGCAAAATCCAAAGTTGATCTCAAAACCATAAATTTGGCTGTGTTGGCTTTCAAGAAAAATTTGACACACCCCCACTGAAACCAACTAAAACCAAGCCCAGTTTCAGAAAGCTCAACTCACACCATACAAAACTATGCATGCTTTTTCCTGCTCACCTCTAGGCCAGGGAGCTATGGCCACAAACCTACTCCCTGTCATTGCCCATAGAATGGAGCCAAGTTACACACATTCCCGCTAGCACAACAACGGGTGGAGCCTACAAGCCCGAAAAGTCACCTTGCTGCAGTAACTTTGCCAGACAACTGTGTGATGATACCCATCTTGCTCTTAGCCTTTCCAGCACACTCACAAACATTCAAGACCACTCCAGAAAGCTTTTCACAAACAAATAGCCAACCATCACATTCAATGAGCTAGAAAATCTTTCTAGTGTTTTTTTTAAGTGTTGGAGGATTTGTTCAAAGTTCCACCTAGCAACATGAAAAGTGAGGTTTAGCTACCTACCTTTTAAATATCCACAAGAGTGTTCAGCGCTAAACATGCAAATAAAGGTACTTCTCCGACTTCATTCCTTCCGGACCCTCCTTCTTGGCTAGATCCACCCCTGCGGCTAGCTGTTGATATGGTTTCCACTACAAGAATGAGCTAGTCTGTAAAAGTGTGATGGATGAAGCACAGTAAGACCTGAGAAATGAAGCCCAGTAAGTGTAAGCAAGGGCACATCGAGCCACCTTCGGCAGCTTGATGCGCCCTTGGTGTAAGGATAATTGAAAGCCAGCCTATCAGACCACAGCAGCAAATTCCATGCAGGAGTTACAAAATTTGGTACTACATTCACCAGATACCACTTTCTTCTAAGGGCATCTGGGCATCTGCAGAGTTCCTCTCTGTAACCGTAATTGTGCATGCCAATTCACTGTAAAAACGTTACGGTTACTTCAACCATATTTTGGTCATTTCAGTTGCATGCCTGTTGTGTGCGTGACAACTCATGAAGGTCAAGTGATGCTTCTAGTGTAGTTGAGATGTTCTCCCTTTTTGTTCAATTAATATCTCCTTTCAGAAAGCCTATAAGGCAGCATTTTTGGTGTTTCCGTGGAGATCCTTAGTGTGCATGGTTATTAGTTATAATGCTGGGAATGCAGTCAAACAGGTCTTCCGAAAGAAGAGATGGATTTAACTAAATAGAATACTCCTCATTAGATGGAACCTATTTCCTTGGATAATAGTCACATGCACTGATGCAACTGAGGCAACATAATTACAGTGAAACACTTTGATAAATACCCATGGTTCAAAATGCTCTGCAAATAAACTTCTTTAGTACAATCCTGAGAATTCACCTCCTATATAAAAAGCATTCCACCTTCCACTTTAATTGATTAGCTGACAAACCATTACCCTGATTTCATATAGCCAGAGAGAGTAACAGTTCTGAAAACAATCTTTGCACCATGTTTTTTTGGTATTTGTACACTTATCATGAGGCAGAAACACATGCATGTAAGATGGTACCACAGGTTCCAGCATCCAAAGTTAAGTAATGGGACATATCCCATGCATACCCAAGACAATAGCTGCCTTGGGCTGAGACTTTCCAGCTCAAAAGAAAGTATCTGCAAGCTTGAAACCACTTTGCATTCACATAACTCACATGTCACGCACTCTTCTCCACACAAATTTCTTAATGACTGTGCACAGCTTTCAAGAACTGCCGTATCTCAAGTCTCCACGTTTTTGCTTGAGAAATTAGTTGATCTTAGTTCCAAACTTAAACTACTACACTTTCAAGTTCTTGTTTAAGACTCATTTATTATATGCATATGCATCCAATATAATTATGTAGCCTCGTTCCCAGGCCTTCCACTTTTTTATTGGTTGCAGTATGCAAAATGGTGCAAAAACCATTTGCATACTGCAATCGATCAAAAACTGGATGGTGGGAAAGCCTGGGAACGAGGCTAGCATATACAGACTTCTAGTACTTATATAGCTATAACCACTATCTTTTTGTCACATGAATTGTGTGAAACATTTGGCATTTGTAGCTGGCATTAACTATGATTTTTTTTCCTGGAAACCAATTCCTGTAACTAGATGATTGTGTATTAGTAAGTAGTTCTTTCTTTTATAATTTTAGACCTCAAAAATCTAGGTGTTGCACCCTGAAGTCCCACAACTGTGTAACAATAATTAGAACCCACTGCAGTGTACATACCTGGCTACCTGGCTATGACAAAGGCCACACTATACTCAGTGGGGAAATAAAATGTAATCATGGGACTTCAGTGCCTGGCAGTACTGCTATACCAAACATTTCTGTTGTTGTACTATTTGCTTGCAATATCGCCATGTAGCGATGTGTACGAGTGAAGATTCAGATCTGCACCTGATGGTATTCTGATGTAGAATGTCTCTCATGAAAGCAGTGATTACTACTGTGTGCCTTATTGCTGTTAAGGTTTCTGCAGCCATTAATGGAACAGCAGGTAAGAGTGCAATACAAATGCTCCAATATTATGAAGCATTATTAGTGCCAAAATTGCTCGATATGGTATAGACAATACGAAGGCGATGTCTCACACGCAACGCGAACGGTCAATACCATTCGGAAGGCGATTTATATCGTTCGGAAGGCGGTCTATATCGTTCGGAAGGCGGTCTCCACCATTCGGAAGGCGGTCTCCACCATTCGGAAGGCAGTCTATGCCACTCTAGGAGGCTGGCTATGGCTTAGCTAACGAGCGAACGACGGATACCGTCCAGCTTCCGAGGCGTTGAACCGTGGCAGGGGCGCGGCGCGCGTCCACAGCGGTCACGCGTCCACAATTCAGGCCTCGAACGTAGGAACACGACTCTCGGTAATGTGTGTACTGCTGTTTCAAAAGCAGCAGAGAGAGAAAGTTGAAGAAGAGTGGTCCCCACGTTCTGTGGATGTTGTAGACTAGTGTTTCACAGCCATCATCCTGGGTATTGGATGGAGCATTGGGTTACTGGTTCCTTGCAAATATCAAATTTGGGGCGACCTGTTCCTACTCGTTTGGTACATAACTTGTATGGCAGGCCTCCTCCATGCTTTCCTTAATTTCAGCTAGTAACCCAATGTATAGTAGCAAAATCTGTGAAGTTGATGGCTGTGAAACACTAGCACATCCACAGAACGTGGGGACCACTCTTCTTCAACTTTCTCTCTCTGCTGCTCTTGAAACAGCAGTACACACTTTACCGAGAGTCGCTAACCCCTGGGAAAGTGAGGACGCCATGTTCCTACGTTCGAGGCCTGAATTGTGTACACGTGACCACTGTGGACGCGCGCCGCGCCCCTGCCACGCGTTCAACGCCGCGGAAGGACAGTATCCTTCGCTCGCTCGTTAGCTAAGCCATAGCCGGCCTCCTTCATACTGTGTATGCATTGTCCAGTATGCAATGTGAAAAACCATGCATGAGCAATCAATTAATGACCACGCAGCACTGTGTGTGTGTGTGTGTGTGTGTGTGTGTGTGTGTGTGTGTGTTTGGAAAGTCTTCCTGTTAAGGAGGGTGGCAGGGAACGTGTCCATTGCACTTTGAATCATTGAAAACAAGATTTTTCTCTAGTTCTTCTTTGGAGGTGCTTGTTTGTGAGTGATATACTATACACAGCTGAACTAGTTCCTATGTGAGTATATCGTTTAATTTGCTGGTCATCAGGGGAGTTCCCTGTCTGATCATCACACAAACACAGGTTTTGGCCCCTTTAAACTCCCGACCTGTGGATAGTTACAGAAAGGGCGGAACCACTCCCGTATGTACATGGAGTCCAGCTCAGTCTGGTAGTTGGGACATGCTGCATGTGGGCTTGGAACATGTAGGCTCACTACATGCGATCTTACACATGCTTTGAGTCACTAGTCTTATGGTAGCTAAATGACTATAGACTGTTAAAGCTATTTGACCTTTAACTTGAATCTCTGAGAATCAAATGAGTACTTGAACTATTGTTTTTGATTGCAGACCAGCAAAATGAAAGTGGTAGCAATGCCAGAAGTATGCTTCTATGACTTATCTCTTAGGAAGGCAATGGATGCTGCTATAGATTCTTCTCTTTAGTTGATCTCTCTTCTTTCTCTTCTACATGTGACTGACGGTTTCTCATGATGTCATAGGTAGGATATGCTAATTAGTTGGGTGTCGACCAATGATTGTTATCTACAAGTTGTGTGGCTTATCTAATTTTGGCTAATGTTGTCAGACAGAGAGAGAGAGTGTGTGTGTGCACGCGTGTGCTTGTGTGTGCAAGTGCGTGTGTGTGTGTGTGTGTGTGTGTGTGTGTGTGTGTGTGTGTGTGTGTGTGTGTGTGTGTGTGTGTGTGTGTGTGTGTGTGTGTAAAAAGTTTCCTTCTTTTTGCTTTTCTTTACCTTTTGTTCGGATTCTGTTCTCTTCAAGGACAGTGATGAACTGTCTGCAATGCAAGAAATCCATGCAGATGCTCTACTTGAGGCTTTAGTAGATCTCAATTTGATGTAGGGACAGACAGCTCCTTGTAGTTGGATGTAGCTGTAGGTCTAGGGCCGGAGGCAGCTATTCGGAAGTATAACCATGCACAAGCTAGAGGTGTGGGAGGGCATGCTCCTCCAGGAAAAATTTTAAAATTAGGTGCTCTGAGATCGCTTCAGAGGCCATGTTTGAGCCGGGAAGTGGTAAAACCAGGAACGATGGAAATGGAAACGGAAACGGAAATGGAAATGGAAATGGAAATGGAAATGGAAATGCAAACTCACTCGTCACTTGTCACTCTCACTCGCAGTGCCATAATTGCTCGCACCTCGAAGTTGCAGTCTTTGAATTCTGCTACCGTTCTTTATAAGTGTGTGCCGCCTATGATAATCAGGGTTGAAGGAGTAGACGTCACATTTTATACAAGTTGCTGTTCTTCAATATAATTATAACATGGGGCTAGCTTTCATTCACATAACTGCTTGCCAGTCAATGCTGGTGCACACATTTTGTCATGGCGCACTCCAAAGAAAAAGCTCTAAAATTGCCATTGTTGTAATCCTTGTGCTGGTCAAATGTGCTGGATCCAAGAATTAAGACATTCAATTTACTTTGTTTGATCCAGCTGTGACTGTTGAACTTGTCAGTTATGATCCAAGCACTGAAGTGACAGGACTACCAAATGTGTCAGTTCCAGAAAATGGCACTAATCTAACACTACTGTGTGCACAGCTGTCAGGTGGTGTGAGAAATGTTACAGTAACCCTCTCAACAGGCACAGGAACAGCTCAAGGTACGATCTATTGCTGGTTAAAATTGAGTCCATGCCAGAGCTATTGTTAAAAATTATACAGGGTAGCTAGCTATTTGCTTACTTGCAGTTTACCATAGTCAGTTTGCATATATTCAGGATGAAGAGTATATTCTTTCAAAACCATGACCAGGGTAGTTCAAGCTGCAGAGCAACTGTAATTTGCTTGTGAAGAGGGGGAATTAATAGAAGAGCTACAACCTAAATGGACAATACCGGTACTTTTTTTACTCTTTTGTTATACCACACAGACGATGCTGTTGACTATATAGGAATAAACTCATCAGTGATACTTACTCCAACAAATCAACGACAGTGCATAAACATCACAGTTGTTGATGACTTCATTTGTGAAGCTGATGAAACCATTCCAGTTTTACTCACCTCAAGTGAGGATCCTTCTGAGGTCATTCTTGACCCTTCTTCTGCCGTGGTGACCATTATAGATGATGATGGTATGTCCCTGTGATTAGCCAGGGAGCAGAATTTCCTCATTTATGAGAGTCTTGTTATATGTGTATACACTCTGCATCACATTTTAGTAGTGAGAGGTGGGGAATGAGGCTATTCTATTAATAGTAAAGTATAAGGGGGGGTTAAAGGTACTGATGTGCATTGACACAAAAAGTAGTATGCATTGACACGAAAAGTAGTATGCCATGAGATTAGGAAGTTGTAGTTATTGTTCAGCAACTTCCTTTAAGATGTCAAAGAGCTCAATTCTAGACCCCAGACTATAGTATATTTTCTGATGAAAGCTGGAGGTTGGAGTAACCATTCACATATTTAGGTTTGAACCCTCTGCTACAACATTGTTGCTTGTGTTGCAGTGTCAAATGTTGCAATCCAGATGGTGACCAACACAAACACTGTAGCTGAGGAAGCAGGATCAGTAAAAGTGTGTGCAGAACTCACTGGAGTGACTGACATGCTGGAGTGTGCAGTGACAAATAATGCTACACTGACTGGAAGTTCCAAAGCTGGTGAGTGAATGTAAACTAGCTCCATGCATAAACTTTAGCTGGCCTATTAATTATTTGATGGATGGTAAGGGGAATGACAAGGGATCTTCATTTTGTTCTGAGTATGTATGGCCACACAAGCTAAACAATAATGGTGCATGCACTAATATCAGACATTGAGATGTAGCTTACAACACCGCTTGAGTGGTTGTTGTTTTTTTTGTTTGTTTGTTTGTTTGTTGTTGTTGTTGTTTTATTATTTTGCTGAAGCCAGTGTCCCTGGGGAATAATTATTGATTTACAAAAACTGCCTAATTTTTCATTCTCATTTGCTTGTTTGCACTACACATTATGAGTATGAATGCATGCACATACAATGTGGATACACTCCCATTTAGCATCACATGTCCACAAGCAGTAATTTCTGCAATGACAATATGCCTACTCGACAGCATAAACCTTGCAGACAATGTCACACTCAGTTTAGCATTATGCTTCTCTGTTTGATTTTTTGTGGTATCTTGATTTTCTAGTGGATGGAGAAGATTTTGCTGCATCTGGTTCACTAACATTCAACTTTCAAATGGGTACGGAAGCCAATCAATCCTGCATTGACATCGATATCATAACTGATATGGACTTTGAGGGGGATCACAGTTTTGAAGTTACTTTGGGTCTGAACATGCCAATGTTGAGAGGAGGAACAGGAGGATTTGGTTCTCCTACATCCACTACTATCACTATTCAAGACTGTGAAGGTATGTTTGGTTATAACGTGCTATGTAATTTTGCACTTGTATGGAATATTGGCTTTAAAGAATGTTATTGCATAGTACTGTTATGCCATCCAAGGCAGTTGCCGGGAATCAAACTCAGGATACCTGGCTTGTGCAGCCAGTGCTCTGCCACTGAGCTACGACAACCCAACAATCACCAGCCCTCACAATCCTCCATGTGCATTACCTCTTCAACCATATTCACATATAGAATTCAACACTTAGCACTATACTTTTATACCACAACCAATCATTAAACAAGCAAATCCCCAGTAATCTATTTCTCCATAGATGCTCGAGTTTCTCTGCAGCCAATTACCAGTGTAACTGAAGGCAGCACGTTCAATGTGAGTGTTGAGCTGGAAATGACTGGAACACTGGATTGTGACCTGGTGGTGACCTTGCTTGCTATCCCTGGCACTGCAACTGGTGAGAAGCGGAGCACTGACTGGTGCCTGATAAACTAAGCAACACCTTTGCTAGCACATATCCAATTCAATTTTCTCCAACAGAGGAGGATTATATTCTCCCATTGACCAACTGCAGTCTATTTACTGTGACATTTGGTGTTGGATCTGATGATGGTTGTTCAGTGTCTTGTGAGGGATCTGGCTATGGCAATGTTCAGACTGTCATGATATCTACAGTGGATGACACTGTAGTGGAAGGTGACCATTACTTCATTGTGTCAATTAATTCGACAAGTCCTCCAGCCATGATTGGAACATCTTCCTCCATGATAGCAACAATTATGGATAATGACTGTAAGTCCACTCTGAAGTGTAAATAGTTATAATGTTACAATTATCTGATTTACAGTTGATAATGTTACATGGCATGTGCAGTTGTATTTAGGATATTAAATATTGAGTTTGATGTTTTAAAATCTTGAAAGTTTCACGCCCCCTGAACCTGTTTTATCAACCCCTTCTTCAACTACTGTATCCATTATGGATGATCATGTAGTATAAATCCTTCTTTACATTTTGCATGCACATATCAGGCGTTATCTAGTTTCCATGACAGCGTTAATGTGTGTCACATAATATATAAACATCACGCAGTTTAGCTAACTTTAATTGTCACACGTGCATGTTGTTTTTTTATTTCAGTTGTAACAGTAGGATTTATCATGGAAGAATTAACCGTGAGTGAAGATTCGGCTGAAGCAGCTAGTGTGGAAGTGTGTGCCAATCTTCCTGAAAATCTAACAATAACAAGAAATGTTTCTGTGATTGTTGGTGTTGAGCAAAGAGAAGGAGAAGCTGAAGGTCAGCTAAACTGACACACTTGCAGTCTTCACTTCATTACTTTCAAAATAGTGCTGACAATTTCAATTTCTTGTTCTTACTGCAGTGAACAGTGACTTTGATTTCATCCCTTCTTCGCTTGAGTTTTGTCTCGCTAATTCCACCATGGCATGTGATAATGTCACTATTGCTATTATTAATGATGATACACCAGAAGAAGAGGAATATTTCTATGCAGTGTTGACCACTAATGATTCAGCTGTGAAACTGAGAGCTAACATGACCAACATAACTATTTTGGATAATGATAACGCCACTATTATTATTCAAAGCCTTGGAAGGGTAAGCATTTAATATTTTCTGAGCTCTCAGTCATAACATCTATTGCTTCTTACCAATTCAGATTGTGATTGACACTGAAAATGCAGAGGAAGTTGTCAATAACCTGACCATAATAGTAGACCTGGCTGTTTCTGAAGATGACCAAACAGCCAACAACTTTGAAGTTATAACTCGTGTGATCGCAAACATAAGTGAAATAGCAACCAGAAACATTTCTCTTCAACCACTGCTCAATGTATGTTACATGGAATGGCTCATAACTTTCAATCCACCATAATTGAAACCTATATCCCTGACAGCTGGCCTGCATTCCATATCTTTTTACTATGATGTTTGCCACTTTGGTATTTCCTCAAACCACTAAATGCATTATATGTTACATTTGTGAATATAGGTCATGATACCATTACGTATGCTTCTTTTGTCTTCTGAGTGCAGATTACCACAAATGTGGTGCAGATTATTGACAATGTTACACAGTGGCCGATGAATGCAACAATTGCAACCGCTTCCAGGTCTGTACGCCACATTGGTATGAATACTTGACCTCTACACAATTTGTCTCCCCCTTGCAGAATCATAGATGCATTTGAAGATGTCGTGACTGTAATTCTACAAGACATAGCATTTAATACTACATTATTGGTTACAGGAAGTAATGTAGCACTTAGGGCAGAAAGGGTAAGACTGCAGTGAGCTTTATTGACACAAGCAAGACTGTATTGAAAAACACTCTAATCACTACATACAGGTTTCTCAAGAGGACCTACTGAATGGAAGAACATTTGGAGTTAGTGCAAGTGGTGGTGCAGGTATGTATTAAGCAACCACTCATGTAAGCTGCACCACATTCATACTAAAATACCTTGTCTCCACTGTCAGTGAGACAAAGAGTTGAAAATGACACACTGAGGACTGCCCTTCCGGAGGATCAAAATGCCTCTATAGCCCTACCATCTGCACTCTTTAGACAGCTAAGTAATATCACAGAGGTTGGAATTGGCTTTACATTTTATGAGACAGCAGCACTGTTTCCTCTGCCTGAGGGCTCTCCCTCGAACATCACCATTGGATCTCCTGTGATTGGTGCCTTAGTAGCTGGTCAGAACTTCACCAGTCTGTCTGATCCTGTCAACATCTCTCTTCGCCTGAACCAGACAGTATGTATACCAAGTGCTCTTTTTACTGACATAAATTAACTGATTTTGTTGTGCCTTCGTCCGCTTCTTTGATATAGAACTTCAGAAACCCACGATGTGTAAGTTGGAACTTTACTGCTGCAGGTAAATCACACCAATTCAGCAGCATGGCTGCTGTATGCAGCTTTCAATAAATATACACTCCCTCTTTAGGTGGTCGTGGAAACTGGACCACTGATGGGTGTGAACTCAGTGAAACTAATGGCACTATAGTCACCTGTAGCTGCAACCACCTTACCAACTTTGGCTGCCTAGTGGTATGTAAACCTCTCTGAATGGACAATAAGCTTTCTGTCTAGATATCAAGCAGACCTCAAGCCTTAGACACATACTGTTCTGCTTTGCTAGTGTGTACTTATCATGCAAACAGACCATACAGTATTGTGCAGAGTGGGGTTTGTTACTAGATCATTTTAACTTTGTAGGACATCAGTACGAGAACTGATGGTATTGAGCTGCCTCCTCCCATTCGGCTTGCTCTTGACATCATCTCTACTGTTGGGGTATCCCTCTCTCTGTTTGGTCTGACAGTAACTATTGTCACATTATTAATATTCAAGTGAGCACACTTTAGCTGTACATGTAACTTGATTCAGGTGTTGATATGCGCATACTACCCTCTATAGGAAGTTTCGTCAAAGAGACATCTCCAAGTTTCACATTCAGCTCTGCTTATCACTATTCTTCATGCTGATTGTCTTTGTGAGTGGCATTGACCGCGGAACAAGTGTGTATGGAGGCTGTGTGGCTGTGTCTGTTCTGATCCACTACTTCACACTAGTGACGTGGATGTGGATGGGGGCACTGGCTGTGCACATGTACCAGAAGCTTGTCATTGTGTTTGTGCACATCACTACTCGATATATTATAACAGCTTCAATTGTCTGTTGGTGTAAGTTCCCAGATATTGAACTTGTACAAGTAGTCTAACTACAAGATATATGTATGTACCTTCCTTTCATTGCAGTGGTACCTATTGTTCCGGTGGTCATCCCATTGGCTATTGACCCTGATTTCATGGTCACATTTTCACCACCCACCAATAACACAACAGTCAATATTACTGGCATCAGCAATGCTACTAACAGTGACACAATAAGATTGTAAGAAACCTCGTTATAAAATTTTTCAGCACCAAAATGTAATTCACTTCCTATCCTCCAGCTGCTTCATTGGCGACACTGGTGTGTTGTTTGGTGCTTACCTTGGCCCCATCTTTGCCATTCTACTTTTCAACATTGTCATATTTGCCATGGTCGTAACTGTGCTCATCAAGCAGGCCTGGAAGAAGATGGGCAGTGATGACAGAGCAAATCGACGAAAAGTCATTAGAATTATGATCAGCATCATGGGTCTGATGGCCCTTTTTGGACTAACATGGGTATTTGCAGCTTTCACTGTGAGTGCTGCCTCCACTGCCTTCCAGTTTCTCTTTGCCATATTCAACTCACTTCAAGGTTTCTTCATCTTCCTCTTCTTCTGTGTGTTTGGAAAAGAAGGTCGAGAGCTTTGGCTCAAGGTGCTCTGCTGTGGAAGGAAGATACCAGGAATTATTCCATCAACACAACCAAACATCAAACAAAAACAACCTACCAACCAAAGGCCATCACAACCAAGTACTATCAGATCTCATCTGAGATCTGACCCTCCTACAAGCACTCTTAGCAGTGCCCCTCTGTCCTCCTCCAGTAATGCCATCCGATCGAGTGTGTTCAGTGACAGTGAAGTTTCTCAGGAGATGTTGACAGTGGAAGTAAACCCTATGGCTCCTCAGCTAGAGACGGTGGAAGAAGAGAGCAGGGTGGATAAGTCACAATCTGCACTCCAGTCAAGCACATTCAGTGAGATGTCAACGGTGAAAGCAAATCCTACAGCTCTCCAGCTAGAGGCATCAGAAGTAGAGGGACCAATGGGTAAGTTACAGTTTGTCAAAGTGCATTCAATTGAATCAAGTTTCTCACACTCTTCCACTGCAGAATCAGGTATGATCACTGATGAGCAAGATGACAATACAAACTCCCCACATGCAGCTGAAGTGCCTGATCACAGTATGGTGCACCTACCAGTACTGGTGAGGAGAAACTCAACAGTACGTCACCATGTTGAAGTGGCTGAACTAAGCTTTAGTGGCAATGAAGATTACAGTGATAGTGAAGTTGTTGCTAATCCAAGTGCTGAAAACACAAATTTTTAATCACAAAGCATATGCATTTTTATTCTCCCAAACTTTTATTCAGACTACCAACAATGACAAAACCATAGCTAGCAAATTGTTGACTATGTGTAACTAGTTGTATTGGGAGTCTTGTCCAATGTACAGCACAGTTAAGTAATGCACAGCTACTTTCCATGCAGTGCAAATTTGCTACTAGCTGGGCGTCCAACCCACTTAACAATGTTGCCTCCTCGTGCATCACCAATGGTTAACATGGACACTATCTTCTGTTGTTAGCTCTTAGGGTGCATTTATATTGACTTGCTGAAGGTGAAATAATCCTTACCAAGGGGACATCAGGCTGATTATAGCTTGCTTGGTAATGGTTATGTGATGTATCAAAATTGGTGTAATTTGGGCAGAGTAACATAAGCTAGTCTTGCAAGCCAGACCCAGTGTGTATCGTTTCAGGATCATAAAAGGCTCTAGTGATGCTTGGTATGTTTTTTGTTAGCTATGTTGAAATTCAAAAGAGGCCAGTTAGATGCAATACTAATATATTAATTATATACCTTTGTTTATTTAAAGGTGCACACGTTGAAAAATTCGTCGCCACACATTATGTCATAGCGCTGCAAAACTATTTTTCGCCGCAACACACCATGGCCTCTACACTTTACATTTGCTACCTACGCCTATGTTACCTAGTCCTCCACAGCAAAATGAGTCAACAAAATCAACATTTGTAAGAATCATGAGAAAAATAACACAAATCAAATTATGGTGAAGAGAGCGGTTGTGTTGCTATTGTGCTATGCTGAAGCTCTCATTGCTGGGAGAATGCCAGCAGAGGAACAGTGACCTGAAGTACAGAAAAATGGCTTTCCTTCAATAAACTGTGAGGAACAAGACAAAGAAAATGCAAAAGAAGAACATACTAACAGTATCGAGCTGACGGCTGAACATGCAGTGTGCAGAAGTGTAGATTTGTCATATCATGTGATTAGCTTGTTTTTGCACTGAATCGAAGGCGCTAGGCATGTACATGTTGTTTTTGCTCATCAACCCACTAACAACATAACAGTGAATCCATGCAGTGTATGATGTCTTATGTAAATTCCCTCAAGGAGTTAGTACATGAACAGTGTATAGGCAATTTGTTCCATGGAATTGATATTTCCCAAGTCTCATTAGTTGGGGAAGTGGATCCTGGATAGAATAACAAGTTTATTGTACAATAGCTACTCTGCATAAACAAGTTGCAATTGGTTACCTTGGTTGCATACCATCTGGTGAGACAGTGGTTATTTGAGGGTATGGAAGACTAATTGCTTAAGGTAATCTGAGAGGCAGCTGCCCAGTTCATCTAACAACCACACAGGGCCGTAGCTGCTGGTCCGGTTAGTTCAGTTTCAACTGGACCACTTTTTCCCTCACCCGTGGCTTGCTTAGCGTCACCAATATTTAATCTGAGCCACCTCTTTCTAATTTGAGCCACCTCATTCTAATCCGGGCCACCTCATTCTAATCCTGGTCACCTCATTCTAATCTGAGCCACCTCACTGTAATCTGAGCCACCTCATTCTAATCTGAGCCACCTCACTGTAATCTAAGCCACCTCATTGTAATCTGAGCCACCTCATTCAAATCTGAGCCACCTCATTGTAATCTGAGCCACCTCATTCTAATCTGAGCCACCTCATTCTAATCTGAGCCACCTCACTGTAATCTGAGCCACCTCACTGTAATCTGAGCCACCTCATTGTAATCTGAGCCACCTCATTCTAATCTGAGCCACCTCATTCTAATCTGAGCCACCTCATTCTAATCTGAGCAACCTCATTCTAATCTGAGCCACCTCATTCTAATCTGAGCAACCTCATTCTAATCTGAGCAACCTCATTCTAATCTGAGCAACCTCATTCTAATCTGAGCAACCTCATTCTAATCTGAGCCACCTCATCCTAATCTGAGCCACCTCATCCTAATCTGAGCCACCTCATTCTAATCTGAGCCACCTCATTATGATGACCACATACTGAGAAATGGGTAGCACCATTCTAATGTCTGGCACTTCATTCTGAATCTAGCTATAGTACAAAAACACACAATTTTGGCACTGTTTACACACCATAGCTCTACTGTATCTGGCATGTGCCTGGCTACTTCAAAAATGTCTGTTCAAAGTTGCATACTCCATCTTCCAGTTTGTTTCAAGGTTCAAAAGTTCAACTCCACCCATTCGCGCATGCGCAGTTTGCCAGTTTAGTCCAAAAAAAGGGCTAGGGCAGTCTCGTCCCCAGACCCCACCCTCTCGCTGGGAGGCGGTCGTGGACGGGGCACGAGATCTCGAGACTAGGGCTTACCATAAATTTCAAATGAGCGCATTCAAATACTATGATTGAAATATTGAATGTCCATGCTGATGTCATTTCAGCCGAGGGGTTGATCACTGGAAAAAAATTCTGTACAAAATTTTGAAATCTTGGGGATTTCGCTGAAGATTTCCGGATTTCTGGAAAGATTTCAAGATTTGATGCAGATTTCAAGATTTCATGATTTCATGTAAGATTCAGGATTTCCAGAAAGATTATGCAAGATTTGCAGATTTCAAAGATTACTGCAAGATTTCCAGATTTCAATGAAGATTTCTGCAAGATTTCCTGATTCCAGTGCAGATTTTGACATACTGATTCTGAATGTCAGGAAGATGTGATTATTTACTAGACACATGCAGATTGACACAGTGTAACAGGCAGGAACTTCAATACATTATATTACATGTATGTGCAATACAGACACATGTACAAGCAGGTCATAGGCATTTACATGCATGCATGCAGACTGACCACAGACAATGTACAAGGAACTTACAATATAGGTATTTACATATTATTATATGTATATCTATGTACAAGCAGTAGGTCATTACTACAGAGAGACGTGTTTCCAGCTAGCTAGTGCAGATTTTAATTTCCGATTTTGGTGAACTGTCGTGTTTATACATTTGACATGAAACCAATTCCACATTCACCATCACATGCAACCATTTTTGACCCATCATCAGGACACCGACAGTAGTTGAACTTCACTGGCAATCACATGACTAGACATCCAAAAATCACCTGTCCATCCGAGTATCAATCCTTAATTGTCACTCTTCGTATCAATCACACATAATATAGCCAGATAAATGAATGGTCGCCTAGCTCTCAACACTCAGTGTCCGGCCTCAGTAGTAGTTCACTCATTTTTGGGTGCTGTATGTGCGTGCTCGTGTAGTAATCACGTGATCATCAAAAACGGACGTACGCCGATTTAGATTACAAGATTACGGAGGATTTTGAGTCAGATTTCGGCGAAGATTTCGAGATTTCAGTCAAGATTTCAACCAGAAGCGTACGAGATTTCAAGGAGTGAGCAGCCCCTCGACTTCAGCTGAGCCGTGAGAACGGGCGCGTACCAGACTGCAGCGTCGGCGTGAAAGAGAGCGCCGAGAGCGAAGGCGATTCAAGATGAATGCGTTGGCAGCACGCACGGCAACTTTCTGTTAAATCTATGCTATGAATCTGACTATCGCGTGACAAGGCAGGCTGCGAGTGACAGACAGCAGAACTGTAAGGTGGCGAGGTTTGCTTCAGGTAAGCGCCTGGCATGACCGCGCACACACAGCGGGGATTCCGGCCCCGCTAGCTCATGGTTTGAGTGATTAAGTGTGAAGCCTAGCCCATGGCAGTGTAGCGGCCATAGTATGACGTAGTCCGTCTGGACGAATAGCTACACTGTGTCAGCATGTGCTACTCACTCAGGCTCACCCCAGGATGATGCGGCAGCATCTTTCTAGTACATAGCCATCCCTTGGGGGGGCAAGGGTCGGTTGTTTTACACATTATATACAAGACCACTCCTTAGGGAGGAACATAACTATTATATAACCTGTAACCTAGGCAACACCACTGTTGAAGAGAGAGTTGAGCAATATTGCAACATATGAAATTGCCAAATGATTTACTATGGCATGCCTAATTCCATAGTAAGAAACCAATCTCACCGGTAGTGACATATCTAATTGACTCCTACATGCTCAGGTAAATGTTTTGCACTTCAAGATAGTAAGGCAATTAAATAATTTATTAACTATGGTAATTATTGAAGTCAATTAGCTACACCAAACTAGAAATCCCAGAGCTGGGCAGTTTTCATTGTACTCCTGTGTACATTTCGAACAGGTCAGAGTCATGAATCATCCCAAAGAACCCTTGGGTTAAGTTTTGACTGCTATATCCCATCATGCAGAAGTGAGATACGATATGGTGAAAGGCTTATGCATAATCAAAATCTGGCCACTATACAAAATGTAACTAGCTAATGGTAGTTGTGAGGGCAGAAATCTATTGGCAAAAGTTTAGAAATAACTGGCAGGCTAAAGCTGAGCTGTGGTCTGAGCTTCCTGTACGACACTAAGCACTTGTGTGCAGTTTAACCATAGGCTATGAATCTCATTAGCAACTACAGTCTACTACCGTAAAGTCAGAGGAGGTCGACACTAGTGATATCATATACATCAACATGTGACCCTGATTGTCAAGTTAATTGCTAACCACCTGCATCCCAATGCTTCAACAGCAATTTCTGGGCATCAGAAGCTTCCAGTGTGCTGGGTTCACTCGGGTTGTGGGGTATTTTCAACCATGCTGAAGCTGTCTATTAGGTCGAGATTGATCACCGCCGTTCATCTAGCTCTCAACAGCCACATAAATGGCGTTTGGAAGTCAGAAAATGCCGGCGTGCAAAGTTACTTTTGACTGTCGAGACACTTTCAGTATCATGACCCCCCCCAAACCCATCAAGACCTTGGTCGTATGGTGTTTCCAATTCTCGTGCAGACGGTTTTTAGTCCTTGGAATGTTCATTAATTGTAGCGCACGTGATGGTGTCGGACCTCCTCTGCCGTAACGTTTTGCATGTGAGAAACCTTTGCGATTTTGCCAATTATTCCCAAATTGTACGAGAATCCATGTGATAACCTACTAATCATATAGCTACTTAGTCCCCCCCGCAATTCTTACATGCACGCAATAAAAGTAAAAGTGAAAAATAACAGTTCTCGGCTGCGATGTCGGCTCTGTCGGTGTCAGAAACTTGGTGTATTGTTTGCAATTTTAGCGTTCTATTGGCTGGCCTGCTTCTCGATCCACAATCGCTTCACACTTCTGTTTCATTCGCTTCGCGAGTTTGCCGCGACCACTTGTGGCTGGGGAGTCCGTCGCATAGTTGGACTAAAAGACTGACGAATATAGGTATTCATCCATAAAAGGTTGCCTCTGAAATTTTATTCGTGGTTGGGGTATCTAGCGTTTGGCGTGCGTTAATCAAATCTACCAAGAACCGCTCCCACAAATTAATTATTGCAATGTTTTATTAGCGATGCTGTCATGGCATTTTGGTGGGTATGAAACTCTTTAACTCTTGAACCCTTTACCAACCAATGACGCCATATGGCGTCGTCAGATTTTGGCCGCATGTTATCAGTTGACGCAATCCGTTTTGAAGATAGGCTCTGCGCTAGCAGAAAGGGTGGGACAGGGGGAGGTGGGTGGGTGTACCGCTCTGGCTGACAGTGCATGGCGGCGGTTGCAGCTGCCTGTAGAAAAGCCTTGGTCAATGCCGGGTGGGCCATTTGTCTGCTTTCTTGCACAAACGGGCGTAGAAAACGCTCCTTTCACCTTGTAGGGACTCCATTTCTGGCATTTTAGGCAGCTTTTAGTCCGGAGGAGCGTTCTCTGGTTGGAGGGCCCTGACTATTGAACGCTCGCTAATGAGTGGGTGTGTCCAAGGTCATGAACCTACAGAGAATTTGTCAATAAAGCTTTGAGTCAAGTTTCCAGTGCTAGCTCCAAGCGGAAGTGAAAATACGGACCATGGAAGGTATCCATAGCCTAATAAACACTTCCAGTAAATAGCCTACGGTTGTTAAAGAGTTAACCACTGTAGGCTATTTACTGGAAGAGAAGTCTTTATTAGGCTATGGATACCTTCCTTGGTCCGTATTTCCACTTCTGCTTGGAGCTAGTACTGGAAACTTGAGTCAAAGCTTTATTGACACATTCTCTGTGGGTTTGTGACCTTGGCCACACTCACTCATTAGCGAGTGTTCAATAGTCAAGGCCTTCTGACCAGAGAATGCTCCTCCGGACTAAAAGCTGCCTAAAATGCCAGAAATGGAGTACCTACAAGGTGAAAGAAGCGTTTTCTACGCCCGTTTGTGCAAGAAAGCAGACAGATGGCCCACCCGGCATTGACCAGGGCTTTTCTACAGGCAGCTGCAATGGCCGCCATGCACTGTCAGCCAGAGGGGTGCACCCACCTCCCCCTGTCCCACCCTTTCTGCTAGCGCAGAACCTATCTTCAAAACGGATTGCACCAACTAATAACATGTGACCAAAAATTGATGCCAAAAGGTGTCATTGGTTGATAAAGGGTTAACAGGCAGCCGACACTGGGCTCTAAGCCTTTACTTGACAGTGCAGTTAACAGAACCCTCATGAATATGAATAAGTGGTTGACTCTTACCTAAATTACTCAAAGGCTGCTGTGCATGGTAAGTTGCATATGTTTAAGCATTGTAAGAACTTCAGGGCCACCTACGTATGCATGGTATCAAGTTCTCAAGCACTAAATCAGGGTTTAATCTCCCCAAATGCACCAGCTTCCTCCTCCAAAAAATAAAATTGAAGCTGTAAATTATTGTACCTGTACACACCAGGATGCGTTTCAATCAACCTCCCCTGCATCATTTTCAGATGATGCTATAACTCTCCCATAGTAGGAAAAATTGTTTATTATACCATTATGATATTCAATAGGCAATTTAACGCTATACTTCAAAGACAGCAATAAAAACAAACTGCCAAATAATTTACTATGGCATGCATAGCTAATTCCATAGTGAGGAACAGTTTCCCATGCAGCTGTATATCCCATAAGCACTTCATTGACATACTTTAATTAATGACTTCTAAATGCTTAGGCAAATGTTTATAGATACTTTAAAAAAATTAAAATTGCCAGATAATTCACTATGGCATGCCTAATTCCATAGTAAGGAACCAATTCTGCAGACAGTGATGTATCTAGTAATTGACTCCACATACTAAGGCACACGTTTTACACTTCAAGATAGTAAAGCAATTGCCAAATAATTTACTATGGTATATGCCTAAATACATAATTATACAAAGCTAGAAACTCCACAGGCAGTTCGGTGACACCTAATGTACTCCTGCGTACATGTTCAGACAGAAACTGCTAGTATATTTGCTCTGAGGCATTTCAGTAGTACCTTTGAGCAAAGCAATTGTTGGCCAACTATGCCTGACGAGCATTTTCTACATGTCATACAGTTGTTATTTGCATGCCTTCTGCATGAGTAGACAAAATGAGACAGTCACATGCATCCACATTCATTCACACTTGATAAAATCGTGAGACCATTTTCCCTTTGTACCATTCACTAATCTCCAGGTTATGTTATAGATAAACCATAGTAAGGAAGTGTATATGGCGAATATACTACCCGAGTTCGACTCGGGGTATATCTATACTGCAAACTTCCTCTGACCGAGGTCGACGGCAGTATGATTCGCTGTATAAACCACCTTACTGTGGTTCATTGGGGCGAGCCTGAGGCTGAGCGAGCCCCACACTAGCGTGACTGCATTGTGCACGCGTGTATCCAGTCGTTTCGCCAGCGTACACGATCACGTGAATTCTATTTTTTGGCGGGAAAATGTGAACGCTAAAAATCGGACCGTTCGCGCTGTTTTTTCGACCGACCCATACATTCACCTGTCCCTCGGTAAAGTAACTGGTAGTGAACGCGCAGAACTATTTAAAAACAAAATAGCACTGTTTGTTTATCACAAAACCAGTGGAATAATCCAGCCTGTCTTCAAGATAGCTCCACCAGCAGGCGAACAAACTGTGCCCCTGCAAAAAATAAAGGGTTACTTTAACCCAGCTATGGTTATCTCAGTTGCAGCTTCACTACCAATAAATGTGCATACAAGCAGATCAATTAGTAATACTTTCCTTACGTAGTTGTGGCTTCACTGCCAAGCAATGTGCATACAAGCAGATCAATTACATTATGCGGGAAAATGTTAGCTAGTCATGTTTCTTGGACAGTATTACCTAGCTTAATTGTTTACTCCTCTGTCTGAAATTGGAGACTTAAGGCAGAAGAGTAAACAATTAAACTAGGTAATGTTATCCAGGAAACATGACGAGCTAACATTCTTGCATATTTCACTCTGAAATTGGAGAGCTATAGTTGATCGGCTTGTGTGCGCATTTTTTCTGCAACTGAAGCAACCCAAGCTGGGTTAAAGCAACCTTTTAGTTTTTGCAGTGCGCGCGCGCGCGCATCGATGGTAGCAACTCTCGCATCTGCGACAACGCTGCCGGCCACGCCCCCTTACCCCGCCTCAGCAGCTCAGACAGAAACCAAACTTCGGTAATTAATACATCATTACCTCAGCACTACAACTACAGGCAATATGAATCAAGTGACGGTGTTATAAAAAATTCCGCGCATTCAACAGTTCTTCAGGTCATTCTTATTGTACACAGCACTGTGGCTTTGAATTATTAATGAATTATTAATATAGGTTAATTATGTGCTACTGAGAGAAGAAACAGTGGGAAGAGATGGAAGGGAGGATAGAACAACATGAGAAGTTGGGGATGGAAGCAAAGGAGAGAACGGTAGTAAGGAGGAAACAATACAAGTGATAAGGGGGAGGAAAGTTGCCATGCCAAGACAGCCTGCATTAAAGGGTTCGCACAGGCGATGTGACTTGTGCAAAAGATGCATAATCACACCCTGCAGAATGGAAAATACATTGTAATTTGATGCAAGTGTTCCAACAAGCTAGCTTCATTCCCTGAATTTTGTTGCAAAGAAGGGAGGGAGGCTGGCACATTTAATCATGTGAGTGACATCAATGACAGACATGACTTAATCACATGGGGGGCTAACTAAGCAGGACACCAATGCACATCAGAACACAAGTGCACATTCAAACACAAGTGCTTTCACGTGGGTGGACTTCTAAACCCACATACAATTAAATCATGTCTACAAATGTGACGAAATGTACCTGGCTCTCCTAGCGAGAAGAGCCTGGGAATGAGGTTCACCACAAGCTACAGACATAGCAACATCAAGCTGAGTATGTAAATCATGTAGTGGTAAGTTAGAAAAGGCATCTTCGAATGTGTAATCCATTTTACATGGCAGCCCAACTTGCAGAGCATTGTGAAACCAAGGACAGTTACAGTCTACACGCAGACCTCAGCATTCTACCTCCAAAATCAGATTAATAATTACAAGCAGACAACTAAACAGTTTGTATAAACTATGATTACTCAACTGGTTGCAATGCAGCTGTAATTCAGTTTAAATCCTGGCACATTACTGAACAGCTCTACGATTATGCTCAGCCATAACTTGCTTTGTACTGCTAGTAGCACTTAGTTATACGAATAGCGTGCAGTTGAAGTGGTAAAGAAAGTGTACAGAAATTTATGGAGTTTTTCGACATTCTGCTCATATTTGTGAAAATCGCTCACCGCTGAAAGCGGTCCCAAGGGGACTCGCAAAAGCGTTCGTATCTCAGAGAGTATAATAGCTATGAAAATCTGAGCTTAGTAAATGGCCAGGAAAGTTAGGCAGAGTTGGCTGTGCGTTTATAGCGTGTTCTCTACCGTTTGTATGTTTGATCCCGCGAGGCCATTTTTAAAAAAATTGTATGCTTCATATTTCCCGTGGAATATGAGCTTTTTTCTTCTAGCTCGAGTATGTTATACTGCTGATTGTAATGTACTCACGCTGTTTGGATTGACAATTTCACTTGGAAGCATCTGACTTTATGACAATTCTTAGTTCTTTGTGAACAAAAATGTTCTGTACTATATCATACTGTACACACCATGCATCTTCCCCTCGGCCTACCCTTCCACGTCTCTTCTCTGTTACCATTCCTAATAAATTACAAAAAAAAACAAAAAACAGCAGGAACAAGTCACAATAAAGTTTTCTGAATGAAAACAAGCGCATGTAGGGATGGAACCCTCAAAAACCAACCAAACTAGATGGGAATGACACCACAACAATTTCACACCATCCCTACATCTTGTGCCATTTTGCTAACTATGTACACCACAAAACTCCCTACATGCACTTAGTCTATTCACACCCACTAAATGAACACTGAACAATATACACCCTTCTACATAAAAGACAATCCATATTTGCCATGTTCAGCAGCAATAAGATTTCACAACATGACATACCATACAGACCCAGCTCATGCCCTCCACATGCAGTTTCTACATTCAAGACTAGTCTCAGAAAGGGTCTGGCTTGCGAGACTACTTCAAGACAGACCACATCTGCCATGCTCAGTATAGCAACTACATTGCAGCCACCCACAACATAACTCACTCCCCATACTCATTAACATGCACTCCACACCCAGCACTACCCACCCCACTGCCTTCCACAACCCTCCTATGCACACAACTAACAAACATATAGTTAGCAAAATGGCACAAGATGTAGGGATGGTGTGAAATTGTTGTGGTGTCATTCCCATCTAGTTTGGTTGGTTTTTGAGGGTTCCATCCCTACATGCGCTCGTTTTCATTCAGAAAACTTTTTTGTGACTTGTATCTATCTATGCTTGCTTGTTTGTTTGGACCGACCATTTACCGTAAATTTCAAATGAGCGCATTCAAATATTTCACGAAGATCGATATCGTGAAGCGTGTGAAGACCAGTGGAGGGCTAATTCGTGGTTTGTGTGCCATGACATAAATCAGCACAATGTGCTGCTTGCTCAGGCTCGCCCTACGATGCTGAAACATCTTCCTAGTATCACTATAGTGCGCGGGGGGATTAAGCGGTTTCGTTTCCAGTCTTGCATTTTTGAATTTTGAATCGAGGTGGCTAGTGTCGTTGTGCTATTTGACTGGAAAAGGATGAGTTTGAGTACGCTTAGACGACTAAAGCATCCCCAAACATCTCTGCAATCAAGGCAGAGTCGGACCCATGACAAAGAGCCTTTCGCTCGCCCTTCGCCTACGTATAGCCACAAAATCCGTTAGCGACAGAAGGTTTCCATCCATAAGCTATACACTAATTTGTATGGGTTAGGGTGTGGTTAGGGTTGGGTTAGGGCTGTATAAATACAGTAAAGCTTATGGATGGAAACATTCTGTCACTAATGGCATGTATAGCAACTCCGTCATTCTTATGCGCTCTTGCTGTTACGGTATGATTATGCAACTTTCTGTTCGAGGGCTGTACAGTCATCAGATTTGAAGTGGTTGGTGTTACTATTGCATGCGTAAGAAATTTGGATTTAGAGGCTATGAGATTGCATCTGAGACCATTTTTGGGCCAAAAGGATGCTTCTTGGCTGCTAGGCGACTGACCGCGAATTGCAGTTTCGTTTGAATGTTATACGTAACATTCCGTGAGAATGTATTTTGCTTCCAAATTCAATGCCTCAAAATTCAATGGAAAAGACGGAGATTACGGAGATTGTAACGGATTCAAGGTCAGTATACTAGTTCATTGAATTATTCTCCGGAGAATTTTACAGCAAACATCAGCTACTAATTTCTATATTCCACTTTTTTTTCACTATACAGTGTAGGAACCGTAGCGGCCGTAGCGGCTTAGGCCGCTACACTTTTTAGGCTGCAAATTAATATTCATAACCTGCTATAAGTTACTAATAGCTAAAGCTAGCCTCGTTTCCTGGGAACGAGCCCATGCAACCTCAAGCAGCCTCTTCGTTGCACCAGTCTCATATGCAGTTACACGCGTACATTTCCGCTTAAAGTACGCTATAAAGCAACCAAAATCTTGGCGGTGAGATGGCTAGGTACGAGGCTAATGCACATTTTCACAGAGACTACTACAAGCGACGAAAGCTGGGCGGTCTCCTGGAACGACGACGAAGTCAGTACGTATAATCCCGGCAAAATATTTTACTGAACGGTTGGGAAGGTCTGAAAGCTTATAATAAACCCTTAATTGAAAAAAAAGGCTTTATTTTGCAGTCTCGCCGCCGCGCTTCGTAGGAAGCAAAGTATACAGACTGTTGTAGTATGCGAGGATAGAAAATCACGTCCGAAAATACATTGTAAAACAACGAATATCTTTTTTCCGCCTCCTCCGAAAGACAATAGTTCTTGCATACGAGCCCATACCATGCTGCAGTGGTTACAAAATTTGGCTAGCGACGATATAATACATGGTTACCAGACTTGTCCGCTAGTAGAATCTTTTTTCCGAGAATAGGTGCTTGAACGGATGTAATGTTTCGTTTGCTGAGTCCCAGGTAGAAGACTGTTTGAGTTGAATTTCAGGTATGTTGATTATCAAACATTGCCGGCGCACCTATCCTACAGTTCCTATGTCTGCTGGATCACTGTGCGCCCAACAAGAGCGAAACGTACGTTTCTTAAGTGTCCGAGTATCAATTATCGCCTCTATATTAAATGTACCTCTTGCTGCCGATCAGTATCGCTGGCTGAGCTTGGTAGCCTGGAGGGGCCACTACTAGCAGCAGTACTGTTGCTGTAGTGTGGATCCGGAATAGGCGTTCTTGCACTCACATTCCAACTGCCGTTCGAGTATGGAACCCGTCCCTGAAAGTCTGTTATACTATATCTTTATAATCCTGTAATCTTGCCAATGGCATTGAATTTTGAAACAAAGTGCAGTTCTAGTTGAATTCGATAGCTGTACCACCGGTAGCTACAATTCGCTAGTTTGATTCAACGGAGCAGTAGTACAATTCAATGAAGTAGCAATGAAAATTCAATGCCAGCTGCAGTTTGATTCAGTTCGCTTGAAGAATGGCAAGTTGTTGGAAGACTCAGAAGAAAGTCTTTCGCACTGTTCACAGCCATCCCGCAAATTTCCACATGCACCAGCCAACGAGCGCGCTGTGTGCGTATGGGCTTTGCGTGGGCGTCCATCGAACAATGGCTGTAAAATTGGCGATGCTAAGCAAGCCATGTGTCAGGGTAAAACTGCAGTCATCCGGTGTCACAGTAAAATTGGGCCCCCCTTAATCGGACCCCCCGGCCCCATTTTACCGGTAGAATGGGGCCCTCCAGTCCGATCCTACCGGTAAGATGGGCCGGGGGGGTACATGCTACTGGTGAGATAGGCTGCTACTATAGACTCCATGCAATGGGAGCACTTACCATAATAGAGAGACCGAGGATAGATGCTGAATGACCGAGGATCGAGGTGCAGAGGCGAAGAGACTGAGGATCGAGTGGGCCTACTATAATTTCTGTATTCCACCTTTGTTCACACAATGTCAATAATTAAGCACCTAGATATAGCTAGTATTCTAAGATGGGTAAAATATAGGCGCCGCAGTTAGGTACTTGATGTTAAACTGCATGCATGGTAGAGGGGCTATTATTGCAAATGGTGAGGTAGGCAGATCTATGAGTGTACAAATACAAGAAGTAGAATCACAAAAATACAATAAAATTTGCAATGCATGTCACAAGCAATAGAAAACTTGTTCGCTTTCGCAGCTTTCTCGTCCTTATTATGCAGGTCTTCGAAATCGACGCCCTAAGTAGTCATGCCATAAGCAAAAATGTAGCTGTATGTATATTAAACTTCCTTCTCAGTCCCTTCCATGATGCATTGATGCTTCAGCATCTTTGCACTAGAATGGCAGGCATTGACATGCGCATGCTGACGGAGCATAGAGCGAACGCCGAAAGGCCTGCATGAGGGCCCAAGGTTCACGGTGGGGGCCCCATGTTACCGGTTGTGAAAATGGGCAAACAGGACCGGCTGCTACGGCCCTGTGCTCTGTTTTGTATGTAGCGTTTAGCATGCACTTCCCTAATGTCTGCATTGCCGGATGAAGATACAAGAACTATTTAAAACGTTGCACAAAAATTCGTCCACTTCACTGCGGTAGTCCACTATTTTGTAAAGAAGTTACATTCTCCACAGTACGATGGAAACCTTAACTTTGCAATCATGATTATCCACATAACAGCTTTGTCTCGTATACCATGTGTAATAGTCATAAAACCAAATCCATGATGACTTTCTCATGTACCTTGGGGGAGTATACTCAGACATATGCTACTACGAAATTATAATTTACTATATACCGGAATAGCACATATCACAAGTGTGTGAAAACAACAGCTCACACTTGCATTTCGTAGTAGCATATGCCTGAGTATACTCCCCCAAGGTACATGAGAAAGTCATTAGCTTATTATATTAACAGACTTAATTATTTAGTACATCGTTAATTTCATTGCCTACACTGTTTGCTTCTTTCAAGTCTTGGAGGCAAATTAAATGAGACATCATGATTAACTGTATGCAGGTTACAAACGTCAGCAGTTCCTAAATTGCTAATAATTTACAAAGCATATTTTGAGCGCTAGTTAAGATTAACTGCGCATATATACCATTCCTTGATTCATACTCCTCCAACTTTGAAACACTATAAAAAGAGCTTATAGAATTGCCTAGCCATTCATCAGCAAACGTATCCAACCAACCCAACAAGAATTGCCAGAAAGGAGACAAAATGGAGAAGGGGCTGCTTGTGTTGCTGCTGTGTTGTGCAGGAGCCCTCATTGCTGAGGGACTGCCAGCACAGGAGCAGGAGCAGGTTATTGAAATGCTGCAACAAGAGCTTAGTACTGCGAAAACTAGCGAAGTTGGCTTTCCTTCTAATACTGAAGAACAAGAAAACGGCTTTCCTTCAGTAAATGAAGTAAGTGAAGAACAGGAAAAAGAAACTGCAGAAGAAGAACGATATTATAAAGCTGGTGTTGTCTACACACGCTGGGGAAAACGCACATGCCCTCGCACTGCTAGGCTGGTTTACTTTGGAGTAGCTGCGGGAGCCCACTACTCTCACCCGGGTACTGCTGCAAACTACATCTGCCTGCCACACAACCCAGAATACTACAAGTCTGGCGCACGTGGCCGGTACCCAGCATATGTCTATGGGGCCGAATACGAAACATGGGGAAGTTCACTAAATCGGCTTTCCAACCATAATGTCCCCTGTGCTGTGTGTGAAGCACAAAAGCAGGCAATGTTGATGATTCCGGCTAAGATCAATTGCCCAAGCCGGTGGACACGAGAGTACAATGGCTGGCTCATGGCCTCGTACTATGGCCACAAGTCACCTAAAATGTTCGTATGCGTAGATAAGAACCCAGATATGCAACGTGGTGAGGCAGGCAATCACGATGGTGCCTTGTTCTATCATGCCCAGACAGGTACTTGCCATGGCTTGGACTGCCCTCCCTACACTGTGAACAAGAACCTGGCATGTGTTGTGTGCACCAAGTAGCTGTCTCCTCAGCTGCAAGCATGCAGACTCACATGAAAATTAACTTGCTGTGCATGTAGGAATTGCTGACTTACGTTTGTTGAGATTTGTATATAAAAGTTAGAACTGTTAGAACCCTTCGTAGATTTAGCGCTGAGTCAGATGCAGTCATGTTTAATTTGCATTATTCCCCATCTTTTCGTAGTTTAATTTGTAGTTCATAGCTGCAGTAGCTATTAGCTGTTTCCTTAGTTATTCAAGCTGCATTATATACCTCAGATATAGTTGTATGAATTCCTGGGTTGCATGTATACATATCAGTGGAGTAGGAACCAATTTTGGATTGGGGGGGGCCAAGGTGTATTGGGAGGGGTGGGGTTAGGGTTATATAATAATCAGCATGATATAGTATACTATAACATGGAGCCTGATTATTGGGGGGGCCAGGGCCCCCCTGCTGGATTATTGGGGGGACCAGTGGCCCCCCCGCCCCCCCCCCCCCCCCCCCCCCCCGGTTCCTACTCCACTGCATATGTGCCGCAAAACTGAATTTGCATGCATGGATAGTTTCAAGCAAGTTATATATGTAGTAATGAATGAAAAGTCACAAAAGTGCATGTGTATGTCCAATGTTTGAGCCTTTCTTTCCAAGCCTGAGAGGACTTACTGAAGTTTGACACCACAACTAGATACAGTTGTCCTTGAAGTATCTTTGGTTACGGAGACTATATAGGGCCAAACATTTGCCATCACGAAGTGGGACCTATGGTAACACAGGATTTTACAGTGGCCAAACTAGCTATCTTAGCATGAAGGTACTTACATTTGCTAAAGACGAGAAAAATAGATTTTTTTTTAACCACTGCTAACCTGAGTTATGATCTAAAATGTTGTCACTTCGGTGACCACACAAACTTCATCCTGACTTGCAGCTCTGGAGCCTTGTATAAAGGCTAAGGTAGGTACATTCTTAACAAGCTAGATCTATTAGCTACAACTTTATGGTAGCAGACTACTGATACAGTGCAGCCTCACTGAACTCTACAAGTCACTTGAACACTTCAGTGAAGTGCGCACTTAGCTACTGCTTGCTGCACTACAGCACATCTCATGCCTCCACAGCATTTTTGAAGCATGTTTCGAGTGTTCATGTGCTTTGCAGACTACGTACAAACCTTATTTGGTGGTGATGACTAGGTACCGTATAGCGGGAAACTTTCGCGAATTTTGGGGTTTTGCGGCTATTCACAAAAGTTTTCTCCGTGAAATTAGGGGGCGTGGCGTCTTTTGGCTGCACCAGCGAGCAATCCGCGAAAGTTTTCTCCGCAAAAAAAATCTTAATTCGCGAAAGTTTTCTCCCGCAAAAGTTTCCCGCTATATGGTTACAGGTTATTGACATTCTTTTTAAAATAATTCCCAAGGAGAATAATTATGTTACAGCTGTTATGTATTTGGCACCTAAAAGTTCCTTGAATAGGTGTAACTATTGTGTTCCCCTACCTGCCTATTCCTGTCTCTTCTTTAAATGTAGGAATTGCCCCACTTCTAGCACAACACCCAAGTCTACTGCACGAAACGGCTCTCCTAAGCCCTACTGATAAACTGTGCCGCAAGGGTATAGGGCAGTCAAAACGCCTTCAAAAATGGTCAAGGGGACACCAGTTTGTTGTACGAGGAGGTGAACATATTGATGCATTATACAGGTATGTCAAGTAAACCTGACTTCAAACCCTGAATGTGCTGGTAAACCACTGGAACCAGTCATTTTAGTGCACATGAATTATAGTTTGTTGCACCTTTCTTAATATTGTGTTTTATATGTTCTTTTATTAGGTCTGAATCCCCATTGCAGGTGGTTCTCATCCTTCTGCAGTGGCTATTGACATTGGTGCATGGTCAGACTCAACTACCATCTATTGCCTTGGCGTATGACAATATGTGCAGTTTGGCTAAGCTGAAGGTTACAAAGAATCCCCTTCCCTTTGCCCCACTGCTCGACCAACTGTGGTTGAAGGTGGCGAAGGTGATTGATGTGTTCCACTTGAAAAACCATGTGTCGGTGCAGTGTCGAGAAAACTTTTCACCAGCTGAGCTAAAAAAAAGCCAACCCCAATTTTATACCTAAGCTGGGAAGCAGACTTTCGCTTGGGTTGGGCGATTCAGACATATTCTATGCAGCATGAACAAAACTCACCACTTATTCTACTTACACCGAATGGTGCTGACAAGAAATGCCTATACTGCTAAATGCTATGCTCATGGTAAAAACAAACAAACAATTCTTCCAAAAGTAGCTTCTAAGTATATAGCATTTTCTTTTTCCATAGACTCATTTTTTTGTCAGTAAAACCAGTTATTCCAAACGAGACTTCCAAGTATTTAGCATTTTATTTTTCTGTACACTCATCTTATTTCAGATTTTGCTAATAATGTAACAGTTGAATGGGAGATACTGCAGTCACATCAGCATTGTGTGATGCATGTCACACCCTCTGTGTACTTATTAATTAGACTACCGGCAGTAGAAACAAAAATGAAATGACACCACCAAGACTGCAAATGGAAAGACTCCATCCATCAGGTAATATTTAACTACAAATAACAAGCTAGACATGCTTGAAGGCACTGCCAGTCAAGTGAGCAAGAAATCAGTGATGAGAATCATCTGCCATCATTGTGCGGTTTCCACTACAAGTGATTGCCAGAAACAATTAATGATAGAGTGTGCACTGTAAGTGATCAGGCCTTGTAGAAAATCACTGATGCATTAGAGGAAATTTGGTGATAGATTAACTACATGTATGTATGTATTGGATATACTACCTACACAATAAGTATAGCTAAACACATGCAGATAGACTCCGAGTATAGGTAATTTCAATCACATCGAGACAGTAAACTATCACTCAACTTTGTGTAAATTGGTCTGGTACAACATGTAAAGTATTCTGGTATAACATGCAAATATGACTCGGTATACTCTGCTGTTCGTCCAATGAAATTAATAGAAAGTGATGTAATGTGGTATAAAACAACTGTCAACTATAATCAATCACAGTGGAAATACTTAACTCATTGCACACGGGAGGCCACTTTAGTGGCCCAATAATTGCCAGTTAGCCCACGCGGAAGGCCACTAAAGTGGCCCGTAAAGTAAAAGGTTCTCGTAAAGTGCAGACAGAATGTCGCTAATAAATTATTCATAAGTCGTTATTTTAACCCCGTACATCCTTGTATACTTAGAACAAACTGACAGCACTAGCGGCTGAGTGTTCTACTGAACGCTCTCATATATCCAAAGGAGGTCGAGGCAAGTTCTTTCTCTCTGTGGAGGTACAGAATCTACATACAATACTGTTGTAGTGGATGTTGGTCCATTTGGAAGTGTTGGTTGTGTCCCGTCTTTCATAGCTCAGTCCTCAACTAATCAACTAGCCTTGTCCCCAGGCTCTCCTGAACGACCATCAAATTCTGGTGACGAGGTTAGATTTGTCTTGCATGGGAGTAGTCTTGCCTGATAGTGCTACAGTGTTGTGTGTGTAGAAGCAAAAGCAGTTTCAGATACGATAAGTCTGCATGCATATCGGTGCTGGGAGAAGCCATGGTCTGGCAGGCAAGACTAGTTTTTGGATTTAAGTAATGGCAAGGTTACATTGAGCTGACAAACGTGACAACCATTACCAAAGGTGCTTGAAGTCAACGGAGCAGTAGTACAATTCAATGAAGTAGCAATGACAATTCAATGCCAGCTGCAGTTTGATTCAATGGAGCAGTAGTACAGTTAATTATGTATATATATATATATATATATATATATATAATGGAGTTGCAAAACAATTCAATGAAGCTCAAGACGATTCAATGATAGCCGAAGTCAATTCAATGATACGAATATGAATTCAGCCGAATCCCGCTGTAAAATTCAATATAGTGGCTTCGGAGAATAATTCAATGAACTATAGTATACTGACCTTGAACACGTTACACTCTCTGTAATCTCTGTCTTTTCCATTGAATTTTAAGGCATTGAATTTTGAAACAAAGTAGGTTTTCACGGCATCTACGTTCTGCAAGGGGGGACTCACCCAACCTGTACAACGTGGGTTACGCTGAGATTTGAAAGTAAAGAACATGTTTGCGTAAGTCGTCCCTTGAAGAACAGTTTGTGTGAAACCCACGGAATATGCATAACGTCCAAACGGGACTGGAATCCGCGGTACGTGTATCTACCTTCCCTGCCAATTGCGCCGTACAGCGCTGGTTTTGGCTTCCCAATCGTTCACAAATCTCACAAGCCACACCCTTCGCAGATGAAGCTTGCGAGATTAAATGGTTCGCTTGAAGAATGGTAAGTTGTTGGAAGACTCAGAAGAAAGTCTTTCGCACTGTTCGCAGCCATCTCGTAAATTTCCACATGCACCAGCCAACGAGCGCGCTGTGTGCGTATGGGCTTTGCGTGGGCGTCCGTCGAACAATGGCTGTAAAATTAGCGATGCCACAGTAAAATTGGGCCCCCCCTTAATCGGACCCCCCAGCCCCATTTTACCGGTAGAATGGGCCCCCCCCCCCGGTCCGATCCTACCGGTAAGATGGGCCGGGGGGGGGGGGTACATGCTACTGGTGAGATGCAATGGGAGCACTTACCATAATAGAGAGACCGAGGATAGATGCTGAATGACCGAGGATCGAGGTGCAGAGGCGAAGAGACTGAGGATCGAGTGGGCCTACTATAATTTCTGTATTCCACTTTTGTTCACACAATGTCAATAACTAAGCACCTAGATATAGCTAGTATACCACTGGTAGTCTAAGATGGGTAAAATATAGGCGCCGCAGTTAGGTACTTGATGTTAAACCGCATGCATGGTAGAGGGGTTATTATTGTAAATGGTGAGGTAGGTATTAGTGTACAAATACAAAAAAGTAAATGAAAATAGAATCACAAAAATACACTAAAATTTGCAATGCATGTCATAACTAAATACAAGCAATAGCTAGGAAAACTTGCTCGCTTTCGCAGCTTTCTCGTCCTTACAATTATTATGCGGCTCTTCGAAACCGACGCCCTAAGTAGTCATGCCATAAGCAAAAATGTAGCTGTATGTATATCAAACTTCCTTGTCGGTCCCTTCCATGATGCATTGATGCTTCAGCATCTTTGCACTAGAATGGCAGACATTGTCAGCCTTGCCAAATGGGGAACCCGCAGCATCCTTCAATGGATCCACCCGAAGACGCACGTGTTCTAACAACCATAATACCTCAGGCATGCCTTAGACCTAAACAGCATGACAATAAGCAACAGGCTAGACTTCTCACTGTGCATGAAGGAATATCTCTCCAATAATAATTCCTTGTCCCAGCCCCATTCCCATTTCCCAAAGTTAACCATAGTATACCCCCTTGGTGAAGAGGTAATTGAGCCGGAGGCTGAGGTGGTGGATAGTGAGAGTATCCGCTCAGGCAATGTGCTTGTACAGTCAACCCACCCAGGCCCGCAACCCCGTCCGCAGGGGATCTCCACCTAGCTACCACAGTGTATTTAATTGCGAGAGGAAGGACAGCTGTAGTCAAAAAGACCCCGTCTTTATCCATCTCCACATAGATACATGTGCATAAAGTATAAAGCCCTTATCCTAACACAGCCTGACCCAGCCCGTAGAGAAACCTACAGCATGCACACAGAGAGGTTTTAGTATCTGAGCTTACTGTTGTAACTAGGTCACAAGCAAGCCTTCCACAGCTTAGTCGAATACATCTTTACAACCCCCAGCCCCATTCCCATTTTCCAAAGTTAACCATAGGATACCCCCTTGGTGAAGAGATAATTGAGCCGGAGGCTGAGGTGGTGGATAGTGAGAGTATCCGCTCAGGCAATGTGCTTGTACAGTCAACCCACCCAGGCCCGCAACCCCGTCCGCAGGGGATCTCCACCTAGCTACCACAGTGTATTTAATTGCGAGAGGAAGGACAGCTGTAGTCAAAAAGACCCCGTTTTTATCCATCTCCACATAGATACATGTGTATAAAGTATAAAGCCCTCATCCTAACACACTCACACTCGTAATTTAAAATGCGAATGAGCTTCACACCCATAACGTAACTGTAGTAACTCAAGTGTGAATGAGCTTCAGACTCGTAACGTAACTGTGAGTGAACCTCACAGTAGTAACTCAAGTGTGAATGAGCTTCACACCCGTAGCGTAACTGTGAGTGAGCCTCACAGTAGTACATGTGACTGAAGTGTGAATGAGCTTCACACTCATAATTTAAAAATGTGAATAAACTTCACACTCGTAACATAACGGTGAATGAGCCTCACAGTGGTAACTCAAGTGTGAATGAGCTTCACACTCATAACGTAACTGTGAGTGAGCCTCACAGTAGTAACTCAAGTGTGAGTGAGCCTCACACTCGTAATTTTTAATGTGAATGAGCTTCACACTCGTAACGTAACGGTGAATGAGCCTCACAGTGGTAACTCAAGTGTGAATGAGCTTCACACCCGTGGCGTAACTGTGAGTGAGCCTCACAGTAGTAACTCAAGTGTGAGTGAGCCTCACACCCGTAGCGTAACTGTGAGTGAGCCTCACAGTAGTAACTCAAGTGTGAGTGAGCCTCACAGTAGTAACTCAAGTGTGAGTGAGCCTCACACTCGTAATTTTTAATGTGAATGAGCTTCACACTGTGAGTGAGCCTCGCAGATAACACAGAGCAGCCCCAACCCCTAGCTCAGCCTTATGGAACCGACTACAGCCCTAGGCGTACCGTTACTATAGTAAAGCACACGCCATAACTAGCGTAACAATGCCGTTACTAGGATAGGTACGCCGTTACTAAGAGAAGCACGCTCCCATTTAAAGCCCGTCGACCGAGTATCACACACAAACAACTAATAATACTCACCGTGAGATGGTCGCCGCAGTACAGACCCGAATTATCTTCGGTACAGGAGCGCCTACCAGCAAAGAACAAGCCTCCCAGACGTTCCACCAAGACGACACGATAGCGAGCCAGAATCCCGTACGTTAACCGTTCGCCCATCCCCGTAGTTATTACTAGAGGAATGCAGGGCATTGTGGGGCGAGCCTGAGCAGGCAGTATGCCAAGGACTACAATTGCGCATGCGCAGTTCGTACACACGCGCGCGTACCCCTTCGCACTTGTGTCGAAGTTGGCGTGGCGTTTAGTAAGAAGTAAAGTTGCTGTTTGCTTACTGTGCCTCATCCAAGTGTAGAAATGACAAAGGCAGCGTTGTACATTATTCACACAGGAATGACCTCGTAATTGAAAGTCTTCAATTCTTGGCCAACCCACATCTAGTTTTCTGCTTAGGGGTGAGAAACAATGAATTGGTTTGGAAGAGGCTAACATGCAATTTTTTGTGTACACAATCACCGTTATGGTTTATCAATTTTTGTTGTAAACAACATGACATTACACTAATAACGATATAAAAGTGATGACATAATATTTCCTGTTTGCATGAGAGCTTACATTGGAGTTTCTATCAACCAAATGAGCTTCAAATGGTAGTTTTTTACACATTGCCAGTGAGTTAGTGGATGTTGGTTGGTTCAGTTTTTCCATTAGGGCTGTGTCATTGCTATCTCAACACCATTGTTGGTAGCCACAAAAGTTTTCCATTTTTTCTATGACATTTTCTCTGAGAGTTTCTACTCCAGGTTGCTGAACGTCATGCTGGCTAGAAAAGTCTATATTTGCATCATCATTGTCTCTGGCAGATTGTGTAGTGGAGACAATTGTGGCAAATGCTTCCCATTCTTGCTTACCTGGTTAGCCTCGTTCCCAGGCTCTCCCCGCTAAGAAGGGCCCTCCCCCCTCTTAGTGGGGAGAGCCTGGGAACGAGGCTACACCTGGGTACAGTTCACTGAAATCACACAGCTATTGCTTGAATTCTTTGTTGTTAAAGATCACCTGACGGATGGTGTGGCTTCTTCTCTTGCGGTCACGGAAGCCATGTACGCTAATCGCTATTGGAAGCCCTACATACTTCATGCGACCAAACGCGGCGCGCGGGTGATTCTCTTGCGGTCACGGAAGCCATGTATGCGAATGCGAAGCCCTACATACTTCGTGCGACCAAGCGCGGCGCGCGGGTGACGGTCGTACGATAATGATAATAATAATAATAATACATATATGAAATCTCCCAGCTGTACCGTCTATGTGGGGCTCGCTCAGGCTCGCCCCAAATATGATAACTCCACCCATTGAGCCCCACCCCCAATTTGTTTAGTAATTTGAATATTTATAGCACTGTGAATGCCCATAGCACTATGTGCCAACCAAAAGCTGGGCTCCTCAAAGCAAACCTTAGGCGGGGAGTGGTCCCGCCCTTTCTGTAGTAGGCCACGGGTTGGGAGTTCAAAGGGACCGAAACCCGTGGTCATGCGAGGACCGGAAAGGATACTCCCCTGAAGACCAGTATTTTTTGAGCATATCTCCCAAAAACAGTAACTAACCGCCCCATCCATTTGAGCCATAAATGCCCCACCCACTTAAGTCATAAATACCACACCCATTTAAGCCATAAAATGCGCCACCCATTTAAGCCATAAATGCCCCACCCACCCATTTAAGCCATAAAATGCCCCATCCAAAACAATCCAAATTCCCCTCTCTCAGGCAACCATTAAATTGTACCGTTTCCTTTAGAAACAGCTCCAACATTTGTGGCTGTGGGCAAGGCAGAAATTTATTTCGGAAGCCTCACGTGCATGTTTGCATTTAATGCCACAAATTTTACATCGAATGGTTTGTAGTTTACAGCATTGGAGAGCCGGTAAACAAGTTGATAATGTGAAGTACAAAGAGGCAAGAGCTTCATTTATGGTTGCAATGCCCACAGCAGTGCTAGCACAAATCACCTGCCAGGAAAATTGATGGTTGATAACATGCACATTCAAAATTTGCAAATGCATGACTTGTACCTTAACTTGTTGAAATGTTGCAACATTATGCAACAACTCACGCAGTTCTACCGCCAAGCTTTCAGGATGGGAATGGTAAGAGTGTAACTTGTCATTGCAAAGAGTACGCAACTCGCCACAACACATTCTCATTTTCCTTGCTAGCCATGGCAGCAGTATAACTTGACAATCAAGCATCCACCTGGCCTCTAGTTTACTACTGTGATTACAAAATCGCAACAGCTAGTTCAACCCAACTTTGAGGGGGGATGGAGGAGAGCAAGGGTGGTCTGCTGAAAGCTAAAGATCTCGAGACCCTTTCCTCTAATGTTCATTGGAAGCTGGAGCAGTTGCAAGCAGAATGAATACTGCTTACTGTTAGGCATGAAAATTATGGTCGGGCACTACCCTGACCCTCTACCCACCTGATATTACACCACATGACTACCCTTTGTAATTGTGCATTGAAAGCAACTAGAAACTAGGCAACACAGGCCTGGTATCAAGAGAAAACTGTGAACACTGAACCTGGGACCCAAGGACTGGGGACCCAAGGATCGAAGACCCAAGGACCTGGGACCCAAGGACCGAAGACCCAAGGACCTGGGACCTGAGGACCTAAAGTCTTGAGGGCTGTGTTGCACTCCAGCAGTTAGCTATAGTGTAGCTACAACTATACAGCCAATCTCTGCCAATGCTACAAGCCCAAACTCATGGTTATGTCTTGTATCATGTCGTCATTATGCACACTGAAGGGGTTACTTATAACAAACAACGCTATTTCAAACTATTCTCTGACTTCTTTGATCCTCAGAGTAGTCTAATGTCAAAGCCAGACTTCCACAAACAAGGCAAGTCATGCAGCAACATGCTAGTATAGCCTTGCTCCTCAGTTTTTACAGAGTGAAGAAAGAATGAAATACACTAGTGGATAATGTGAAATAGCACAATCTGGCATGAAGAACGTCTTTTGTGTGTATAACAATATGGACTGTAGAACGACACAGCCCCCGTTGCTGTAATGCACCTATCAACCCCACCCAAATCAGGCTACAGTGGGGCAAGGTGGGGATTTGACTAATTAAAACATCAATTGCCCCTGTAGTGGGGCAGACCCTGTAATCAAATCCCTTCAAAAAAGATGGGAGATTACTGGGGATTTGACAAATACAGTTTAAGTATGCAGTCTGAGGTAATCAAATCCCCGACTATTGGGGCACTGTCTTCAGTCAACCCCCCATATAATCCCCATCAACTGCCCAATAGGGGGGTATAGTGGGGCATAACATTGATAGGTGCATAAGTTTGAGCTTTGATACCAGGGACACTATAAACACTAGACCTGGGGACCCAAGGAACCGAGGACCCAAGGACTGAGGACCTGAAGACTTAAAGTCTTTAGGGCTATGTTGCATTTGGCAATTATGAGACAGAAATGCAACTACAAGGAACTTGTGTCAATGTTTCAGACTACACCACCACCTTACACTCATGAAATTGTGATGAATTGAATCATGATGAGAGAAGTAACTGGAGTGATGTGTGAACGTTTACTGTACGAGGGGTGCAAGTTGTGAAGACAAACTGGCTACTTACAAACAACACGTAACAACTTTTCGACGCCTCTCCTATTTGTGTAAGAACTACGCATGACAAGCCAGGCAGTGTGTTCAGAGCCAACGGAGGTCAGCAGGAGGCCAGACTTAATCGCTACTAGCTGCAGACATGGATTACCTGTATGCTGGTAGTAAAGCTGGTGCAGTCTAATAGCCAAACGATGCTGATTTGCGTTGCTCGCTTTATAGGCTCGCCCAACAATGTTTTACATTTACACTAAATTACCAAGCGCCTTAGCGCAAGGCTGATAATTGCCGAGCGCCTTAGCGCGAGGCTACTAATCGTGCAGTGTAGTCAGTTCGCGCGTTTGTATGCATGTATGTATATCCGTCACACTTTAATTGCGTGGGCGCGGTTTCTGTGGTCTCGTCCCCAGACTACTAGCCACGTGGTACTGGCCCGACCGCGATGAGGCGATCGAAAGATCGTGCGCGTAGCCTCGTTCCCAGGCCGTTCCCGGCTCCAGTTTTGATCGCTTGCAGTATAAAAACGGAGGGGAAGGCCTGGGAAAAAGAGTCACGTGCGTGATGTCAGGTAGACGTGAGGGGGGCGGTGCCCGATCGTTGTAATTCACAAACTTTGCGTTGATCAGCCTCGAGTCTACCATACAACGAGCTGTATTGACGCTGTCTTTCGAATGTTACAGTCTCAAGTTCTTAGACAAGATATTACAAGAAGGACCTCGAGATTCTTCGTCGGGCACCGCCCCCCTCACGTCTACCCTCGACCTCACGTCTACCTGACGTCACGCACGTGACTCTTTCTCCCAGGCCTTCCCCTCCGTTTTTATACTGTAAGCGATCAAGACTGGAGCCGGGAACGGCCTGGGAACGCGGCTACGTGCGCGTGCGAAAGCCGAAATGGAGCAAGGGCCACACGGTTAGCCTCGAACCCAGGCTTTCCGTTCCGGATTCTGTCTCGCAGCTTTGAAGAAAAATCGGAGGGAAAGCCTGGAAGGATTTCTCACGTGATACGGTGGCACCGTGACGTCAATCTACCAGCCGCGAAGGCAATACGTCACACGGAATGTTCGTGTTATTGTGTCTGAGGAAAGAAGATGCAAGACCAAGTCCAAGTCCATGGCGAAAGAGTTACCTGGCGTGCGGGCTCTAGCGTAGCCGTACAGCAGCCGACTGGATAATTTAGTAGTCACAGCTTTTCCGAAATACTGAAGCTTAGGGTAAACGCCCCAGTTGAGACACAAACACGTTTAATTGACTGGAGAAAAGTAGTGGCTTTCAATGTTTGATTTTATTGCATGAATTTAAAGTTATGTGCCTATGCTATTCAGTGGTAAAAAACATATTGATGTTCCGTCTCGCTATATAGAGTTAGCTATTACTTTTGTTATACACCTTAATGTAGCTATTATGAGACACCTACAACATTTTTGTAGTTTGCATTTTGAACAGCATTTTACTATGTAATCACATACTTTGAACCTAGAAGGTTGTGCTGAAACTGTTTTCCTCACCTATCATATCCCAGATTTTTCAGCGGAACAAATTTTTCATGGTAATCAAAATGTGTTGAAAAAAGCCTCAAACTTTAAGGTGACGATCAACTGCGCCGAAGGCTGTTGGCATAGTAAATTTATTGCTTTAATATTTCGAAAACCGTAACTGATATTTATCTCAAACAAGTTACAGTCCAACAACACATGAACGAAATATGTTATTCAGAGAGAAATAACCTTCTGTTTAAAAACGTCCCAACGCATTCGAACCAGCAATTAGCCGCACCGCTTGAACGCTTTTGCGCCAAATTACTCGGCGACTGTAATTCTTGCCCCTACTTCACGGTATTTACTAGGTCGGCACTTGAAGATATCTGGCGCTTTATGTATAATATTTGAAGGAATTTAACTGCTTTAGACGCAAGAAATGCACTTCGGAGCGTAGAATCTTCAATTCAAGTCCGATTTCTTTACGTGCCGCCCTGCTAAATACACTGCGCTACCCGTACAACGCACCAGAACACTGAAGAAACGCTTCCCTTGCCTTATGTTTGGCGCAAGGATAAGCAATCTGCTTTCGAAACGCCAGTGAGTTTGGGGACGCGCGTTCGTGCAGCGTCCGCAATAAATAATTATTGTGTACTATGTCAACTATAATTGCTTACGTAAACAATTGGCCCTTGTATGTATTTCACAGGTTTCGAACCGGTTGATCGTCACCTTTAAGCCACAATAAAATGTGAATAACATAGTTGTTACAACCATTCATGTTAGAATGTGAGAAAGGACAATATCACTAATGTTTGGCCAAGGTATCAACATCTATCATTTCTGATAAAGTCATTAACCCATAATTGGTGCTGTCTCATAATACCAGCATCTACCCTATGCATAGGCGCCACGAAAAAGCTTCCAATTAAAGCTCAGTTTTCGTAGTGCCCGTATAACTCCTGGGCTACCTAGAAATATATTTTGTGATGCTACAACCGATTTCATCATGTTTAATAATAAATACATTGCCAAAACACATTGAGACAGCATGTACAAGGGGTACAAGGCATGCAGGATCCATAGAGTCTGCAGAACTTGAGTCGTGAAGTACATAGGTTTCCGACCTCATCCTGGGGAGAAGTACCATGGGTACTATGGCAAACATTCCAGCCATGCACAGTCACAGACTGTAGTGTTCTTGTCATTAGATTGCAGTAAGTAGCATTGCTCGCGAAGTTGACTTGCGATCAATCAACTCAGTCCATCATTTATGTCCAGGACACTGATATATGCCATCAGCTTGAGAGAGAGGGTCAAGTCCATCAGTTTGACAGTATAGTTCCAGACACCATGAAGCTATTGATGTTGATAGGAAATGCCGTGGTTGATATCCATTTATTCATATCCCTTGAAGGACTTGATAACTTCTTCACATTGCTCTCTGAGGTCACATGACTGGCCCCTAGCTTGCTGTCTGATTTCAACCGACTTGGAGATCTCAAACAAAACTCAGTCCCTGACAGTATAGTGATGATCAAACTAGCACTGACAGCAAAGCTCTACGCGTCCTCCTGAAGGGTATGTGAGGAAGGGCAAAAAGATTACAGAAGTTCATAAATTCATTGGTTATTGCTCTGGCAACAAGTGAACATGAACAATATAACTACCAAAAAACTACAGATGATCAAATAACTTCAGCACTGCACTATAAACATCATTACGATTTCCATTACTACAGGCAAATTTATTATTGTCAACATTTGTATGTCCTGTTACCAAGCCCAGGAATACCTAACAGCTAAACAGTGAGACAAGCAGTGTGGCTGCTAGACACAACCCTTGGGTCCAGAGATTGTTCCAGAAAAGCTCTAATTATTGCCCATCAAAGATTCTTCATGCTCAACTCTTCCACACATTTAATACCACTTCCTTTACTTTGTACAAGAACTCAACTCACAGTTTTTTATCCATCTTCGCCAGTTCTTGAGATTAACAAGGCCATATGCGGCTGGATTCTTGAGCAAGAACTTCTCAGCGCTTCCGAGACAAAGCCACACCCATCACGTTATGACGTTTCGGACGTTCGCAAAGGTACTGCTGTGACGACGGTGCCACCGTATCACGTGAGAAATCCGTCCAGGCTTTCCCTCCGATTTTCCTCCAAAGCTGCGAGACAAAATCCGGAACGGAAAGCCTGGGTTCGAGGCTACCACATGGTACTGGTCCGACCAGGAGGCGATCGACGTGTGAAAAAGACCGTGCGAGAGCCGAAATGGAGCAGTCCAAGCGTGATCGTGCTAGAGAGCGAAGACGGAAACAAAGGGACACTGCATCAGAAGAGAGTAAGGCAAAGGAGAAAGAGTCTGACAGATACTCGGACGACACTTCGCTCACTTTCTGAAACTCTTCAGACGACCGCTTTGCCATCTTCACCCCTATATCTCGTCCACAGCACCTACACGCTACACGTGGTTACAACGGATATCTACTTGCATATTTCCCGATATTCTTCTGCGCGAGGCATACTCTGCGCATGCGTATTCCTAGTCGTGCAGCGCAGTCAGTTCGCGTTTGTATGTATGTATGTATGTATGTATGTATGTATGTGTATCCGTCACACTTTAATTAGCGTGGGCAGTCTACTCGCACGTGCGTACAGACATGACGTGCACGTGGGCACGTTATAGCCTCGTTCTCAGGCCCTGCGCGTTCGTCGCTTGCAGTACGAAAATTCGCGCGGGCTCGTTCATCACGTGATGTGTGCCGCAGCTTACGTCACGTCCATTCTACTGGAATCAATGATGTCGTAGATAACCTAGCGCCCAGTTTAGCGTTGAAAGAGGCCCACAGAGATCACAGTAATGGTTCGTGTGCGAACTTACCTAAGTGCTAAAAGTCTCGGCAGCGAAAGAGCACAAGCTGCCATGTTTAGCTGGATAGTAGACGTCTCAGTTATGCCACATCGTGTTACTAGGTCGACCCTGGATTTCGGCTCGTCTTCTTCAGCTTGAGTTTACTATTGTAGTCTATCGTACGCGCGTGACCTGTTTCAGGTTCTTCCAACTCCATATGTGGTTATCTCTTCAACCAATGCTGCAACATGGAGCGGCCATATCTGGTGTGACGTAAAATTACGGCTGCGGCACACATCACGTGATGAACTAGCCCAGACCCTCTGCGCGAATTTCGTACTGCAAGCGACGAACGCGCAGGACCTGGGAATGAGGCTAGGCACGTTACGCTGCGTGAATGGAGTCTCTACGCGACCCGTTTTCTAGCACGGTGACCGTGCTAGAACGCGAAAGCGGAAGCAAAGGGCGACCGCGTCACAAGAGAGCAGGGCAAAGAAAAGGGAACGTGATAGAGTAAGAAAGACGCGATGCATACAGGGAGAGTCTAGCGGTCACAGGTACGTTAGCCAACCAAGGGCACATCGCTCAAGAGAAGGCAAGACTACGACCAAAACTCAAGGGGTGTGAGCCCTTTGCTCGGGTGGGTGCGCAATGGCAGTGTTTACCGAGCCGTCCTGCCAGTCTGTCCGCTAAACCTTGAGTTTGCTGAAGCCAACACTTGGACAACGGAGGTGTGAGCTCCCGAGACCAGCACACCACGACTAACACAGAAAGACGGAGGTGTGAGCTCCAGAGACCAACGTGTGACTTAGTCAAGACTTGAACGACGGAGGTGTGAGCTCCCGAGACTAGTACAAGTGGCAACAACGGATCCGCGTGGTGTTGACTCCTGAAAGATCCAGAACACCAGCGACAAAGGATAGCGAGACCTCCAGCTCATGTTTAACTTATGTTTTGTTTGTCTGACGGGAGGAGAGTGGCGAATGGAGCTCACGTCTAGTTGGCTCCAGGATGGTGGCGGTGTCCTAAATGCTACCTGTCTGAGGCGTCCATACCTCGGTTGTGCTGATTCCCTCGACATAATAGGTGTGGTCTAATCAGACGTGGTGGCCATCACGATCAATGTACTTTTAATTATGCATTGTGTTCTGTGTGTTGGCTGCTATATGCTGTAATACCTTGTATGGGTGGGGCAAAAAAAAAAATGAATGAACCATACAACCGGTCCAACATACACCTACTTCAGTGGCAACCACCGGACCACTGTAGACTACTGTCTGCTCGATAGCTGGGGCACACACGTGGTGACGAGCTGTCAGACCATTGAACATCATCCACTCAACTTTTGTGATCATCTCCCACTGTCAGTTCACCTTGATCTAAATCCTATGAGAGATGATAGAACTAGCAAGGCACGAATTGGCCTAAATTGGAGGAAAGCACAATGTGATGGAAGCATTAACATCTACGCACAAAAGATACACAACGAAATAGTCTTTATGCGGTAGAATCCCCTCCAACAAGCTGTGATGAGATGGAGCAGGATATCAAACGTGTAACATCTCTGCTGATGAAAACAGGAATTGACACTATCCCCGCCATCAACTATCGCAAGAAATGAAAACCGTATATCAAAGATCCAAGCCTAAAATTGAAATGTAACATTAGCAAACTCGCATGGAAGAGATGGAAAGACTCAGGTAGTCCTCGAACAGGCACTGTCTTTGTAGCTATGTGGCAGGCTAAGAAAGATGTGAAGGAGTATGTAAAGTTGTGCAGAGCTCGTGAAGATCCAGAGACGTGATCAATTGTTTAAGAACAAAGATCCTGCCCGCTTTCACATTCCTAGACAGAAAACCACCTGCAAGAAGCTAGTTGTTGATGGGAACACCATAACCTGAAGCCGAATTACTGGACTGCTGGAAAGCACACTTCTCTAACCTAGCAAGATCCAAACTTGAAGTAAACAGTAACGAAAGCAGAGTTGATTCTGACCTCCACGCCCGCTCATTTGGCTACAATGATCAAGTCCTTGACACTCCCTTCACTCTTGAGGAAGTCAAAAATGCTGTGAAGAGACTGAAGTGTGGTAAGAGTGGGGCTTTGATGGGCTGCAGCCTGAACATTTCAAGTACGGAGGACACTCGCTCCTCCTCTGGCTACAGCGCCTCTTCAATGGCATCATTTTCCATGAAGACATTCCTCCCAACTTAAAGATAGGAGTAACTGTCCCAGTCTTCAAGGGTAAAGGTCGTGACCCTCTGAACCCCAACAACTATCGGGGAATAACTCAGACGTCAGTTATTGCAAAATGTCTGGAGACGGTCATCCTAGCAGATTGAACCCAATCCTTGAAGAAAAATGTTTCCCACACCACGCACAAACAGCCTACAGATGTGGAATCTGATCCACTGATGCTATCTTTTCAACTCAAGAAGCCAACCTCAAATACATCCGCGAGGGTGAGAACCCAACACTTTGCTTCTTTGACCTTGAAAAGGCATTCGACTCCATTGAATACTAAAACACGTCTTTAAAATCGGAATCAACGGAAAATGTTGGCGTCTGTTCAAGAACTGGTACACCAACTCCTCCAATGTCATTAAACTTGACTACTCGTATTCAAACAGCTTCCCTATATACACCGTGGAGTCAAGCAGGGATCAGTCTTGTCTCCAACTCTGTTCACCATTGTTATCGACTCCCTACTAAAGCACCTGGAGGGTTCAGCTCAGAGCCTGTGTATGTATGGTCTGGACGTTGGCTCATCCACACATGCTGATGATATTCGGGCTGCAAGTAACTTCACTCATGCCACACATGTACAGTGCAACTGCATAAATGCCTTTTGTGCTTCCAACTCTCTCACACTGAATGCCAGTAAAACAGAAGCCAGTACTTATTCTATTGGCCCTTTCACCCCCGGCACCATTGAAGTTACAGGCACTGCCATTAATACACAACCACAAGCTAAATGCCTAGGTGTGTGGTGGCAGCACGACCTGAGCCCCTGTCGGTCGGTTGAAGAAAACATCTCAAAAGCACGCCGTGCCTTTTTCGGCCTCGGCTCCATTGGCTCCTTTCATGGTGTGTTAAATCCATTGACTGGACTAAGTGCATTTGAAGTCTTCCTCATTCCCGTTTTACTCTATGGGTGTGAAACCTGGATTTTGACTCCTGCCCTCCTATCCAAGTTGGAGAAACTAGAGTCAGAAATTGGTTAACATATTCTGAAACTCAGTAAATATCATGCAGATCGTGCTCCCATTATCGGTTTACACCTTCCTTCCATCAAAGCACGCACAGTTCTACGAGAAATCAGTTTTCTTGCCAAGCTGCAGGAAAGTGAAAGAGATGACCTCGCCTCTGGACTTTATCTGCTGATAACGTCTACAGTATCAGTGTTGTGAAACAATGCAGGTGGCTTCTTGAAGAACTCGGCCTTGGGTGGATGTTGCAGAAATGTCTATCTGATTCTCTGACCTCCAACGCTGTCAAAGATCTACGGAACATCATCCTGAAGCATGACTGGTCCCAATCAGTCAATAATGCAAGAAATCACCACGTGTCTCTAAAACACATTGTCTGCTCAGATCTTGTTGCCGCCAGCTGGTGCAGCATGTGGGATAAAGCACTGGACCTTGGAACCAAAGGAACTAGACTTTCTCAATGCCTTTTCTCCACTCTGTGTCACCCAGTGTTTGGCGACCGTATATGCCCACAATGTGAAAGTCAAATACCATCTCACCATAATCACTTTGACCACCTAAAAACCGTTCATCTGAACAACGAATACAGTGAAGATGTCCTCACGAACATATTAGAGGATAACAGTCAGAGCATTTGGAACCTTGCATCAATTGTTTCATCTTTGTACCATTGTCAACCCTCTTTCTAAAATTTGTTCACTGTTTTATTGTCACATCTAACCTGTTTATTCTGTAATTGTATTATTGCTATATATCCCGAAAGGGCAACGCACACGAACTTTGAACTTTGAACATACGCTTAGCCAGGTTTGCAGCAATGTAAGTAGTTGGGGCGAGCCTGAGTGAGCCCCACACTAGCGTGACTGCATTGTGTATGCGTGTGTGTAACTAACTATCTATGCTTGTTTGGACCGATCACTTACCGGAAATTTTAAATCTGCGGACTTACGAAAATTGTAGCCTCGTTCCCAGGCTCTCCCCTCGCCCCGACGAAAAATAGAAAAGGAGGGGGAGAGCCTGGTATCGATTCGCACGTGATACCGCGGCACGACGACGTCACGGCAATAATTGCTTAAGCCGTGATGTTTCACTAGGCTTCGTGATCGTGCGCTAGCGGCTTTCAAGTCAACCGACAGTTGTGAATGCGAAGCTGGATGACTGTTCAACCGTCAACTGTGAGTCTGAAGACCTGTTATGGCCCAAACGGCAACCACGAAGGAGAAAGCCACCTGGTGTGTAGCGTCTGTTCACATTTTGTACTAGTACAAGTACAGCTGGTAGCCCGGTTCCCAGACTTTCCACTCGCTAGAGATCTTCAGCTTAATGGGCTCGTTACAAGACCAGTAACTTGCAATTTTAGTCATTGCAACAAGTATATGTAACTCTGAACCCGGCCGGCGGGTACTTCGCGGTCTGCACGTGACTGACGTCAAGCCATTTCCAAGACAATACTAGTTACGTGCGTGCCGCGGTATCACGTGCGAATCGATACCAGGCTCTCCCCCTCCTTTTCTATTTTTCGTCGGGGCGAGGGGAGAGCCTGGGAACGAGGCTACGAAAATTGTACGTGCACGTGCACACTTCAAATTCAAATTTGAATGCTGATATGATCATGGTATCGGAGTGCAGCGTCAGGGACCCGGAGGAAGACGACTGAAGTTGAAGCACGCGTGCCACTGGTTTGTGCTTCTACCGACGACGCCAGGCCTCTCACAACCAGTACAAATTTTAATATGGACGGTGGTTGACGGATCGCTTCAGGTGAGCGGGCCATGGATAAACGGCACTCAGAAATGCCAAAAATTTAGCTCATGATTTTCGGTGTAAAGCTTAGTCCATGCATGCATGTGTAGCCACGTTAGCTACCCTGGCAGGTCGGTTTCAGGTCAGGGCCATGCATATTATTATTATTAAAACGGCACTCATAAACGCCATGAAATCCAGCTCATGATTTCAGTGTAAAGCTTACGGTCCACGCATGTGTAGCCCAGGCTGGAGAAATTGCTGCAACTTGTTGGCGTATGTGATACCTAGCTATAGGGCTTATCATATACTTATGCATCGTCAGGTTTGGCTTATTACGCTCATGTAGCAGTAGACAGTGACAAATCCTGCTGCGTGCCATGACAAGTTAACATTTGACATTTGAAGCAAAGCAAAAACCCTTTTAAAGCCCCCTGTGAATGGTAAATGGATGTGCACGTAGGAGGATAATTGTGTACATCACTCATCAGTGACATAATATCCTGTATCAACTTGCTCAGGCTCGCCCCCACAATGTTCTACATTTTATTGGGGCGAGCCCGAGAGCCCCACACTATATATAGTGTGACTGCATTACGCACGCCGTGTGTATGCTTGTTTGGACCGACCACTTACCGTAAATTTCAAATGAGCACATTCAAATATTTTACGATGATTGAATGTAGCCTCGTTCCCAGGCCTTCGCGCGTTCGTCGCTTGCAGTACGAAATAATTCGCTCAGAAGGCCTGGTCCATTTCATCACGTGATGTGTGCCGCAGCCGTAATTTTACGTCACACCAGATATGGCCGCGCCGTGTTGCAGCATTGGTTGTCGAGATAACCACAAATGGAGTTGGAAGAACCTGAAACAGGTCACGCGCGTACGATAGACTACAATAGTAAACTCGAGCTGAAGAAGACGAGGAGTCGAAATCCAGGTTCGACCTAGTAACACGATGTGGCCAAGATATCTGAATATAGACGTCTACTATCCAGCTAAACATGGCAGCTTGTGCTCTTTCGCTGCCGAGACTTTTAGCACTTCGGTAAGTTCGTACACGAACCATTACTGTGATCTCTGGGGGCCTCTTTCAACGCTGAACTGGGCTCTAGCTCATCTATGACATCATTGATTCCAGTAGAATGGTCGTGACGTAAGCTGTGGCACACATCACGTGATGAAATGGACCAGGCCTTCTGAGCGAATTATTTCGTACTGCAAGCGACGAACGCGCGAAGGCCTGGGAACGAGGCTAGATTGAATGTCCACGCTGCGCTGACGTACTTCAGCCAAGCCGTGAGAACAAGCGCGAAGGGCTACTGCCAGACTGCAGCGTCGGCGTGAAAGAGAGCGAGAGCGAAGACGGTTCAACATGAATGCGTTGGCAGCACGCACGGCAACTTTCTGATAAATCTATGCTATGAATCTGACTATCGCGTGACGAGACGGGCTGCGAGTAACAGACAGTAGAACTGTAGGTGGCGAGGCTTGCTTCAGGTAAGCGCCTGGCATGACCGCTCATACGCAGCGGGGATTCCCCCGCTATAGCTCACGGTTTGAGCCATTGAGTGTGAAGCCTAACCCATGGTCGTGTAGCCATAGTAGTCCGGCTGGACGAATGTGTGTTGGCGTGTGCTACTCGCTCAGGCTCGCCCCAGTATACAGCCATTCCTTGGGGGGTAGGGGTGAGGGTTGTTTGTTTTACACACTATATTATGCAAGACCACTCCTTAGGGAGGAACATAACTATTATATAACCTGTTACCTAGGCAACACCACTGTTGAAGAGAGAGTTGAACAATATTGCAACATATGAAATTGCCAAATGATAATTATTATGGCATGCAGTAAGAAACCAATCTCACAGGTAGTGACATGTCTAATTGACTCCTACATACTCAGGTAAATGTTTTGCACTTCAAGATAGTAAAGCAATTAAATAATTTAGTAACCTTGAAGTCAATTGGCTATACCAAACTAGAAATCCCAGAGCTGGGAGTTTAGTGACACCCATTGTATTCCTGTGTACATATTCGAACAGGTCAGAGTTATGAATCGTCCCAAAGAACACTTGGTTAACTTTTGACTGCTATATCCCATCATGCAGAAGTGAGACACGATATGTTGAAAGGTTCTGTTTGCATAATCAAAATCTGGCCACTACAAATATTTTAACTAATCGTAGTTGTGAGGGCAGAAATCTATTGGTAAAAGTTTAGAAATATAGCTGTCAGGCTAAAGCTGAGCTGAGGTCTGAGCTTTAATGAAACCCTGCACAACTCTAAGCCCATGTGCGCAGTTTAACTGTAGGCTATGAATGTGATCAGCAACTACAGTCTACTATACAGTATCGTTTTTGTGTGTGAGAAACCTTTGCGATTTTGCCATTAATTTTGTATAGTAATCACATGGATTCGAGGGCAATTTGGGAATCATTGCAAGAATCCATGCAATAGCCTACTGATCATATACTTCATAGTATATATAGCCATCCCTTGGGGGGTAGGGGTGAGGGTTGGTTATTTTACACACTATATGCAATACCACTCCTTAGGGAGGAACATAACTATTATATAACCTGTAACCTAGGCAACACCACTGTTGAAGAGAGAGTTGAACAATATTGCAGCATATGAAATTGCCAAATGATAATTATTATGGCATGCAGTAAGAAACCAATCTCACAGGTAGTGACATATCTAATTGACTCCTACATGCTCAGGTAAATGTTTTGCACTTCAACATAGTAAAGCAATTAAATAATTTATTAACTATGGTAATTATGCCTACTTACACAAACATTGAAGTCAATTGGCTACACCAAACTAGAAATCCCAGAGCTGGGCAGTTTAGTGACACCCATTGTACTCCTGTGTACACATTCGAACAGGTCAGAGTTATGAATCCTCCCAAAGAATACTTGGTTAACTTTTGACTGCTATATCCCATCATGCAGAATTGAGACACGATATGTTGAAAGGCTCTATTTGCATAATCAAAATCTGGCCACTACAAATATCTTAGTAGTTGTGAGGGCAGAAATCTATTGGTAAAAGTTTAGAAATATAGCTGTCAGGCTAAAGCTGAGCTGAGGTCTGAGCTTTAATGAAACCCTGCACAACTCTAAGCCCTTGTGCGCAGTTTAACTGTAGGCTATGAATGTGATCAGCAACTACAGTCTACTATACAGTATCGTTTTGTGTGTGAGAAACCTTCGCGATTTTGCCATTAATTTTGTATAGTAATCACATGGATTCGAGGGCAATTTGGGAATTATTACGAGAATCCATGTGACAGCCTACTGATCATATACTTCATATAGTATATAGCCATCCCGGTTGGTTGTTTTACACACTATATGCAATACCACTCCTTAGGGAGGAACATAACTATTATATAACCTGTTACCTAGGCAACACCACTGTTGAAGAGAGAGTTGAACAATATTGCAACATATGAAATTGCCAAATGATAATTATTATGGTATGCAGTAAGAAACCAATCTCACAGGTAGTGACATATCTAATTGACTCCTACATGCTCACGTAAATGTTTCGCACTTCAACATAGTAAAGCAATTAAATAATTTATTAACTATGGTAATTATGCCTACTTACACAAACATTGAAGTCAATTGGCTACGCCAAACTAGAAATCCCAGAGCTGGGCAGTTTAGTGACACCCATTTTACTCCTGTGTACATATTCGAACAGGTCAGAGTTATGAATCCTCCCAAAGAATACTTGGTTAACTTTGACTGCTATATCCCATCATGCAGAAGTGAGACACAATATGTTGAAAGGCTCTATATGCATAATCAAAATCTACCCACTACAAATATCTTAATGTAAGTTGTGAGGGCAGAAATCTATTGGTAAAAGTTTAGAAATATAGCTGTCAGGCTAAAGCTGAGCTGAGGTCTGAGCTTTAATCAAACCATGCACAACTCTAAGCCCTTGTGTGCAGTTTAACTGTAGGCTGTGAATCACATCAGCAACTACAGTATCGTTTTGAGTGTGAGAAACCTTTGCGACTTTGCCATTTGTATAGTAATCACATGGATTCGAGGGCAATTTGGGAATTATACGATAATCCATGTGATATAGCATACTAATCATATGAGTGGCTATCTAGTCCCTCCCTCAATTTTTACATGCACGCAATAAAAGTCAAAAATAACAGTTCTCGGCTGTGATCTCGGCTCTGTCGGTGTCAGAAACTTGGTGTATTGTTTGCGCTTCTAGCTTTTTATTGACTGGCCTGCTTCTCGATCCACAATCGCTTCACACTTCCGTTTCATTCGCCGCTTGTGGCTGGGGAGTCCATCACATAGTTGGACTGGCAGATAAAGGTATTCATCGGTAAAAGATTGCCTCAGAATTTTTATATCGTGGTTGGGATATCTAGCGTTCAGCATCAATGCGTGTGTTAACCAAATCTACCAGAAACCGATCCCATAAATTAATTATTGCAATGTTTTATTAGCGATGCTGTCATGGTATTTGGTATGTATGAAACTCGTTAACAGGCATGCAAAGACCTATGGCAGCAAACACTGGGCTCTATATAAGCCTTCACTTGACAGTGCAGTTACCAGAACCCTCAGTGAGTGGTTGTTTTATGGACTCTTACCTAAATTTACTCAAAGACTGCTATGCATAGTAAGTGGGCATATGTTAAGCATTGTAGGAACTTAAGGGCCACCTAAATATGGTAGCTACCAAGTTCTCAAGCACATAAATCAGGGTTTAATCCAGTGTGTGTGAGTGTGTGTGTGTGTGTGGGGGGGGGGGGGGGGGGAGGGGGGGGGATGAGCTTCCCTCCCCCAAACACTCCAGCTCCCCCCTCCCAAAAATAAAATTGAAGGCTACCTGAAAATTTGTTTAAAAATATTGCTCTAGTCATGAGTTTACCTCTCAGATTGCATTAAAATCAATCCTAATTTTCTTGAGGGTCATGCTCACAGACCCCCATATGGTTACAACACTGTATACATACAGCTTGCCCCCAAACTCAAAATCCTAAATAGAACCCTGTAAATGATTGTACCTGTTTCAGATGATGCTGTAACTGATCCCATAGTAGGGAAAGAATGTTTATTATACCATTTAGTCTCGTACCCAGACCCCCCTTCAACCCTCCATGAGGAAAGGGGGGTCTGGTGAATATAGTACAACATTTTTGTACCTCCACGGAATTTTGGGTGGCACCATCTGATTGGCTGATTTGGCAATTATCTCACCTGTACTAGGCTTCCTTACCACAAACTACTTAGCTTTACTGGGCACATCTACTTAGCACACCCTCCAATTTACTGAAACCCAGCAAGCGACTTCAAAGCCTTAGCTTTTACCATAGCAACAGCTAGCCCATGGTGTGAGGATGCACTATATATTTGCCAGATCCCTCTTTCCTCTTTGGAGGGGAGTCTGGGTTCGAGACTATGTGATATTCAACAGGCAATTTAATGCTATACTTCAAAGACAGTAATAAAAACAAACTGCCAAATAATTTACTATGGCATGCCTAGCTAATTCCATAGTGAGGAACAGATTCCCATGCAGCTGGGTATCCCATAAGCAGTTCATTGACATAATTTAATTAATGGCTTGTAAATGCTTAGGCGAATTTTAAAGACACTTAAAAGAAAATAATTCTTTGACTATGGCATGCCTAATTCTGTAGTAAGGAACCAATTCCACAGACAGTGATGCATCTAATAATTGACTCCCACATGCTAAGGCGTATGTTTACACTTCAAGATAGTAAAGCAATTGCCAAATAATTTACTATGGTATATACATAATTATACAAAGCTAGAAACTCCACAGGCAGTTCGGTGACACCTAATGTACTCCTGCGTACATGTTCAGACGGAAACTGCTAGTATATTTGCTCTGAGGCATTTCAGTAGTACCTTTGAGCAAAGCAATTGTTGGCCAACTATGCCTGACGAGCATTTTCTGCATGTCATACAGTTGTTATTTGCATGCCTTCTGCGTGAGTAGACAAAATGAGACAGTCACATGCATCCACTGTGATAAAATTGTGAGACCTTTTTCCCTTTGTACCATTCACTAATCTCCATGTTATATATATATACACACTGCATAAAACAAATTGCTTGTTTTAACCACAGAGTCATGGTTACCATGGTTGCATGCTAGCTAGAACAGAGATGGTGATTATGAGAGGCTTTTTTGTATTTTGAGACTGATTACATAAGGTAACCTGAGAGGCAGCTGTCCAGTTCACCTTACAACCACAACACATGGACAACCATCAGAACGGGAATCACCTGCTTACATTAAGAGCATTGAAGTTCCTTCTACAACTTTGAAATGCATATTTGTAATAACTCCTTCACAGATGTTCTGAGGGTTGTCATGTGTTGTGGTTGTGATGCACTGGGCAGCTGCTCTCAGATTACCTCAAGCAATTAGTCTTCTATACCCTCCAACATCCACCGTCTCTCCAACCTGTATGCAACCAAGGTAACCACTCTGTGGTTAGAACAACCAACTCGTTTTTGTAATGCCATGATGCATCTGTATACCATGTGAAAAAGACTCTCATTCACCAGCAAGCTTGGGAAAGTGGTGCTAGATGCCAAAATAGTGGCTCCCAGTGTCTGTATAACTCAGTATACTCCAGTCCTAATCACTGGTGAAGAAGCAGGGTGCATGCTCCCCCCAAAAATTTGGAGATTTTGAGTCTGGGAAGGAGGTTACACTTTGTCATAGCAACCCACAAAAACATGAGGAATCCTGTCTGAGTGGGACCTTAGTCTTACAAGGGGTAGTCACTTATATGTCCCTTGTAGAAGGGCACAATCAAGTGATTAAGCACCCTTTTTGCCAATCAAAAGCCTTGTGATCCCGCTCGCAAGCGCTTGAATAGGCGGCATGTGACTTTATAGCAAGAAAATTATGTAGCTAAAACTGGACTCGTGTAAAAACCCCAACAGGTCGTGCTCAGGCTCGTCCCTAGCTCGTGAGTTAACCTGTTACCTGCTACTAGACCAAGAGTGTATTGACCAAGGGGTAGTCACTTACATGGAACATATAAGTGACTACCCCTTGTAAGACTAAGGTCCCACTCAGACAGGATTCATGTTTTTGTGGGTTGCTATGACAAAGTGTAGCCTCTTTCCCAGACTCTGTCCTCACTCTTTGAACACAATACAGACTACCTGATGTCTTGTCCAACTGGTGTTTTGTTGCTGCATGCCTTCCAGAAACTAAACTCGACTTGAGGAGCTAATGCTACAACTTTTTCACCCTTCGTGTGGCTTGCGAGATGGATCCGGCACTCTGCGCGCGCAATGCGCACATTACAGTTTATGACGTCACCACATGGAGTTGAGTGAACCCCTGTGCTACGCGCTTTAGTAACCAGCGCATGTGTAACCCACGCGCATCGCGAGTCGCGAAATTGAATCCCTGGGCAAAATTTTCAACGTGTACTGTATATAATGCACGTACACTAGCTCAGACTGGTCATCCCAGGACGTTTTGCTAGTAGACTCATCACCGTCCAGACAGTTATCAAGTCATGTGAAGAGTCATCATATATCCAGTTATATGCGAAAAGTGTATGTAAACTAGTGTTAACAGGCAAATTTAGGGAAGCATTGTGTACACTGTGGCCTGTGGGTAAAGGTTGTAGGTTCTATAGCTGATCTAGTCTTTTTTATTTTTTTGTTCCTCTTCTTCTGGCCTATATACCACTGTTTGCATCATTGTACATGCATCCACTAAAAAAAAAAAACTGCTGGATGTTCAACACTGAGTGGTTATCCTGGTTGTAGAGAACCTGCATGAGTAGACAGTGGTTATAAGATTTCATTATATTGTTATTAGAGACTGTATAGAATTACTTACTTCCTCTTCTTTCCTCATCCAGAACGAGGAAAAGACAATGAGGAAACTGTGTCCTACACAGTTAGTCCCTAAAGTAAGCTTACCTAAGTAAACTGCTCATGCAACCTGGGTTAGGGTTAGGGTCATGGTTTCCACAGATGATGAAAGCAAGTGTATTTTAGGATAGGTGTGTTCTGTAGAGAATTCTAAGCTACCATAGATACGTTAAAAGTAAGTTGCGTAAAAAACAAAAATTTCTCGTGGTGTTAAAATTTTGCGGTTTTGTTCGATCCGCGAAATTTTTTTAATGGCTGACGGTTACAATATGGACGAGGGCCTGGAGAGTTGCTAGCGTTTAGTGTGCTACCAGGTGTCCGGAGAGTCTGGTATCGCTGGCTGTAGTCGTCGATCGGAAATTTACCTCGGGGATGTGGACTTGCGCGCGCACGCTCGTTGTGGCTTCGGAGAATAATTCAATGAACTAGTATACTGACCTTGAATCCGTTACACTATCTGTAATCTCTGTCTTTTCCATTGAATTTTAAAGCATTGAATTTTGAAAGAAAATACATTCCATAGGTTTCACGGCATCTATATGACAGTAATAATAGTATGCTCTGCAAGGGACGACTCACGCAACCTGTATGACGTGGATTACGCTGAGATTAACAACATGTTTGCATAAATCGTCCCTTGAAGAATAGTTCCTGTGAAACCCACGGAATATACATAACGTCCAAACACAGGGCTGAAGGCGGCTACGGTGAAACCTCCGAACAAATGACACATTGGGGACGGGGCATTTGTCCCTTGTAGAGAAAATGTCCTCTTCTCAGAGGTTTTCTACTGGAAAATCCTTAAAATAGGCGCCGCACCTATAGGTATTTGATGTTAAACCAGAGGAGGTTGGAAGCTAGTAATTAGTGATGCGCTCGGGATAGCAATTAGGTATAGGCTAAGTTCACCCGGTTTGAAACGGTTTCCTGTTACGTCACCTTATACTATAGCTAAATGAAATACTGCAATCTGATTGGTCATTGCAGGTAGTATAAATCACTTATACCACCTGTAAATTGAACTTATACCACCTGTGATATCCGTAGATAGTATAGAGATAGTTTAATACCATGAAGCGCTACAAATATAGCCACCAGCTCTCATACAGTTTCTGTACGCAAAGCGCTAAGCTCGTTAGCGGTTGTATGACAATGGCTGCAGTCTGAAGACAGCTTCGGATAGAAAGCGTTTGGCTCGACAGCGGTGGTCTCGAACTTAACTGGTTCACACGGAGTTTGCCTACAGTTTCAATGGGAGCCATAGGTAGCTACTATTCAAAAAAGCGCTAGTACTCGCTCAACACAACAGTGAACACTCACCAGAAAGTTCACAATGTCATGGGGCGGGACATTTCGGTCTCATTCTCAGGCGCTTTGAATTTGAATTCGGTTTTGAATCCGAGCGTTGCCGAGCAAGTACAAAGTTGAATCGTTGCAAGGTAAGCGGTCAGCGAACAGCTTGAAAGAGAGCTCGTTCATTCAGAATTTGAACTGTAGCCGTTGCTAGGCAGTTTTGTTGCTAAGGAGAGAAATGCACGCAGTTTTGTTGCCAAGGAGAGAAATGATTTGATTGGCTATAGTATAAATACCTTATACGATGAAACCCTCGGGGCCTACGGGATTTAGATCCCCTTGGAAACCATAAACACCCTTGCGCTTCGCGCGCGGGTGTTTATATAGGTTTCCGCGGGTATCTAAATCCCGTAGACCCCTCGGTTTCATCGTATAACCTATATTTAATAACTATTTATAATCCGTTGCTCACCTTATTAAATATGGGAGTCCGGGATAGACTAAGTTCACCCGGTTTGAAACCGTTTACGTCATCTTATTAATATTCATAAGAGGCTACCGAATCAAAGACGTTCATCACATTTTGTAAGACCAGAGAAAAAAAAAAGGAAGTACTATAGATGGTTTCCAAATGTCAATTAAGCGTCCTACTTCCGGAGGGCAAACGCGCGATCAAGAGGCAGCTGTACAGCGGACCTTTCACCTTGAGAGAAGCAGCTTCTTTTATCTTTCAGTACTAATGGTAAGGACTCGATGTAGCACTTACTAGCCTGTATTTTGCACGCAGCTGCACTAAACCCAGACACCGACTTTTGCCCTCCGGAAGTGAAGCCACGCCCCATGAAAACCATCTATATACATTCCCCGACCCCAGCCCTAACCCTAACCCTAGCCCTAACTCTAACCCTTAACCATTTAGCCAACGAGCCGCTTCAGACGACCACCATGCAGTATGGTCTAATGTATTTAACTTACGGCAACGCGATGGATTATAAACATTTAATAAGATGCGCGACGGATTATAAATAGTTATTAAGGTGACGTAACAGGAAACGGTTTCAAACCGGGTGACAGTCCTATATTCATAATCCGTCGCGCTGAAATACAGACCTTACAGCATGGTGGCCGTCAGAAGTAGCTAATTGGCTAAATGGTTAAGGGTTAGAGTTAGGGCTAGGGTTACGGTTGGGGCTAGGGCCAGGGAATGTATATAGTACTTCCTTTTTTTTTTCTCTGGTCTTACAAAATGTGATCTTTGCTTCGGTGGCTTCTTATGAATAGTTAATAAGATGACGTAACCGTTTCAAACCGGGCCGGTCCCATAGCAATTCTACAGTACTGGAGTGCGTTTCAAAGTTCTAATCTGATTGGTTGGGTTAGGGTTTATTAGGGTTGGGTTAGGGTTAATTTAGGGTGTTGTCAGGGCAACGGCGCATATGCGTATAGTTATAAAAGGTACCCCGGGATGCATCTAGCAATTAGTGCTACGTGATGACGTCATCGTACGGGCTGCCGTTGAGGCTCATAGTGAAACGTGAAATCGATTTTCACAACGGCGCCCTCGCTTGTTTGGAACGAAACTCGCTTAGTAGATACTGCCAGGTGAGCTCTAGATCGCCCCCATGAACTTTCACAGCTGAATATTTTTCCAAACATCAGGAGATATTACAGTTTCACAGGTGCATGTCTGGCATGGGTCCCTTCCATCTATAAACAATGGTCCATAGCTATATTTGGCCTACACAGTTCCACAATCAGTAACTACACACTCACTTAGTTCCACAATCAGTAACTACACACTCACTTATGCAATTAATCCTAACAAGCACTGAAAAATTAGCAATTTAGGAAGTGACTAGAACTGCTGACGTTTGTAACCTGCTCATTTAAGTTGCCTCCAGACTTGGAAGAAGCAAACATGCAGTGCAGGCTTTTTTAATTTGTGTGTGTGAAATTATAGGTGCTAAATAATTTAGTCTGTTAAGCTAATGACTCTTTCTCATATACCTTGGGGGAGTATACTCAGATATATGCTACTATCAAATATAACTATAGACCATTGTTTGTAGATGGAAGGGACCCATGCCAGACATGCAACTGTGCAACTGTAATATCTCCTGATGTTTGGCAAGTAGTCTGGCATTTGTGATGCAGATGAGTAAGCATTCTTGACTACTTCCTTGTGATGCAAATGGGTAAATGTTAGGCTTCGAGGAAAAGGTGATTGCTGTAATGTGTTTTGGATTCTGAACCAATCTGTTCACAAAATTAACTGCCCATGCATATAATATGTTTACTCACCTGAAACTCAGATAGCAAATGCTTGTTGAAATGACAATTTCCTTTTTACAGTGGCGCGCATGTATGCATGCACACTCACTCCTGAGATCAGCTGTGATGTGTTTGAGGGGATCCCATTCATCCAGGGGACGCCCGGCCCTTCCCGCGGTTGGTGAGGGGGACATTGAACTTGCACTCATTGAAGGATGTGTTGGACAGTAGATCTTCTTCCACAAACTCCTTCCTATATTTTGAGGTCACTTGCTTGTCAACTTGTTTATTTTGTTATATAAAATGTTTTTCCCCATAAAAAATTTTGTACATAGAAAAAAAAAATTTTTTTTTTTAAATGCATGCACACTCACTCAATTAATCCTAACAAGCACTGAAAATTAGCAATTTAGGAAGTGACCAGAACTGCTGACGTTTGTAACCTGCTTATGATGTCTCATTTAAGTTGCCTCCAGACTTGGAAGAAGCAAACATGCAGTGTAGGCTTTTTTGTGTGTGTGAAATTATAGGTGCTAAATAATTTAGTCTGTTAAGCTAATGACTCTTTCTCATGTACCTTGGGGGAGTATACTCAGATATATGCTACTACGAAATTATAATTTACTACCAGCTTGAACGGAATAACACATACCACAAGCATGTGAAAACAACAGCTCACACTTGCATAGTAGCATATGCCTGAGTATACTCCCCCAAGGTACATGAGAAAGTTTAACAGACTAAATTATTTATAACATAGTTAACCACACACACACACACACACACACACACACACACACACACAAATTGACTACACTGTTTGGTTCTTCCAAGTGTGGAGGCAAATTAATTGAAACATCATGTATGCAGGTTACAAACGTCAGCAGTTCTATAGCTCACTGGAAAGACACTTGGGTTACTTCAACCAAGTCTCAGTTGCATCAGTATGACCAAAGAAACAGGTTTTCTTGAAAGTTCATTGAGGAGCTTCTTCTTTAGTTACATCAGCCACTATAAGGAATTGTCATTTCAACCAGCCATTTGTTATCTGAGTTTCAGGTGAGTGATCATATCACTGCATCGGTTAACTGTGTGAATACATTGGTCAAGAACCCAAAACACATTCCAGTAATCACCTTTTCCTCCATAACTGCCATTTCCTCATCTGCATCACAAACAAGTAGTCTGGCATTTCTGATTCAGATGAGTTGTTCTAGCATTCTTGACTGGCTACATGTTTATTATTTTGTGATACAGATGAGTAAGTAAATGGATGGTTGAGAGGATTGCTGTAATGAGTTTTGCGTTCTTTGATCTAATTAACTGTCCATGCATGTAATATGCTTACTCACTTGTCACTCAGATAACAAATGGCTAGTCCAAATGACAATTCCTTTCTTACAGTGACCTAATTTGGTTAACTCTCCTACACCCTCCCCATTAAAGGCTGTATGATAGAATGCCATGCAAGTATCTGGGATTTTACACAATCAATGTTAGCTGTAAGCAAGAGCATAATAAAGAATGGGCAGCGGGGCGTAACCCTAACCCTGAGTGTAAAACCTGCCATGTATGCCATATGCAGAGTATCATGTAAGTCCATATGACAGAAAAGCAATGCCAAAGTTAACAGAGTAAGTATATATATATATATATATATATATATATATATATATATATACTAGCTAGTCTCTTTTTTCAGCATGCAACCAAGGACCTCTCCAGGGGCAGATGAATAAGATTAAGAAAAAAAAGAAAAAACCTTACAAGCAACAAATGCTGATTTATAGGCTTTCTGAAAGGAGATACTCCTCACCAGCAACAAATGAAAGGAGATACTAATTTAGCAATTAAAGGAAGGAAGTTTCTCAACTACACTCTGGTTCAAGTTGTAAGCTTTCTTTGAACTTTACGTGTCACACAAACAGTGTAGTCACTTCCTAAATTTCTAATTTACAAAGCATCCTTTGAGTGCATGATGCATCATGCACTCAAAGGATGGTTACGATTAATTGTGCATATACCATTCCTTGATTCATACTCCTCCAACTTTGAAACACTATAAAAAGAGCTTATAGAATTGCCTAGCCATTCATCAGCAAAAGTTTCCAACCAACACAACAAGAATTGCCAGAAAGGAGACGAAATGGAGAAAGGGCTGCTTGTGTTGCTGTTGTGCTGTGCAGGAGCTCTCATTGCTGAGGGACTGCCAACACAGGAGGAGCAGCAGGATGTTCTTGAAGCACTGCAACAAGAGCTTAGTACTGCGAAAACTAGCGAAGTTGGCTTTCCTTCTAATACTGAAGAACAAGAAAACGACTTTCCTTCAGTAAATGAAGTAAGTGAAGAACAAGAAAAAGAAACTGCAGAAGAAGAAGGATATTATAAAGCTGGTGTTGTCTACACACGCTGGGGAAAACGCACATGCCCTCGCACTGCCAGGCTGGTTTACTTTGGAGTATAGCTGCGGGAGCCCACTACTCTCACCCGGGTACTGCTGCAAACTACATCTGCCTGCCACACAACCCAGAATACTACAGTTCTGGCGCACGTGACCGGTACCCAGCATATGTCTATGGGGCCGAATACGAAACATGGGGAAGTTCACTAAATCGGCTTTCCAACCATAATGTCCCCTGTGCTGTGTGTGAAGCACAAAAGCAGGCAATGTTGATGATTCCAGCTAAGATCAATTGCCCAAGCCGGTGGACACGAGAGTACAATGGCTGGCTCATGGCCTCGTACTATGGCCACAAGTCACCTAAAATGTTCGTATGCGTAGATAAGAACCCAGATATGCAACGTGGTGAGGCAGGCAATCACGATGGTGCCTTGTTCTACCATGCCAGGACGGGTACTTGCCATGGCTTGGACTGCCCTCCCTACAATGTGCACAAGGACCTGGCGTGTGTCGTGTGCACCAAGTAGCTTCCTGAAGCACTCATGCAAGAACTGATTAGTTAGCTATGTATGTAGTGACTCATTTAGATCTGACTCTTAGCAAACCTTTAGCTCTAAAACTTTCATAGACTTTTGAACTGAGTCAGACATAGTTATGTTGTAGTTTCTTCAGTTAGCTTGGTAGTATTTGCATATTTAAAGCTGCATTGTGTGCATTCCTGAAGTGCACATACATAATTATACGCTTTGGATTGCATAAACTGTTTTGCTAGCCAAACGTTAATCAAGGCTATCATAATTGCACACTGCTAGGAGGGGGTAGGTCTTGACAACTGCATGCACACAGAGGAGGTTGGACATTGCATGCTCCCATACATAAGAGATCCATTCTTGAACCAACTAAACAAGTGTCTCCTCAGCTGCAAGAAGACTCACAAAAAAATTAACTTGCTGTGCATGTAACTAGGAATTGCTGACTTACTTTTGTTTAGATTTGTATGAAAGTTAGAACTGTTAGAACTGTTCGTAATGTTTGCACTAAGCCAAGAACAGTCATGTATATTTTGTATGAGTTCATTTGTAGTTCATAGCAGTAGCTATTAGCAGTTTCCATAGCTCTCACATCTTTCTGCACTGAGGTTTTGCCCCTGTGGCAGGCATTATTTATTAATAACACAATTTACCAACGTTGACAACAACTGAGAGTAAGGTTTACAACAACAGACGGCAACTACAAGCCGAAGAAGTATGACTTGGTGACAATTTCAGGCTGGGGACCAAATAAAAATTGATAAGGATGAAAACAAAAAATTTAGGTATAGGATGGTCCACTCCCATACCAGGGAAAAAACCCTTGCACTGTTGTGCTAAGGTAAAAACCCAACAACTAATCCAGCCTGCTACAGCCCTAGTTTTAGGGAAACTGACAACCTGCTATCATAAGAGTCTTTTATGTAGCCATCTTTGGCATTTTCAGACTTCCATCGCCCATGTCTTTTGAATAACCGATCCTCAACTCCAGCATTTGCCGCAGCAGTTGCTCCTACAGCTTTGAAACTGTGAAGTCCATAATCATCTGGCTTCTCACCAAGCCTGTGCAGTGCCTCTCTCACCACCTCCCAAACCCGAGAGTATGTCAATTGTCGCCTATGGCCATGCTTTGTTGCTGTGAGAGGTCTGAACAACCAGTTTTCCCCTGCAGGTGTGAGATTTGCCATGGCCATGTATCGCTCAAGCATTGCTACAGGGCACGTATCACTCCCGGTTCTTGCGATTACTACCTCGTTCCCATCTCTGTACTGGTCAGTCTTACTTTGTCGCACCCTAATTCTCACATCGGTGTTGGAGAACTGCAAATCACAGCATCTTATTTGTGCTATCTCGTTGAAACGGAAAAATCCTGAGAAAGCCAGGAGACAGATAGTCGCAGTTCGTATGTCCAACAACGATGCTGACTCCTGGGCTAACATACTGACCATTTTCTGTAGCAACTGTGGTGTTGCTGGTTCCTTTTTCACCTTTGGCCTCCCTTTTATGCGATGTGCACTCTCTTGCATTGTTCTCACTGTTGGGTGAGACGTTGGTGATGGCAACCCTCCTAGTTCATGCACCCATGCCAGTGCATTCACTGCATCATCCACTGCTGTTTTTGCTTCTGAAGTTTCTAATAAGTGTTGCAGGTAAAGTGCCACATGGGCAGGTTGAGCTGGGAACTCTGATATTTCGGGGTATTGTGCTGCCCACTTCCTCCAACGTTCGAAACATCTGGTGTATTTCTGTACAGTAGACTCGGCCCTTGATAACCGCAACATTCGTGGAACACCCGCTGCTAGTTCTTGAAGCCTAGGTTCTCGGATGTTTCCAAGCTCTTGCATGACACCCACTGCAATAATATCTACATGTGATGGTAGAGAGAAAGATTCTCACGTAACTGGATACATAGATATTGAATTCATCATAAGGGTTGGGTGGGTGGGTCTCCAGCCAGCTAGCTACTTAACTTTGACCACACTGAACAACTGATTCTTGCCTGCCGTACAGGAGAGCTAAAAAACTGCTTTTACAGTCCCGCTTCCCCTTATATACTTAATCTACGCATGCGTACAACTCATGGGGATGCCCCAATAATATGAGAGCTATGTTTCTGTCTAATTCTTTCCATTTTGCTCCAATCAACGGACAGAAACAACATTTATTCAAGCTGCATTGTATGCTTGAGATAGTTTTATGAATTCCTGAGGTGCAAGTAGATATGTGCTGCAAGACTGAATTTGCATGCATGAATTTCTTGCTTGCCAACTTTCCAGATTCAAGCAAGTTTCACATTTTCTGTTGCTAACCATTTGTGGGGAAATTCATTTTAACAGATACAGCCATCTCTGAAGCATAATTATATGATGACTTCAAACCAAGATATTAATGTAACCACACTCAAAATGAGGCTCCAACTTAGTAGATTGACAAGAACAACTTAATAAAAGCAACCATCTTCGCAGTATGTTCATTACTACAGATCTTGGACAGAGACTACAAAGAAGGCCCTTCAAAAGGAACCAACCCATCACTTTGTAGGTGGTCGATTTTTAGCACTGCAAGCAGTTTTTGGTCAGGCACAGGATAAAAAGCACATGGCAGCTGTTATGCTGGGCTGTAGAAAGGGCTTGGTCAGCACTGGATAGGTCACTTCTCTCGTTCTGAAGCAAAATGCTTGCAAATGTTCAGGGAATTTATCATGCACTGCATGCTGTTGGTAGGTATGATGATCAAAAACAAACTATGCATGCCTTCAGTGAATACTCTCATTCACTGTTAAAAATAAAATATTTTCTGGAACTCCTCTTATCGACAATTTACTCCTTCATTATAGTAACTAACACCATGGGGAGTTCAAATTTACTCCTTGAAGAGTTACTCCTACTAGCAAACTTAATAGATGATATGTGTTACCTATTTTAGTAATACTTCCTACAGACTGAAAACAAACATCAGATTATGAATGTACACACCAAATGATACCCATTTTGTCTAGTTTGGTCAAGTATTTGCTGTTTCAGGGATGAAATTGTTAGTTACAAGTGACCAATACGTACAAGTGGTAAAATCACAAGCGTACCAAGACTCTTTTCAGAACACTCACTCCAAAATGAAAACAAACATCAGATTATGAATGTACACACCAAGTGGAACTGTTTGATGCCCATTTTGTCTAGTTTGGTTAAATATTGTGTGTTTCAGAGATGAAATTAATTGAGTAACCGTTACGAATATATGGTAAAATCACAAGCGTACCTAGACTCTTTTCAGAACACATACATGCATATGCATTCTTGACATGTCAGTTATGTAAACACCTACTTAGATTTGTCAGACTTTAACCAGTTGACTGCAGATAGTTAGGGAGTTGCCTGTTCTCTCCCTTGCTCTATATTGGTCTCTTATTCCTGTCTGTTTCTTTTAGTCTTCCTCATTCTTTGTTATTACACTTCACTGTTAGGTACAGTTCTCATAGCAACCCTGAAACACTCTACATCAATTTCTAATGATAATCTATGTACATTGTCTTGATCTAAAGTTGATTTCCCACTGCGAGAGGAGGCCAGCACCAGCATCCAACATACAACAGAGAAATAAGAAGCACAAGCGCAAAAGAGAGGTGGTGAGCTTCATGCATTTTCTATACAATCATCATTGTCTAGCAATAGTTGATGTCTATTTTAACACACAGAGAGGACCATAAAACCAGGAGATGAGACACTGGGGTTGAAACCCACCATGTCTAGCCAAAGGCCTCAAGGTGCACAGCTCATGTAATTTGAATGGAGCCAATCTGCCATTGATTACTTGCTTCAACACTGATACGGTAGCTCATCACACTTCACCTAAAATGCAAAGTTGAAGGTGGATTTTAGCCCTTTAAATACTAAATTATAAAGACTTAAAAAACATTAAAAATGTGAAAAGATGTAGGGATGGCATGCCAAAAAGTATGCAAACAAGGTAGGGATAATGCATGAAAGCAAAGGTCAACATATTGGCAAAGCCCCATCCCTACATCTTTTTCACACTGCAGTTAGACAGTGCATGGGGGTCTTCTTAAACGTACCACAAGTACACCCCAACCTTTCATGGCTGTAGCCTCGTTCTCAGGCCACTTCCTACCTCCTCCCACATGGCCTGGGAATGAGGCTACAAGTTTCTCGTTCTCAGACCACTTCCTAGCTCCTCCCACATGGACTGGGAACGAGGCTACAAGTTCACCAACCTTTCTGCTGTAGCCTCGTTCTCAGGCCACTTCCTACCTCCTCCCACATGGCCTGGAAACGAGGCTAGTATGATCCAGCATTATGTCTTGTAGCCGTCGTAGGTACCTATCAGATAGCTACTAAGTAGCTTTACTGCCATCATACTACTTGTAGTGACAGTGGCACCCTTTCTGATACAACCTAGACACTGAGCTTGAGTGGGCTGCAGACTAGTCATAGTAATCAGTGTGTAAACTCAAGTACTCATGCTAACTGCATGGGTGGGTACAGATTCAGCTCTCAAGCACGCTGTCTAACTGCAGTGTGAAAAAGATGTAGGGATGGGGCTTTGCCAATATGTTGACCTTTGCTTTCATGCATTATCCCTACCTTGTTTGCATACTTTTTGGCATGCCATCCCTACATCTTTTCACATTTTTAATGTTTTTTAAGTCTTGTTTCTGTACTTTTTTGAGGTTAATCTCAGTTACAGTAAGACGCCTAAGCCTAAGAAGAATATTTCAAGTGTAACCACAACACCAGAACTTGAAAAGGCGTTGATAGTTTAGTAGTAGTTCCAGGCATGTAATAATAATGTGTAATATAGCCAGCTAAAACCTGATGAAGGGCCAACCGCTCTCCCTACCAAACTGTGTGAAACCAATTTCATGTTAAAGCTGTGAGTAGGCTATTTTTAGTGTAGCTACAAGTAGGTAGCGCCTTACCTACGTGGTGTTCATAAGCCTTGCCCAAAGCCGCGTGGGGAAAAGACCGTGCCAGCCATGCGTACTGCCCGCTGGCCATTAATCATTTCGCCTGTGTACTAGTCTCGCTTCCAGACCAATGACTGTGGTCTTTGGTCTGGGAACGAGACTTCGTGTGCGCATGCGTACAAAACTATAAAATGGCGTCCTAAGCAACGGACAGCAGCCTCAGAGTGTTGTGAATGGCTTTTGTTGACCAGGGTGAATTTGAAGCTATGAAGACGCTGAGTGGTTGGGAAGCTGCGCGCTGTGATGAGCATCCGTTTCGTACTAAAATCAAGGTGAGTGCTTGAACTGTTTTTAAGTTATCGTTGTTTGAACAAAAGTCGTAACGAAGAAAGAAGACGAAAAATTGCACTTTTGCTATCGCATACTTTTGTGTTTAGCTGTCTTCCGCGTGGCTTTTGGTCACTTGTATGAGTCTTGCTGATCACAAAGGCACTCAAAGAGGAAACCTGGGCGCTTAAATAAGCTTTTAGCGTGTTTGTGGTGAAGTTATACGGCTTTTGCTTAAGTATTGCATATATTGCGCGTCGGCGCCATCCCTACATAGAGAGTCTACCGACTCTCTGATTCCCTAAAGGTCTTGTTTAGACTAGTACCACCTTCTTTCACCTGTATTTCCACTTCTGCCAGGAGTTAGCCCGAGAAACTTGATCCACAGCTTCCTTCAGAAGTTCTTTGCAGGTTCATGATCGTGACCACACCCACTCATTACTGAGCGTTCAATAGTCAGGGCCCTCCATGCAGTCTATCTAGCTAGACCAAGTTTAGAAAAGTCAGTCCAGTTAATAGGATTGACACTTTGCTTTAGGCAGCTCTATGCTCACTCTGACCACACCAAGACTGTATGTTCAGGGCCGGCGGCAATGGTACGGCCGGTACGGCCATGGTCGTATCGGTTTTTGAGGGAGAAAAATGGCGTCGCTTGGATTCTAACTTACGCGTGCGTTATAGAATGGCCTCTCCGAGCGGTTCGCCGTAGCTTGGGACGTCTAAGAGGTCTTCTTCGGACTTTTTCAAGTCTTCAAGCATCCAAAGTATCGACGAGAGAATTGAGGCCTCTCAATTTTCTATGGCGATACTTGAGCGCGAGACGAGCGCGCAAATTGGGGAGGGGCTAACATGGGCGTCGCGCGTAGCGGTCATTTCTGGCAGCTCGGTTCAATCGCTTCTCTAGCTACAGAAACTACAGGTAGGGAGATTCATTTTGGCCCAAATATAGCCTCAGAAGCGATCTCAGAGTGCCTAATTTTTAAAAATTTTTCCTGGGGGAGCATGCCCCCAGACCCCCCTAGCTTATTCGCACTTAAGCGCACGCAATGGCCGTACCAGTCTAAAATAGCTGTCTCCAGCCCTGATGTTGCGTACGTAATTGAATAAGCCTGTACAGTAGTGTAGAACAGTATAACAAATACTTGCCACTCAGGTCAGTTTGGAGACCTAACCATAATCTTTCTCTACATGTACCCTCCTCCCACACAAATGCTTATTATTGCTCCTTTTTTGTGATGTTTTACGTACCTGGAACTCACTACCTTACTCTGTTACGTCATTACCTAGCCTTAACCTATTTAAAAGGACTGTGTTTAGTTGTTGTTGTTCTTGTACTATGTTGTTCCTTACTCCTGGGTACATATTCGAATTAGCACTATATATTGTTGCTATTTATGTATCCCTTGTCTTTTGGCATGAATTATTATATACTTTTTTGCAAATCGGTATTTATGGAACTCAGCCATCTGGCATGATCATCTTTAAAACAGCTGAAGAGAGAGGTTGCAGGTTCTGCTTTTCCTTCGTTTCCCGTCGTGACTCTGATTCACTGCATGGATGAAGCCTGGTGTCATGTGAAATGGGGACCCTAGGTCCCAATATTCCCAGGAAAAGGGGACCCAGATCCGTATACATATTGCCAGGAGAATAGGGACCCAGGGTCTATTTTCCTGGGAATATGGGGATACCTTTGTGAAAATGGGGACCTTCTGTATGGCAAACCATAATTACAGGAATATGAGGATTCCCTGTATGGCTGACCATTTCTCCAAGAGTATGGGGACCCTCTGTATGGCAGATCAATGTACCCGAGCTATGTAGGAGTATTTATTTACCTCCCTACATATATAGGGCAGATCCATGGAGTTGTAGCTACATAAATCCAAATTTCATATGACAAAAAATGGTTGGAAGGTGAACTGCAGATTGCAAGGTGAGCATGACTGTAGAGAGATCTACAGGGGAAAAATTTCATGCACATAAAATATCAGTGGTTGCATGTTTTTATGAGCAAGTGAAGACAGTGTTCTATATGTCTGTGTGAACTGTTTCACACATGCATTGCCATCTTAATATGCCTCAACTTTCCCACAACCAGATAGCTTCGATGATTGTGCTGTAATGTCTACTCAAACACCCAGCATGTCATGAGAGCCCAGAGCATCTTTGGCAACCATGCGAAGAGCAAGAGATGTGAGATTAGGAATGCCTAGATTCCTGATGAAATCCATGTACTTTGTATTGCCATTGGTAATAAGCTTAGATACCTTGTGTATACACTGTAGCAGGACTTTTTTTTTATTCTTCTTTTTTCGAGCCTAACCGCACCCCAAGTGGAAAGAAAACAGTGACTGAGGTGCAGGTGGTAACTGCATCCCATGTGCAAAGTATCGGGTGTAGGTGACAGGCCATTAGAGCACAAACTTTGACTAAGAGAAAGGCCATTGGTATGAAGGGTGGTAAGCAAGGGTTAAAGACAGAGGGTTAAATGAAGACGTTCTACTAACACAAAGGTTGTTCCAACTGGTGAAAACAGCCACTGAGCTGTTATCTATAGTAACAAATGGTTAGGGTTAGGGTGTTCTTCACATGTATTGTGATATACACTAGCTGGGTATTAAAACTGCACATGGAGCTTAGGTATGTCACTCAGGCATATGGAAAAGCAGGAAATGGAAATGAAATGGAAACTGGAAATGGAAACTGGAAATGGAAACTGGAAACAAAAAAACGCACCTATCAATGGTGCAATGTTTTCTTCATAGTGTGCTTAGTCATTACTCTACTTAGCAATGGTTATAGGATGGGCTTTATGAGTCGTGCTTTGCCTTTACTCCTGTACTGTGCTTTGTGATTACTGCTTTTAGTGTGATTGAGTAGCGCTCATGAGGCAAGCAATGCTGCAAACTAGTCTGGTTCATGTGTGAGATGGTGTGGGCACAAGACTATACTAGTTGCAACAAGGCCAGCATTCCTACTCTTGCAGCCTCGTTCCTAGACCCACTTCCAGTTTTGATTGGTTGCAGTGTGTGAAACAAATGATGACTTCATACCCAGGCCCTGGGTACAATAGATCCATTCCCAAACACCCCCCCCCCCCCCCTCCCCCCAATACTTGCCAATGCAGAAATACTGGTGTAGTGTTCTGATTCAAACATTAATCTCAGGACATGTACAGGGCATATTTATACAGAATCAGCTAGTTACTAAGCATGGAACACCAAAGATAGAATACTGCTGAGAACTTAAACAATGACTTGTACAACCCAAGTGAGAACTGGGGGCGGCGAAGGCCTGGGAACGAGGCTAGGCTAGCTAGGCTGGCAAAACAACCGATCGTTTCCATTTCTGTTTTCAGTTTCCGGTTTCCGTTTCCAGTTTCCATTTCATTTCCATTTCCTGCTTTTCCATATGCCCATGTCACTCTACTATCTAGTATTCCAGTGGGTGTTGATTAGTGGTAATTGAAGCTATGTAGAGGCCCCCAATTCTGGAATAAATTTAATTTCGTAACATAATTTCCTGAGCCAAAAACGTTTACTCTCGGCTCTCGGGTCGAAGCGTCACTCTTGCTGGTGGTGGAAAAGAGTGAAAGGAGGTGTTAGTGGTGAATGGAAATGGTAGTTGAACTGCAGTGACGTGCTACGAGACGGCTCCCTGCCTGCTAAAAAAAAAATAGGAAAATAAATTTGCCGCGCTTCGCGCGCGGATAATCAACTACTTTGCAGCCTCTCACGCCAACCCCCCGACCATATTTTTGTTCCGCCGCCTCTGGTCTCAATGGATCTGGGATGCAGCAAATCTTGATACTTCTGCTCCCACACTGAGTGCCTGGATATACAACCACTTATATATGCTGAGGTATTCCTTGCAGTATTAGTGAACGCTCAGGTCAGTAAATGCAGGCTCAGTACACATGAGAAGACCCTGCCATATCCACTGCTATGATACTTGTGCTATCTGCCTCTTACTCCAACTGTATATATGTGTCTGGTAGCCTCGTTCCCAGGCCTACCCCGTTTTTTGTTCTTCGGTTTGCGTTCCACGGAGGCGGAAGAGCGCGCCTCCGTGTATTACAAGTCACAAAAAAGTTTGCCAAACGCAAACAAGCACATGTAGGGATGAAATCCTCAAAAACCAACCAAACAAGACGGGAACGACACCACAATACTTTTACACCATCCCTACATCTTGTGCCATTTTGCCAAAACTGTGTGTTTGTATTTGTTTTTTAGTTGTGTGTAGAAGAGGGTTGTCTTGTAGATGGAAGGGTGTGGCGTGGGTGTGTTGTGCATAGTGAGTATGTTGTGTTGTTGGTGGTTGCTACTGAGTGTAGCAGGTATGGTCCAAGTTGTGTGTAGAAGGTGTGGAGTGAGTGAGGAGTGGTGAGTGTGTGTGTTATGTTGGAATGTGCATTATGTTGTTAAGTTTTATGCCTGTTTAGCATGATAGATATGGGTTGTCTTGTATACAGGTGGCTGTGAAGTGAGTAGTGGTAATTTTGTAATGCTTTGTGAAGGATGGGTTATTTTGTGAGATAGTTGAATGGAGTGAAGTACTATGTTTGTTTGTGGTTGGTGTGGGCTAATAAGTACAAATGTAGAGGGTTTTGTGTTGTGTACAGGTGGCAAAATGGCACAAGATGTAGGGATGGTGTAAAAGTATTGTGGTGTCGTTCCCGTCTTGTTTGGTTGGTTTTTGAGGATTTCATCCCTACATGTGCTTGTTTGCGTTTGGCAAACTTTTTTGTGACTTGTTTCTGTTGTTTTTTTTTTTGTTGTTGTGTAACCACACCCCAAGTGAAATGACTTGTTATGTAGTTTATTGTTGATGTTGATGGATTTCTGGAGGATGTTAGCTGTTTGCACTTATCCACTTGACAATGGAATCATGGGTGTAACTGTTGTCTAATTGGGTATGTGCATGTGTGTGTGAGTGGTTGCTCTAAGGCACTGTGGTATATACATGACTGTCTACCTGTTCTGTTGTATGACAGGGTTGTAACACTGTATGTTGTGTGTTGTCCAAGGAACAGTTTCTATAGCTGGTTATACATTGTGGGAAGGTGTGTGTAGGTTGTGTATGGTGGGTGGCAGGTACATAGGTCATAAAGAGGTAAGGCATAACTGTGGTAAAGGAACCCTTGGAGAGTAAGAGTGTTTTTCCGGGTTCTTCCAGTACTTGTTACGGGACGCTTGCCTTTTGCTTTCTTTGTTTCGCAGATAGTTCTGCTTATCCCGCGCCCGTTTCTTGTGGACGTTACGCATACTGCGTTCCTTGTCAAATCCAGCACAAGTACGTCAACTGCTGTATGAAAGTAGCAACATACGCAATCGTTTGGGAATCAATCGATCGTCAAGTTCTCTACGGAAGTAGAATAACCGCAGCTGCATGCCAACTTCACGTGCTGTAGCTGTTGAACTTCTGTTGACGTAATCGCTATGAATATTCTATTCTAACAAAATGGCGTATAGCAGCAAGCATAAGCGTGGGGTTACCTGAGAATCGCCGATTAATTCGACTTCTTTCTTTGAGAACGATGAGTGGTGGGTCATCCCTACATATACTATGGTGCGTGGGCGGATGAAAGGCGCCGCATGGGGTCATATATGGCATATAGACCGCGCAGCTGCGACCGCAGGGAGTATATTGCTGAGTCAGGAGTGTATATTTCAACCGCAAGGGAGTATATTGCTGAGTCAGGGGTGTATATTTTCAACCGCAAGGGAGTATATTGCTGAGTCAGGGGTGTATATTTGGCAATCAGTCATAACTGCAGCACAAAGAAACGGTTTTTGTTTTGCAATGGAATGGCCAATTCCCCCCAGTCCTCAGTATTAGCACAACAGCCAAAGCGTCGCACAAACTTGCCAGGTTATTCGTGCAGCGATAGTGCTTACTTGGTGTGTTGAACCACGCACGGCTGGACAGACGCTACTGCTCTCCGGCAGCTGGCACTACCCTGACGGATGCTGACGATAATACTTCACTCGCCAGGCGGTTGATCCAGGGATAGCGCTAGGACAACTGCTAGCTGAACTGTGAGGCTGGGCGTTCTACTGCCAGCTCGAACCATTGTTTCATGATCGCCAGCTTCCGACCGAGAGCGGCTAGGTAGCAAGCTAGCTGCCCATCGGCATCATGGCCGAGCGCCAGTAGCATCTTGGTTTCAAGTCGACACGAGCGAAAGGCCCATCGTCATGGCTCAGACTCTGCCTTGACTGCAGAGATGTTTCGGGGGTCTTTTGGTCGCCTAAGCGTACTAAAACTCATCCTTTTCCAGTCAAAAAGCAGCAGCAACGCACAACGACACTAGCCTCGTCGATTCAAATTCAAAAATGCAATACCGGAAACGGAACCGCTTACGTAATCCGCCCACGCACCATAAGTATATATTATATGAACCATGGTAAGGAGGTGTATATCGCGAATCATACTACCCTCGACCTCGGTCATCGGAAGTTTGCAGTAGATATACCCCTCGCCTGCGGCTCGGGGTATATCTACTGCAAACTTCCTCTGACCTCGGTCTCGGGTAGTATATTCGCCATATACACCTCCTTACCATGGTTTATATATAACATATGGCGTACTACCGTACGCCATGATATTGAACGCAAACCGAAGAACAAAAAACGGGGTAGGCCTGGGAACGAGGCTATGTGTCTGGTGTGAATACTATTAAGTTGCTGTGATGAAGTCTCAGTTTGCAGTGAACTTCAGCTAGCTTTGACTGGCCTCTTCCCCATGCAGATTTACGATCACATAATAAATTATGACAAAAAAGTTGGGAAGAGCCAGGGAATGAAGCTAAACATTAAAATAGCAGATGTTGAATGTAGTAAATTATAGCTTCCACACTATGGCAGTCCAATGATGAGCATAAACTTTAATACTTGGTTCTCTACCACTCCGATGGTAGTAGTCTGGAAACCATGCATGCAGTCTGAAATCATACATGAACTTGCACATCTCTAGTGCATTGGCAACTAGTTATGCAAGTTAACAGTTCCATATCTAAGTTTCATGTATGCCATATGTGCTCCATGCAAGTACTTTCAGAATCAGAAAGTCTGGGGCCAACACTGTATAATGTGTTACAAGCCACATGGTTACGTACTGCTTTGGAAGCTCCTGATCATGATTTCCTCTAGCTTTAGATAGTGAAGTGTATAGCATCCTCAAACGATCTGGTAATCACCATCCCAACATGAAGTCTTGTAGCTAGTATGCACTGAATCTAGCTACTTGGGACAAAAATTCACCGAAGAATGGGTCACCTCAGTTCCAGAACCATGACCCAAGCCACCTATACAACTTTTACCACAGTGAACATCAAATTGTGTACTTATAAAGTTTCAATAATTCATGGTGTTGTAATAGTGCATGAATATTATACCTACCCATATATTCCAGAGATTTATCCAACAATACATGAATATAGCTATGTATAGCCTGTTGCACCCCTTTTTGACCGATATATGCAATGAATTTATTATTTTGGGACGAATGATGCACCTCTAAATCATACACTGTAAAAAATTGGAGGTTAATTTAACCCAGAAAAGGTCATCTCAGTTGCAGTCTGGATTCATCATTCAGTTTAAAGTGGGTTACCTCAGTTGCAGGATCTATACCACCTCCCACTTTTACCACAATGTAGGGTTACAGTGTTTGTGTACTCAAAGTTCCAATATGGCATGAATACTTGCATAAAAGCACATAAATGCTGCTCAAAGGTTAGCCAGTAGTGCATGAATATTTTTCAGAGTCAATCCAATAATACATGAATATAGTGAGAGTTCCACCCCCTTTTGGCACAAACATGCAATAACAAATTGAATTTCATTTGGAACCCAATTCATTGTTTGCTAGAAACATGCACTGGACAAGGGGTGTAACCCTAAACCCTGGCAAAAGTAGGTGAGCCACTGCCTGGACCTAGATGAATCCAGATTGCAATTGAGATGACCTTTTCTGGGTTAAATCAACCTCAAATTTTTTACAGTGTAGTAAAAGGAGATGGTTCACTGCCTCAATCTGAATGAACCCAGACTGCAACTGAGATGAGTTAAATCAACCTCCAATGTTTTACTGTATATAGTTATTGCATTATTTTATGATGTCTGTATCGTGCAAGAAGAGTGCAACACTGTATTGAGAGTGCCCACAGTGTATAGCTGTGAGAAGGTAGCAGAGCTAGTGCTGATAGTCAGGTTCTCGACACTGCACGAATTTGAAAATACTGGTAGCTGCAAGTATGGCTGTATCTACACTGTCCTCTAGTCCAAGCTTCCTGGCCCGCAACAAGTGGCTGTTTGCTGTGCTTGTGCTTATAACAGCTAGCCTGGTGTTATACTATGCAGTTGGTGTGCATGTGAGGCCAAGTACACATGGAGTAGTGCATCCATCTCAAATTGTAAAAAATGCTGCTAGTACCAGCAAAGAGTTGTCATCTAGGTCAAAAAGAGCTGGGTTAAATGTTCAGACAGAAGCTGGAAGTGAACAGCCTCAAATCAACCCTGAGACAAATTCAGGTAGGTTTTGAATTCACATAGCCATATACCGTCATTATTCGAATAGAACGGTAGGAAATTAAATAATTTCAAATCTGGCTTCCGCTAGATTGGATTCAAAAAACTTCCAGGAACCTAATTTCTTCCGCTGGATTAGATCTACCGCTGTAATGGAAGCACATTTTCCAAGAAAAGCACTAGCCACGCACGGAAGCTTCTCCGCCCCAGGGAGTGTTGTTTGCAGTACTAAACTAGACGAATGCAGGGCATTGTGGGGGGAGCCTGAGCAAGCAGTATGCCAAGGACTACAATTGCGCATGCGCAGTTCGTACACACGCGCGCGTACTCCTTCGCACTTGTCGAGGTGTCGAAGTTGGCGTGGCGTTTAGTAAGAAGTAAAGTTGCTGTTTGCTTACTGTGCCTCATCCAAGTGTAGAAATGACAAAGGCAGCGTTGTACATTATTCACACAGGAATGACCTCGTAATTGAAAGTCTTCAATTCTTGGCCAACCCACATCTAGTTTTCTGCTTAGGGGTGAGAAACAATGAATTGGTTTGGAAGAGGCTAACATGCAATTTTTTGTGTACACAATCACCGTTATGGTTTATCAATTTTTGTTGTAAACAACATGACATTACACTAATAACGATATAAAAGTGATGACATAATGTTTCCTGTTTGCATGAGAGCTTACACTGGAGTTTCTATCGACCAAATGAGCTTCAAATGGTAGTTTTTTACACATTGCCAGTGAGTTAGTGGATGTTGGTTGGTTCAGTTTTTCCATTAGGGCTGTGTCATTGCTATCTCAACACCATTGTTGGTAGCCACAAAAGTTTTCCATTTTTTCTATGACATTTTCTCTGAGAGTTTCTACTCCAGGTTGCTGAACGTCGTGCTGGCTAGAAAAGTCTATATTTGCATCATCATTGTCTCTGGCAGATTGTGTAGTGGAGACAATTGTGGCAAATGCTTCCCATTCTTGCTTACCTGGGTAGCCTCGTTCCAGCAACTATTAAAGTACTAGCTTTGAGGGACAAAACCGCAGAAACGTTTCCGGAAACAAAACCCACCCCGACCCTGTTACCCTACCCTACCCCGCAGAAACAATTAAACCAATTAACGGGTCGTGGTATTCTACGTTCCCAGGCTCTCCCCGCTAAGAAGGGCCCTCCCCCCTCTTAGTGGGGAGAGCCTGGGAACGAGGCTACACCTGAGTACAGTTCACTGAAATCACACAGCTATTGCTTGAATTCTTTGTTGTTAAAGATCACCTGACGGATGGTGTCCTTTTCCTCCTTGACGTCGGCTTCTTCTCTTGCGGTCACGGAAGCCATGTACGCTAATGCGCTATTGGAAGCCCTACATACTTCATGCGACCAAGCGCGGCGCGCGGGTGATTCTCTTGCGGTCACGGAAGCCATGTACGCGAATGCGAAGCCCTACATACTTCGTGCGACCAAGCGCGGCGCGCGGCTGATCATGACGGTCGTACGATAATAATACATATATGAAATCTCCCAGCTGTACCGTCTATGTGGGGCTCGCTCAGGCTCGCCCAAATTACCATAGGCTTTCCCAGAAGTGTATAGGCTCCAGGAAATTCGATCGTCTGAGGATCGCGCTGTCTGCCAGCGACAATTGTCCGTACTTGTTTTGATAAGAGCAAGGTCTGGGTGCTGACTACAACGCCTCTGCAGTGAGTTCAGAAGTGTTGTTTTGATAAGAACGCTTCCTGGTGCACTAAACAGACTAATTCTGCCCGTGACTTCGCTGTTTTGAAGAACGCTTCGTGGTGTTTTACTACTACGGGCTAGCCGGCTCTTCCGCTATAAAATTGGACCCACTCGAAAATAATTAGTGTAGCTACCGTCCGCATAATTGGATTAACAAAAATTGCAAAAAGTGAATTTCTTCCGCTAGATTGGATCTACCGTTCTATTCGAATAATGACGGTATTCCATTTTGGTAGGTAGATAGCTTGTGTTTACACATAAACCTACTAATGTGTATGTCCGCAGATATGGAATATTTTGTTCTTGTTTCTTTCAAAGATGCTGATAATGCTGAACTGATAGCACTTCTGCAAGATATGGAGAAATGTAGCCGAGCAATGAACATCAGTGAAGAAACTATGAAACATGCAACTGGTGACTTGGAGACAATTGTGAAAAATGCCAGTGTATTTCTTAATGCTATTTGGTCAATAGTTCCCAGAAATTTCTCTTCAAAGTACAAGAATCCTTGCTGGCATTCAGACTTAGTATTGTCCAGGGACAACAGATCCACACTATACTCCAAATTAAACTCAGAAAACAGGAACTATCTGACTGAAGAACTTGTCACATCCCTAACTGACAGTATTTTCAAGCAAAAGCACTCCCAAGATGTGACACAGAAAGGTACAACACTTTGTTTGCCCTACTTCTTCATTGCTGGTTTTCCAAAGAGTGCAACTAGTTCACTGGATTATGCACTACACAAGCACTCCCAGATCGTAGGCCCAAGATCCAAGGAGCCCCACTGGTGGACAAGAATGCCCCTTCAGTTCTCCAACTTCAACCACCTGAAGCTTTCAGTCTTGAGGTACTTGATTAACTTCCTTTCCAAGAGAATAGAGAGGAAGGTGGATGTGATTACATATGATGGTAGCCAATCTACACTTTGGGACTCCAACTTTTTTGTACACCACCAGGACTACTGTGCCATGCCTGCTGTGCTGTCAAGAGTGCTGCCAAATGCAAAGTTCATAGTTCTCATGCGTAACCCAGTGACAAGACTCTATTCACATTATCTCTACAGCTGTACCCAAAGGTATGGAAAAACTGCCAAGTGGCCCAAACGAATGCGGCAGTATGCTGCAGCCATCTTCCACAGAGAGGTTGTGGCAGATGTTGAGCATTTCAGAGGGTGTCTGAAGAAACGTTCCCTCTATGAGTGTGTAAATGATAACAGGTTCAGGTCCAATAAGTGTGGAGGGGTGGGATCCAGAATGACAGTCAGTCTGTACTATGTGCACCTCTCCAAGTGGCTGCAGTTCTATCCAAAGGAGCAGTTCCTGTTTCTTAGAATGGAAGACCTAAGTGCGGACCCTCATTCCTTGATGACAAAGATCACGGACTTCCTTGGAGTAGCACCAGTGTCACCCTCTCAGACTGAACACTGGTTCTTCAACAGAGTAAATGTTCAGAATGCTAGCTCTGGGGGGGGGAGGGGCTACACCAAAGAGACGAGAGAATTGCTTGAGCAGTTTTATAGGCCATACAATGCCATGCTGGGTGAGCTGACTGGTGATAGCGGGTTCAAATGGGAAGAGTAAATGAACAGTTTAGTCTATCATTTAACTGAACCATCGCACAGAACCAACTCGTTTATATGGCCCACTGTCATTCAACACATGTTACTCTTGAGTGTCACCTATATTTATCATAATGACAACAGTTAGTTAGCTTTGTGTGGGGGGTAAGGGTGCACTGTCCATGGAGTAGCCATGTTACCCGTACTCTGCTGTATGACGCCTGTTGAATTCACTAAACTGGGAGAGCACATACTTGGGTGTTGCTGTGAAAAATCTCTTCCCCCAAAACTCTGTCAAGAAGAGATAAACTGAACTTCATTGTGCAATCAACTATATTAGAGTTTCTTCTTCTTTTTTTTTCCAAGCCTAACTGCACAGAAAACGGTGAGTGGGGTGCAGGTGGTAGCTGGATCCCAAGTGCAAAGTAGCTATCGTGTGTAGGTGGCAGGCCATTAGAGCACAAATTTAAACTCTGACTAAGCCTGCAGGAATACTTAGACTGTAGATAATGGAGTAATATACCTAAACTCCATTTGCAGTTTTGACACCCAGCTAGTGTACCATCACAATAGCCTCGTTCCCAGGCCCTGCGCGTTCGTCGCTTGCAGTACGAAATTCGCGCAGAGGGCCTGGGCTCGTTCATCACGTGATGTGTGCCGCAGCCGTAATTTACGTCACACTGGCCAGATATGGCCGCGCCGTGCGAATTTTTTTTTTTGGGCGTACTTTCGACATAGACTTTGGTAATGTTACTATGTGCGCATGCGCTAAGGGGTGCGGTCTGGATTATACTCACATGCCGCTTGATTGTTTTCGCGGGAAAAGTGAGCGTTGAGTGACGTCTGGCTTGGAGGAAGGTACGCCACATTGGGCTCCCAAAATGATGCAGCCACGTAATACTGATGCAGCTATAATTACATTCAACAACTTTCAGTGATGAGTGAGCAACAGCCAATTATAATAACTGATGGCAATGACAATGAGCTGATTGCAGAGCTTTCCACTGAGCTGAATAGTGATGACCTCAGGAGGTTAGCTGGCAAAGAATGGCTGAATGATAAGGTAAATCAATTCCAGTGTTAAAGTGCACAATGGTTGTTTTGCAAGACTATCAGCAGTGCCAGTATGTATACTCTTCTTGACCCACAGATCATGATGAAATATCTTCGTCTTCTCCAATCTGAAGCAGAGAGAGTAAGAATGAAAAGTTGGCTAGAAAAGCTTTACATACTTACAACATAGATTACTTTGTTAACAATTGGCTTGCAGCTGACACATAGAAAGACCACCTTTCTGAACAGTTTCTTCACAGAGAAATTGCTTTCTACTGGTTATATGATGGTGTGCTACGATACTACAGAAAGGTATGTGGAATATCTGTTGATTACGTGATTAGTACCTGAATTCATATACATATTTCAATACAGGAAAAGTTGTTTGAATCTGATGGAATACTGGTACTCTTCAATGATAAGCGAAACCACTGGACATTCATGGTACAGTACATATACCTCAAGCTCAGGGAGTTTACAGTCATGATTGATGACTACTAATGATCTACATCTCCAATTTTTCATTGACAGTGGGCTGATCTGGCGGCAAAGGAAATGATATACTATGATTCATTCAAGCCACTATGTTCTCCCTACTTTTGCACAATTCGGTATGTAATCGTACATAAATATACTGTTACAGATAGATACTGTTGTTCTATTACTAACAGAAACTATCTTGAGAGAAGAGCACAAACAGAGGAAAACATTATCAGCTGGCATGACTGGAAATTCCATATGGCAACGGTTAGTAAGGCATCTGAGGGCGATATTTTCTGCAGTAGGTGGTACTGCTGTATATTTGCAATGTGTATGAATAGACATATTTTTTATCCACTATAGGACATACCTTGCCAACTAAATGGATACGACTGTGGCATCTTTAGTCTTGAGGTACCTATACATACGTACACTCAGTCAACTGGCTATTAGAATAGTCATACAAGATTCAGTGTTGTGGTTGCTTTACAGTTATGTTAGTATAAGACCTGTAAAAACATTTGTAGTTGTGGTCTAATAAGTGGATTAATAATTTAATTTTGGCCGGATCTGTTAGTCTGAAAAAAAAAAAAGCCTCAAAGATCTTGATATGTAGCTGGAGTTCACTTGCAAGCAAAGCAGCACATGACAAGTTTAGTAAATGTTGTCTTCTACACAGTTTGCAAGATGTTTACTACTGGGTCTCCCAATGGGATTTGAGCACGTAAGCATTTGTAAGCAATGTATGGGTACTAAACACACGTTATGCATACCCGTCTCCTGCAGTGTGATACAGCACAGATTCCAAGTCGGATTCTTCACGAATTGACTGAGAAGAAGCTGCTTACAAATGACAACACATCAAGTAGCTCATTTACTCAGAAGCTATCAACAAAATCTGAGGCAAAGTTATCTGAGCTCAGACAGTGACTTTGAAGACAAGTCAGCAGTCAGCCGAAAGAGAAAGAAGCAGATTAGTAACTCCTCAAAGTTTGAAAGTGATGGAAATAGTAGTGATGCACATGTTTGTAATGGTCATCGTACAAATATCTCAAGTGGGTTCACTAACTTTTCTTCCCCCAAGTCCCTCAATTGGGAACAAACTTCCTGCTGATATTCAGTCTGTACTACCACGTGATGAAGAATATTCATACGTTATCCAATCATACCAGGACCAGGAAACTAGATCATTTGAAGGTGCTCCGGAATTTGCTTTTAGTGCAGTAATTTGAATCAATCTTGAAAGCACTGAAGCAATTGACAACTGGTTAAAGAAAATGATGGAAACAAGCTTGTGCACTTACAGAGTGTCCAGAGGAGGGCATAAACCAGTAGGCAAACGCTTACTTTGTAAACATGAGATGCACTGTCAACACTCTAGAAAGGCTCTTACACCTAAACAGATACAGAAATCTGCTCTGCTGCAAAAGCGAAAAAACTGAGAAAACCTTTAGTGAGAGACAAGAAAACACAATGTCCATCTTTATCATTGCAAGTTCCTACAAAGAAACAGAAAAGAGCAGCTGAACAACATCCTTACCTGTTGAGCCACAGAGCTGTATTAAAGCTGGATTTCATCCACAACCATCCTATTCATGCTGCTCATCCTCTCATCTTTCGCCCTATCAGTGAAAACACAAAGCAGCAATTCTTTGAGTATTTTGACAAAGGCCATTGTGCCTCATCTGCGAGGCGCACACATGAACAAATGCTCATTCTCAACTCAGAAACAGATGTTCACAAACAAACAGTGCTAGCAGATCGTGCAACTAATCCAAACATACAAGACATATGTCGTTTGTTCATTGAATGGAGAAAGAGAAACTATGGGGAAGAGGATGGAAGTTTGAAAGGCTACAGGATGAAGTAGACAAGTACAATGAAAAGCATGCAAGTATGGGTGGAAAAGCACTGCTTCAGTGGTATGAGGCAGATGATGACAAAGATATGGACAGCGAAAGTGAATGCATTCCAAAGAAAAAGAAGAAAAGAGAGATATCAAATAAACCACTAATATTGGTTCTTTTGACCCCACTCATGGCACATGCTCATGAAGAAATTCAACAAGCTAGTGAAATTGCTTTCTGTGACTCAACAGCATCTCTTGACAGATTTAACACATCTATATTCATTTTGTCCACTGCCAGTACTGCATCTGGTATACCTCTAGCGATAATACTAACATCAGATGAACGAGAGCACACTATTCAAAGAGCATTTGAGATGGCTAAGGAAATTTTACCACCCTGGGCATTTTTTGGCAATGGACCGAATACTGGTCCAGAGGTATTCATGATAGATGACAGCTCTTCTGAACGAGCAGCTATTACTAAGGCATGGCCATCAGCTGTAGTTCTCCTCTGCACTTTCCACTTCCTTCAAAGAAGATGGACATGGCTGCAAGATGGTCAAAATAAAGTGGATGAAAATGATCGTCTGATTCTTATTGAAAAACTGAAGAACATGGTATATGCAAACAGCGAGAGCGCTCTTGAATCTCATTACCATAAACTACTTCAAACATGTCCACAAGCTACCAGATACCCTCATTTTTTACAACATCTACAGTCTGTCTGGGAAAAGAGACATACATGGGCACACTGTTACCGAAGCACTCTGCCAGTACGAGGAAATCATACAAATAATTATGCTGAAGCTGGGATCCGAATACTTAAAGAACTGATATTCTCACGGGTGAAGGCCTATAACCTTATTCAAATGTTTTCCTTTGTCACAGAAATCATGGAGATGTTCTATCAAAAGAAACTTCTGAGCCTCGCTAACACTAGAATACAAACATATATAGCCTTACGCTTTCAGGGGATTAATGCTCAGAGGCTGGATAAGGATGACATTCAAGCCGGAGATAATGGATGGTACAAAGTTCAAAGTCAGACAACTCGTGGTGACTATTACTCAGTGAATACCCACATCGGATTTTGTACATGTCCTAAGGGAAGAGATGGCTCACCTTGTTTACATCAAGCTGCTGTAGTTGTCCAGTATGGAGAATATAGGCTCAACTTCATTACCAGCATGTCATCTTCAGCAAGACAAAAGCTCGCACGAATTGCGCTTGGAGATGGTGCCATCAAGGATCTAGGCTTTTATTCTTCAATCCATCAAGAATCCCTTGAGCATAAATACGGGGATGAAGGGAAAGACCAGATAAAACCATCATCACTTGACACAATGGACTTCAGCAGTACCCACTGGGATTTGATTCGGGCAGGTGCTTATGAGGACAATGAAGAGCCAGCTACTGACAAAATCTCCCCAAACTTAGAAGAGACATGTAAAATGATTGATTCTGTAGCGGAGGATTTAAAAAGAAGGCTAAGAGAGCACCCTCTTGATGAACAGTTATTTTCAGGTACAAACAAATTCATTCATCGATACAACCGCTACTCATCCTGCAAATCAAATGCAATGCTAGCTTCTGCTCTTCACAAATTTGGATGGGTTTTTGGAGGATCTGTTACGTCACAAAAGTTTGGAAGACTGCGTCATGGAAAACAAATCACTATTCAAGCCACAGCTGCTGGCAGACGCAGAAAAGGAGTAAAAAAAGGGAAAGCTCCAGTTGTATCTGGAAGGCCAGCTGGATCTCAGTCTGTCAACATTACTGACAAACACTCCATGCACGTTCGTAATGAACCTAAGGGTAAACGTCTTCATAATCTTAGTGCTAACATCGCTAAAGGTCAGCAGAATGCTGGTAAATGGTAACCCTCAACTATCTGCTCTATACGTATACTGTCTCGCTATTTTATATGTGTACATGCAAGGTACTTACTGACTGTGTCTGTGAAACAAACGATCGCTCGTGCGATCGGGAGTTGGAAGTTCAACAAGGTTCAAGGTGCATATTCCATCTGCGGCCGCCGCGCCTGTGGCGAATACGCTCAGACCACACCCCTTGGCGCATGCGCACACAGCGCCCATTGCAAAGTCTAAGTCGAAAGTACGCCCAAAAAAAAAATTCGCCCGCGCCGTGTTGGTTGTAGAGATAACCACAAATGGAGTTGGAAGAACCTGAAACAGGTCACACGCGTACGATAGACTACAATAGTAAACTCGAGCTGAAGAAGACGAGGATCCGAAGTCCAGGGTCGACCTAGTAACACGATGCATAGGCGTAGGAAGCAACTTTGAAGTGTAGAGGCCATGCTGAGCCGCGCGAAGCGCTGGTAAAATATTTTCGCCGCGCTACGTGCGGCGGCGAATTTTTTCAAAGTGTGCACCTTTAGACTGTAAAATAAAGCCTTTTTTCAACGGTGCATAATATTCTAGCCTCGTTCTCAGACCTTACCAATCCTCTAGTGCAATATTCAATTTATGTAAAAAAAAAAAAAGAGTTCGTCGTCGTTCCCAGGAGACCGCCCGACTAGCTTTCGTCGCTTGTAGCTAGTAGTCTCTTCGAAAATCTCGTACCGAGCCACCTCACTGCTAAGATTTCGATCACCTTATAGTGTACTTTAATCGGAAATGTACGCTTGTAACTGCATATGAGACTGATGCAACGAAGGGGCTGCTTAATTGACCTTAGCCTCGCTCCCAGAGAACGAGGCTACCTTGAGCTAACTTAGCAGGTTATGAATATTAATTTACGGCCTAAAAAGTGTAGCGGCCAAAGCCGCTACGGCCGCTACGGTTCCTACGCCACTGCGATGTGGCAAGGTATCTGAATATAGACGTCTACTATCCAGCTAAACATGGCAGCTTGTGCTCTTTCGCTGCCGACACTTTTAGCACTTACGTAAGTTCGCACACGAACCATTACTGTGATCTCTGTGGGCCTCTTTCAACGCTAAACAGGGCGCTAGCTCATCTAGGACATCATTGATTCAGTAGAATGGACGTGACGTAAGCTGCGGCACACATCACGTGATGAACGAGCCCAGGCCCTCTGCGCGAATTTCGTACTGCAAGCGACGAACGCGCAGGGCCTGGGAACGAGGCTACCATCACAATACATGTGAAGAATAGCCTCGTTCCCAGGCCCCGCCCAGCTTTCCGTCGCTTACAGTACGGAAAAGCCGTAATAAGTGACGGAAAGCTGGGCGGGGCCTGGGAACGAGGCTATGTGTAGCCTCGTCCCCGGCGCGCGCGAAAAACAGAGAAGCGCCTGGTACACACTGTTTGCGCATGCGTTTAATCTCCCCAAGATGTGGGGACTCCGGGCTATTTTCTGATTCTTCCGTGTCATGTGACGTCAGAGTTCGGACTCGATATAGTAAACTTATCAGGATAATATAATGGCGTGTATGAAAGTTAGGATTTTTAGCAAGCGATTTCTCAAGCCCTTCAGCGACTTGCGACCCCAAGTATGGTTTTCTGAACTTTCAACTCCCTGCTTGCACTTCGCACAGATGAGATTCGGTAAGCCGTCGTCATCGATCAACGTTTATATCAACAGAGCGCTTATCCTTGATGCTAGTCTTTCCTGGCTAGCTTTTTTACCAAACAACGCTACTCTATGGTGGCTATAAGCCACAGAGGATCCGCAAAGGCGGCACACTGATGCTAACTGGGCCACGTCGGATGTCTACTACTTAAATTTTGTCAGAGCACACGCCCCTAAACGGTGTAAACGTCATAAACGTGAGCAAAGCCATTTTAATTAACCGGAAGCGCATCAGTGTGTACCAGGCGCTCTTCCTCCGCGCCGGGTACCAGGCTAGGCTATGTGAAGAACACATTTAGCACTTAACCACTTGCGAGATAATAAACAAAGCCAGCCAACTTCTATATATGGCTATAGCCCAAGTGGAAAGAAAACAGTATAAGTACAGGTGGTAACTACATACCACATGTTTCAGTGGCGGATCTAGGATTTTCAAAAGGGGTTATGCGCCCCCAAGAAAATTTTCGATTTCAGACCTTCTGAGATCGTTTCTGGTGCCGTTTTGAGGTGAAGTTGGATGACCTACTGCCAAATCTAGTCATTGTGTTTGAACGCTCGCAGAATTTAAAACTGGCGTGCATGGCTCCGCATCGCTCCGCAGAGGCTACAAAGGCTTTGTCCGAACTGAATATCTCGAAGCAACTCTAGGCCTAGTCAAGGCGTCTGGAGATCAGTAAGGAACTGATACGTGAGTGTGTATTAACTGTGCCTGGTTGTTGTTGCTGCATGCCACTGCTGCATAATCATTTGATGGACTCGTGCAGTTATGTACTACGGGCGCAAAAATACACTACTAGCCGCCAAAGGGGGGTGCATTTGAACCCCCTTACCCCTCCCCTAAATCCGCTACTGTATTTCATAGCTACCTTATGGCCTTTCTCTTAGTCGAAGTTTGGTCTCTTGCTGCTTGCTCACCACCTGGAAGTGTGTGCCTCTAGTGGATCTGCTTAATGGTCTGTTATATATGGGCAGGACGAAATGGCCTGCCACCTACACCCGATCATATTTTGCACTTGGCATGCTAGGGCCGGAGAAAGACAGGTTTAAATGAAGACATGCATGGTCCTACTGACAACAAAGCCGGGTTGTGCCAACTGGTGAAATCAGCCACTGAGCTGGTACAGTACGTTAGCAGTTATCTAGTAACAAGTGGTTAAGTGCGTGTATTGATATACACTAGGTGGGTATTAAAACTGCACATGGAGCTTAGGTGTACACTGAGAAATGTATGGCCCTATGCAATTGCCATGGACTCAGTCTCGACCTTAGCGCCGTAGATACTTCAGTGGTAACTGGCAAGCTGTGCATGGTGTCAAACTTTAGTAGGGTAGATGCTGGTATTATGAGACAGCTAAACTGAATTGCTACTCATTAGTGTAATGTCATTTTTCAGTCCCATCTAAAGGTTTGAAATATTTCTCTGGAGGATGTACCACTTATAAAATAAAATTCGTATTTTTCCCCCTAGGCAGTGGTTCTAAAAGTAAGAGCCTATGAAAATCACTCTTGCATGTATTATGAGTCGACTGTTGGTATTATGAGTCACCAGGTGCTTTGTTGATTGAAACATTTTCAGTTGGAGTTCAAACTGTATCCTAGCATTTTATAACCTCTCTTTGTGCTGATAGTAATTTTTCTTCACTAGAGCACCTTCCATTCTACCATGGTATTAATATTAACGTACACTGTTCAGGGTTCATAATTTGGGATCCCTAAAATCATCAACCTTGAAAAATTAATACTATTACTATAAGGGAAACACATTTTGATGGGAAAGTTGCTAGATAATGGCACCTATATGTACCCTAACAGTGGCGTAGGAACCGTAGCGGCCGTAGCGGCTTTGGCCGCTACACTTTTTAGGCCGTAAATTAATATTCATAACCTGCTAAGTTAGCTCAAGCTAGCCTCGTTCTCTGGGAGCGAGGCTAAGTCAAGCAGCCTCTTCGTTGCATCAGTCTCATGTGCAGTTTACATGCGTACATTTCCGATTAAAGTACACTATAAGGTGATCGAAATCTTGGCAGTGAGATGGCTCGGTACGAAGCTAATGCAGATTTTGAAAGAGACTACTACAAGCGACGAAAGCTTTTTTTTTTTTTTTTTTTTTTTTTTTTTTTTCAAGACAAGGTATATAGCATAGGTGCCATGATATACAATACGAGGAAGGACTTGTTAGGGTTAAGAATATATATATATATAAAACAAGAGAGGAAAAAACTGCAGAAGCAATATAGTTTATTAGGGCAGGTGAAAACTGTTCAACAGGTGGATGTGAGGCTGGCAAAGCTAGTCTCCTGCAGCTGGAAACGACGACGAAGTCAGTATAATCTGTTTTCCACATAAATTGAATATTGTACTGGAGGGTTGGTAAGGTCCACATAAATTGAATATTGTACTGGAGGGTTGGTAAGGTCTGAGAACGAGGCTAGAATATTATACACCGCTGAAAAAAAGGCTTTATTTTGCAGTCTAAAGGTGAACACTTTAAAAAAATTCGCAGCCGCGCTACGCGCGGCGAAATTATTTTCCTTTTAGCAGCGCTTCGCGCGGCACAGCTTGGCCTCTACACTTCAAATTTCCTTCCTACGCCTATGCCTAAATGGACATGGAGTTTGGTAATTTTAGGAGTAAAAGTTACATGTGAACCCATAATACCCTCTGACTCATAATACCAGCATCTACCCTAAGTCCGCTCAGGCTTAGAAAGAGAGGCTAAAACATTGGACATAGCTACACATGCACTTTTGCGGCTTTTTAGCTCATCATTAGTATACTTCAAAGTTTCTTTCTCAGCAAGTTCCAGGCTTGGGGTGTAGTGACTTAAAAAGGAGTTTAGTAGAGTGCTGTAGTGTCATGTAGCTGTGAGTAGTGCGTAATGCCTGCTTGTGAAAGCAAGCTTGTGTCTAGAAGCAGCACAAAGGCCACAGTGGCCAAGACCGACCGTAGCCCGGTGCTTCGTGTGCTGGGCTGGGCTTTAAATAGAATACGCAATATAGGCCTATCGTTGGTACTACGCTCCAGTAGTGACAAAAGAGCTGAACAGTGGTTGTGTGTGGAACAGAGCCGTAAGTTGTTTACCGACATAAGGGGGAGAGGTGGGGCTAGCAATGCATGCTTCGTGAATGAGCCCCGCCCATAGACAAGCTGTGAATTTCATTCATTCTGTTTGACGGTGCAGTCAAAGTTGTCCATTCCAAGAGTAGTAACAAACATGAGCCTAGCCTGACTTTGAGAGTGGCTTTGAACAAAACTGGCCTAGATTGATCTGAGACAAGTTGGTGGTTGGTGTCGTGTTCTAGTCTTTGTCAAGAACTGAACTATAACTCAACTTCAATTGTTACGATACAACACAATGCACAAAAGCCCAGTGCACACAGTATAAATACTCAAGCAGTACAATAGACAATAGAATGCACATGCTAGCTATGAATACGCAATGTCCCTACATGGTAAATAGTACCCACTACTACATCTCCCCTTACGGGATAGTTCAGTTCAGGAGAATCTGTCGGGTGGTCTTGACGCCCAGCCACTACGTGTGCGAACAATGTTCGGATCGTTTGAGCTTGGAGTTATGGGTGATGAGTTCTCCAATGAGGTTGGAGGTGTGGCTGAATCGGCCTGATCACCAATATGAACTGGCATTGGTACAATGTGTCGAAGGTTTCTCCTAAACCTTCCAGTAGGTGTCTGAACCACATATGACCGAGGTGCAGTCTTTTCAACGACTTTTCCATCAGAGGCATTGTCTGGCAGCCACACAGTTTCACCGGGTAGAAGTGGTTCCAGTGACCTAGCTCGGTGGTGATGGTCAAAGTTCCTTTTCTGCCGGTCTCTCATTTTTCTCTCTTTACTGCACAGCTGGGAATGGTTGGGTAGTTTCGGGTGCAACAGTTTAGGGATAACCGGGACCATGGATCGAATCTTGCGTCCCATCAACAGTTCTGCTGGGCTGTACCCATTTTCCAGTGGAGTGGAACGGTAGGCCAGCAATCCCAGGAATGGGTCATCCGTTTTGTTCAACAGGGCCTTTATGCTCTCCACAGCTCTCTCAGCTTCACCATTAGCCTGTGGGAACTTCGGGCTACTGGTACGGTGTTGGAATCCGTACTTCTTTGCAAAACAGGCAAACTCTTCGGCTGAGTACTGAGGGCCATTATCTGACACTAGCTCCTCAGGTATCCATGTCTGGCAAAAATCGATTTCAATTGGCGAATGACATCTGCAGAGGTGCTAGTCGTGAGTTTCAGTATTTCAATGTAGCGAGAGTAGTAGCTCTACTACCAGCAGGTATGTATTCTTTCTCCACTCAAAAAGATCAGTTGCTGCTTTCTGCCAAGGGTAGTCTGGGAAAGGAGTTGGGCATAGAGGCTCTGCATTCTGTGCTCGGAACTTGCAGCAAACAGGACATTGCTGGATCATGCGCTCTATTTCTTTGCCTATGCCTGGCCACCACACTGACTGTCGCGCTCTTTGCCGGCACTTTGTGGTGCCTTGGTGCCCAGAATGTATCTTTGAATCTCCTGGCGCAGAGACACTGGAATGACCATTCTGTTTCCTCTCAACAGTAGCCCATCATGCACTGATAGTTCACTGGCTACAGGGACATAACACTTGAGTGTTCCTTTCAAAGTGCTTCGATCTGGCCACCCATTGTGGCAGTACTTGATAATCTCTCATCCAGCTGTTGGTGTTCCCTGATCTGTTTAATTCGTTGCTCCATGGCTGGCAACTGATCAATGACTTGGTTGACAAATGCTTCCACCTTCTGCTGGAATTCCACATCATCAGTGTTGGAGTTTGAAACTGGTGCCCTGGAAAGGGTGTCTGCCATGATTAGTTCCTTCCCTGGCACATGAGACACTGAGTAGCTGAATCTCATTAGTCAAAGTCGGAAGCGTTGCACTCGGATGGGAAGTTCGTCAAGGTTCTTGGAGGTGAGCAGTGGAACGAGAGGCTTGTGATCTGTCTCAATATGAAAATGTAGGCCCACAAGGTAGTCTCGAAACCGCTCCCATGCCCATGTCACAGCTAAAGCTTCCTTTTCAATTTGAGTGTAGCGTTGTTCAGTAGCTGTGAGGGCTCAGGAAATGTAGGCATGCAATGGGCTTCCATTCTCTTGTGGGCTGTTGTTGCATCAAAACTTCTCCAAGGCCATATGATGAGGCATCTGCACTGACATGGGTGTTTCATTCAGCATCATATACAGAGCTAGGATGCGGCTGGAGCTCAACTCATCCTTGATGGTTCGAAAGGCTTGTTGCTGGCTACTCCCCCAAAGCCATTGGTTCTTGGTGCTAAGGAGGTCTCGTAGAGGCTTGGTTTTCTCAGCCAACTGAGGGGAGAACTTGCTGAGTTGGTTAACCATCCCCAGAAAGCGGCGCAAGTCTGAGATGTTCTGGGGCTCCTTCATCTTCTGGATGGTTGCAATTTTGTTGGATCAGGTTGGATCCTTTCTTCACCAAGGACTTGCCCCAGAAACTTGATCTTTCGTTGTGCAAACTCACACTTCTCTCGGTTGAGGGTGAGGCCTGCATGCAGCTCCAATTTGTTCCATCGCTGCAGTCAGGTGGGTGTCATGTTTCTCCTGGTTCTTCCCGTACACCAGGATGTCATCAATGAGGCACACTACTCCATCAAGGCCTTGCAGAATCTCTGACATCCGTCGTTGGAAGACTTCTGGAGCCGATGTGAATCCAAACGGAAGGCGATGGAAGCAGAACCTTCCAAAGGGGGTAATGAAGGTTGTCAGGAGGGCAGAGTCTTTCGTCAATTCAATCTGCCAGAAAACCGGAGTTCGCATCCAATTTCGAGAAGACTGTTGCTCCTCCCAGCTGAGCTGGAAGAGTAAGTCAGGAGTATTTTTGTTGTTGAACTGTTCACTGATCTTCACGCGATCACTGCAATCGCGCGATTTTCTTTCACCTTCAATTGAACGTCTCGCGATTGCAGTGTTCGCGTATATAAAAGCTACTGAGAAAACTCCTGGGCTATACCATGTCCTGTTTCACCCTTCCTAGAGTTACTGTACATCAAAACCAGGGGTTCAGCTAGGTCGATAAATTGTTAAACAGTTGATGTTGTAATCTTGCTCCCTCTCCAGAATGCATGGTCTGATCCTGTCTGAGAGATCATGGTGGTGTACATCATGCATCAAGGTATCCCTTCCAATGTTGTTATATAGGAAGGATTTAGTCAGGTTGGCGGCTGAGAGTAAATATACTAAACCCCAGATGACAAAACCAATTCCTTTTTCATTCAGGGACAGGTCTCAAGGCCACTGATGGTGCATTCATCGCGCTGCCCTGTGTGGTAAGTACCACTTATTCCAGAGAGATGTGATTCATTGGTTGTACATGCACTGCTTGTTTGGAGCTTCTAATTGAGTTTGAGTATTCAATGATAAAATTCATAAAATTTTGTGATCATGACTATCTTCTGCTATACCTTCCGGCAGGCCTGTTCACTCCTCGTTGCTACTGGAACTTACCAAGTAAGTGCATCAAATGTTTCAATACATACAGCCTCACTAAATGTATAATTCCCAGTGACCACATTCATGGCATAGTGACATGCACATGCATGAGACAGAGCCTTTTGAAACTACTGAGTGCACGTACATATTTTTCATTCTTTCACATTGCATGGTCTAAAAACAAAAAAAAAATTGTACTAATCAGCAACTTAATACTGTGTGGAATATTCCTTCACAGATGGATGCTAAACACGTATGAACTGACCGATATACATTATACAGTATATTCATGGTTAAATGTCATTTTTGTATGTATAAATACCATATCATTTTGAAATGTACACAGTGTTCATTCATAGAGTTTTCTTTGTAATTCTTGTATACAACATATTTATATTGTTTTCAGAAATTCACAAGAGTATGACTGTCCATACAAAATGGGAGTACCCCTATATAAAACTATAGACTTACAGTAACACCCCATAAAGTGGTCAATCTAACACTCATAAGGGGTCATGTGCAACACCCTCCTGGAGTGATAGCTAACACCCTTTAGGGTGTTCTCACACACTCCTGGTTAACACCTTTTGGAGTGTTATCCAGCACCCTGCATAACACCCTTGGGGTGTTATATTTAAACATGCGAATGAGCACCCCAAAAGGTGTTCCCCAGCACCTAACTTTTAACAGTGCAGCTCCAATTTGTTCCATCGCTGCAGTCAGGTGGGTGTCATGTTCCTCCTGGTTCTTCCCGTACACCAGGATGTCATCAATGAGGCACACTACTCCATCAAGGCCTTGCAGAATCTCTGACATCCGTCGTTGGAAGACTTCTGGAGCCGATGTGAATCCAAACGGAAGGCGATGGAAGCAGAACCTTCCAAAGGGGGTAATGAAGGTTGTCAGGAGGGCAGAGTCTTTCGTCAATTCAATCTGCCAGAAACCGGAGTTCGCATCCAATTTCGAGAAGACTGTTGCTCCTCCCAGCTGAGCTAGAATCTGTTCAACCGACGGTAGGATATGCCTTTCACGACAAACGCTCTGGTTCAGCTTTGTCAGGTCCACACAAATCCTGACTCTTCCATCAGGTTTTGGAACAACCACCATACCCGCACACCAGCGTGTAGATGCGTCCATCGAGTGGCAATTTTAAGCCTCTCTCTACGAGATTTAACTTTACCATGCATTCAGAAAGTACCGTATAACGCCAAATTTTCTAGGGATTCGCGGATCGAGGATTCCGTTAGCCACGCCCATTTTTGGCGGCCGCATGCACAATAGTATTCACGGTTGCCATGCTCGGCTGCTCGCTTCCAAATCCAAGGGTTTTGGTCAGGAACAAACTTTGTATAGGGCCTTCTCGCTTTCGTTCGTTGGAGCTCATCAACTACGCGTCTCAGGCCGGAGACGCCTCCCCATTGACAAACGCAACGGACGGGGCGTCGAAGGAACTTACGAAAGTGGCCCCCAGGGCATGGCCGTAGCAAGCGGTCGGGCTGGTCGGGTTTTGGCCCGACCACTTTTTCGCAGACTAAACGTGCACGTGCGCACTTTGAATGCAAGTGAAGTCATACATATAAGAACTAGTAAGGTCGGAAAACGGCTGCCCATCATCGTGCAAATTTCACATAAAGGTATAACGTTGCGTTAGGATATGTAGCCATTTTGGTTTACTTGATGGCCATTTCTTACAGCGACAAAACCCGTGCTGCCCGCGGTAGGTGCGCGCAACTAAGTTCACACGCGGAATCTGAAATCACTAGTCTCGTTCCCCAGGTTCCGTCCAGCTTGCCATCATTAGGTAGTGCCATTGACAGAAAGCTGGGCGGGAGCCATATATATGCTCACAGCTAAGAAGCGATCTCCGAGTAAAATTTTTGCTGCGGGGGCATGCCTTCCATATGTAGCTGTAGTGCACTAAGTTACGTAGCAACTATTAAAAATTCTGTTTGCTTAGAATTGCAGAACGTATGACATTTGGGGCCTAAAAATGGCCTCAGAAGCGATCTCCTATCGTCTAATTCGACAAAATCTTCGTGGGGCATGTCCCCAGACCCCCCTAGATACTACATGCAGTATGTAGACTTTGGCCACACCATCTTGAAATAGCTTGCTACGGCCCTGCAGGAATCTGAGAGCGTTCGCGAAATAACAGAGAGCCATGTCGCTCTTGACGCGCACGCAATAGTGCAAAAGTGGAATAGCTATAGTTTTGTTTCCACGAGGTAAATTTTCGCGGTACGGGACGAATCCGCGAAAATTATAGACCTCGAAAATTTGGCGCTATACGGTATACAGCACATCAAGGGAGAAGAGAACAAGTAAGCATGGTATCAAAATCAATATAGTATTAAAGCTAGTCAGTATTGAATATCAGAGAAGGGGTGCATTTCTGGCAGCAGTGTAGCTAGGGGGAAACAGACTGACATTTCAGAGCACCCCTTATACAGTGTATTAATTGATGATCAGTATGGAGGCCTAAGTTTTGTGTTCTCATGGGCAGCTTGAATTAATTAGCAAGCCTGCTGTGCAATGCTGTAGTGTGCGTTTGTCCGAGTATGATATTGTTTATGAACATGATGGAGTAGACAAAATAAGAGTTGACTTTACATGGCAGCATGTCCACATGCAGACGTTTTGCGCGTGTGCATGCTAGCTGCCATGTTCGATGATAGAACATACAAGGAATCCAAAGGAGCAAGTTGAAGTGCCTAGAAAATAATTTGAGGGAGTGCCATATGTTATATTTTGCAATGTCAAGCAAACAGCATGCAGTACATTTGCACATGTAGTCTTTACACTGGAAATAAATTGGGGAAGTGTATCATAGTCTCCTATACCCAGGTTCTCCTCACACCCTAAGCTCATTTTTGTTTGTATGCAAGTGTGACAGCATAGACTGAGAATTTTTGCTTGGTATGTAAAATAAAAACACAGCATTAACGGCACAATCGAACTAGGTAAGGATTTTAGACATTGCAGAAGATATGCATAATTTGAATATGTGCATACATAGTGGGGGTTCAATTTGAAGGTCTAAAGCATGCACAATTCCATAATTTCTGCTGCTAGAAATTTGTCATATGCATGGATTACACAAATATAAAGGACTTCGTCAAATTTACAGATAGCATAGGAACCTGAACACATTAAACAGACATTAAATAGCTTCATTTTTATGCCTGATTTCAACACACAGCATCGAAATGTTTGACCCTTGGCGCATAGTTAGATAATTGCAGTGCACAGCACAAGCTAGCGCACAAATGCACACTGCAGCGGTGCACAGCATGCAGGTTTGCTAATTATGCACCAAACACAAGAGTGTTGATCAGTCATGGATAGAAATAGAAAATACAATTCAAGATTTTTTGCTGCCCATGAGTACACAAAACTTAGGCCTCCATACTGATCACCTTTATGTTAGTGTGTTTTCCCCTACACAGCTGCCAGAAATGCTGATACTCAATACTGACTAGCTTTAATACTGTACTGATACCATGCTTTAATACTTGTTCTCTTTTCCCTTGATGTGCTGTATTAATAATTCATTGAGTTGATCTCGTAAAATCTAAATTTGGAGTAAACCCGTAATTTTTTTTCTCATGAGCAAGTCTGAGCTTAGTCTCGTGCCCAGCCGGATATAACCTATGGAGGTTTTTCCAGGTCACTCTAAAAGTATAGGAACGGGAAATGGGAAATAAGAAATGGGAAACAGGGAAATCAATTTAATGGGGAAATGGAACTACAAATTTTTAAACTTAGGCACTCTGAGATCGCTTCTGAGGCCATGTTTGGGCCAAAATGCTACTAGAATCTCCCCACCTGTAGTTTCTGTACTTTGGATGCTTGAAGACTTGAAAATGTCCGAAGAAGACCTCTTAGACGCCCCAAGCTACGGCGAACCGCTCGGAGAGGCCATTCTATAACGCACGCTGAGTTAGAATCCAAACGACACCATTTTTCTCCCTCAAAAACCGGTACGGCCGTGGCCGTACCGGCCGTACCATTGCCGCCGGCCTTGTTATATGCACACACTCCATGCAGTTCTTCGCTATTGCATCTTGCTTTTCTCACCAAAATGGTCTTGTCTGGGCCTACCTCCTCTAGTCTAAGTAATACTTGAGCTACTTTGCACAACATGTACACCCTAATTGAGCCTATGAATCTAATTAAAGCTGCCAGCTCTAAAGGGTTTCTGTCTACCTTATGAATATTAATGAGTTGGCTTTAACTAGACCTCAGCATTACCCATGAACAACCCTGGGTTCAGTCAGCTGTCCAATGGGAGGGTTAGAGTATGTTGACTCTCATGAACCTCATTATTGACCTTCTGTTGAAGCATTGGCAGCTTGGCTTGGGTTGAAAGGAATGGGTAAATGATGTTGAATATTTATGAGTATGCCCTAAGCCTTTCATGGACTCAAACCCGAATAGAACCGGGCTATGAATCCAATTAACCCTCCTTGGATACTTGTGACTGTCATTAATGTCCAAATTGAGATCAATGAATCTCATTAAAGGCATGTAATTCAGGCTGGAAGTCCGGCAATCCCTCCCCTCATACATATTAATAGCTCTGTGTGGCACCCCTAGGCAACATTCCGTTCATTGGTCCTCAAGAATATGATTAGTGGTGTCATGTTTGTTCTGTGGTAGCACTGGATTGGGTTGACTTGACAAATGTAACGTGGAATATTCATAGGTTTAGTTTTAAGCTCACGCAATGGCCGTACCAGTCTAAAATAGCTGGCTCCGGCCCTGATATATCTACTTTGTCGGTATATAGGATTGTCTCACACAGGTATAAAGCTGTTGTACATTCCCTCCTCCACCCAATGTATGCAACTATAATTCACACACAATTCTCCACAGAGCCAGTGTGTGTATCCACTGAAGAATGACTGCAAACATGCATTTTGTGAACTTGTATATCAATTTTGGATAATACATACTGTTGTAAATAATAGTGCTGTGTGTATACATATATCCATAACAATGCAAGAAACTGAAGAAACCTCAAAAATGACTCGTTGTAGAAGTTGGACTGACAAAGTACGAACAATTCACAGATTCAACAAACTTCAAGAAAGATACCAAGCGGCCAAAAGAAGAGTACGTATACATCTAGCTTGCAGACCATGATGCCATGACAGGGGTGGAGATATAGGGGGGGCAGGGGGGGCTTAGGCCCTCCCACTTTTCAGATTGGGGGGCTCAGCCCCCCCAATTTTTCTACTAGTTGTACAGAGAAATACAATATCATCTTGTTTCCAGGATTAGGGCACACCCCCACAGCTTAACATTTAGAACATGAGCCCCCCCACTTCTTGGTAGCTGTCTCCGCCGCTGCATGAATGCCATGAATGCCATGAATGCCCTTGCATACCCCTTTGATGCCAACTGTAAGACAAAGATGATCTCTCAATGAGTGCCAATGGATGGACATTGACTTATCACTTTTGATGATCATGACTGCAGTAACAAAACATCAGCAGTTTGCTGAAGTGAAATACATTTCTTCCCATTTCCTCATTTCCTCATTTCCCATTTCTCATTTCCTCGTTCCTACTTTTAGATAGTCTCGTCCCCAGACACCAAATTTTTCGCGCGCGCCCTGCGACGTCGCGTCCGCAGCGGGACCGCCCGTGTTCCGCATTATGTCCGCAATGTTTCCGCAGTCTTTCCGCACTATTTCCGCAGCATCTCCGCAGTGTTACCGCCTTGAAGCTTAGTCCTCGCACTGTTCCCGCGGTCTTTCCGCAGTCTTTCCGTACCGTTCCCGCAGCCTTTCCGCATTGTTTCCGCCGCAGTTCTAGGGTCTTTTTGAATTTCTGCAAGTGCTTGCCAGTGTCACCATAGATAACAGAGCGGGGTTTCCCGCTCTATTGTCTATGGTGTCACGTGATTATATATCTGACGAGCATAATACTATAGCTTATGTGGTGCTGCAACTTGAGATCGCATGCTAATATACGGTTGTTGACAGACTATATTCATGGGCGTGACGGTCGTATCAGCTGAGGATATTCATTGGAGTGTTTACAGAGTTCATAGCATTAGAAAAGGTATAATTAAGTTGTGTGTATGGTCTTATGTGCCAACTGCATGCAACAGTCATGAGGATGATACCTACCGTATATGGCCCATCAAGGCATAATATGGTACACCTAGTTAACTTCAAATAGATATATATGAGGCTATCATTTTCTGCGTACAGTGTTGAAAAGGCATTAATGATATTGTCTGGCATTCACATCCATGCACACACTACAGAAGCAGAGCAGTTGTTTTTGTACTATAATAGCCTGGGTGTGTCGATACATTTCCATTTAGCTGAACCAAAAGTGCTGGCATGATGACATCCAATTTTATGCATGCATCTTATGACTGCATGTCTTCCATGCTATATATGCAGGAGCTGCTGAACATGCTGTGTGGGTACAAACAGTGAAGAAAGCAACTCCACCTTTGATTCATCCCCATTTCAATGAACATGCATCCATTGAAGTCCATGTCCTTATAAATTCACACGAAACATGCATGTCTTAAAATTGTGTTCGTGCATGATACTGGTAAATAAACTGATCATGAAAAGCTTTTATATGAAGCATTCGGGGCAACTAAATGATGTATAACAAACTGGACAGTATAGTGTGTATGATGGATGTAAAGTTGATACACGTGATTATGCATGGTATGAAATAACGAAGAATAAAAGTTGATAGTCATGCATGCAGTCATCATGTTGACTGCATATAATTTCCATCACCTGCTTGAAAGAAATAACCAGTGAGTATACATAAATACCAAGCAAACAGTACAGAATTTATTAGTGAAAGTATACATAGGTTTATATGACACAAGGTATTAACTATAACTAGCAACACCATAGCTGAATATATACATCACTCTTTGGTCGCTCAGAGTCTCGGCCACAGTCTTCTCATTCAAATGAACCTGCCTAAACAAGAGAAACGCTCTGCTGTGTAGCTATACTGCAGTTCCTGACTAAAAGAAGACTGCGGAAGTACTGCGGCAACAGTACGGAGACACCGCGGGAACAATGCGGAAAGACTGCGGAGATGCTGCGGAAACGGTGCGGAAAGACTACGGAGTAGTAACAATGCAGAAATACCGCGGGAACAATGCGGAAAGATTGCGGAAAGATTGCGGAGATGCTGCGGAAACGGTGCGGAAAGACTACGGGAGTAGTGCGGACATAGTGCGGACAAAATGCGGAACAACTGCGTTTCCGCTAGGTTCCTGTTAGGTACAGGCCGAATGCCGCATCCGGTGGGTGGGATATGGGCGTGACCTTGTGCACTGCCGCGAAAAGGGGATGGATCATAGACCCGCTTTGACATCATCTCATTAAATATTCATAAGACAACTTCGCGCTGGTATTGGCATGACTGTTGTACTTCGACCTCGACTGCTGACTTCTGCTTTCTTGGCAAGGCACCCAGCCAACTGTTCTACAGCTCTTCCTAAGGTATTCAGTAGTGATTTACCAGTGTGCCAATGCATTCAGAACTCATTATGTTGATGTAAAACCTGGCAGGAGTTCATGTCGGTTGCATAAATAATGTATGGCCTACTCTGGTGCATGTACACATAGCTACTGAAGTGCTTTAGACTCTCCATCCTGGGGCGACAGGCCTGTGTTTCATCGTGAAAGGTTTGGTTGGTGACACTGAAAATGTGCTGGCCAGCATTATCGGCAACATGTTGGATCTTTGTCTCTATCACAGTGAAGGAATTTTACCTATGGAGTGAACTGAAATGGCTGTAAATAGTGCGAAATCTTGATAAAAACGTTGACTTTTGTCAGTATAGGAATGATGTCCGTCCAGTGATGGCTAACTTTTTGGTGATGGCCTGGCTTACTAGTTTTTATATCTACAACTCTACGTGTATTATAATTCAAAGTGCTTATGTGCATGTTTGGTCTGCAGAAAAGTGATCAAACCTGACCTGCCTGACTGCTTGCTATGGCCATGCAATGTTTGCATCTTAACCATGTGACTGTGACTTTCTTAGACATATTGCAGAGAAATGGTATGATTTACATGCGTCACTGAAAGTAGAATTGTCAATTTCAGCAATGTGACTACAAGTAGTGATGTCAGTCTCCAGATGTACGTTTCTCCACAATGTCTGACCTCTGGTAGTTTGATTCAATATTATTGTCATTAGGCCAACTAGAATATCATGTGACCAACAGATCAAAGAGTGTATAATGTATATGCATCAGTGCTCCATTCTTGTTTTGCTAGATATGCCTTCTTGACTAGAGGAATTTGAATCAATCCACCAGACATTATTCGTTGGGAGGCCTGGATGGCTTGACATAAGACTATTTGCTGCCTTGATCTGGAATACATGCACGTTTTTCATAATTTCTGACAAGTTGGAAGTAGTAAGTGAACTACATGATGGCAAAATTTCACAAGGAAATACCATTTCTGCATAAAAATGAATTACTCCATGGTATAGTACAGGTTCCTGAATGCACTTTGATCCAACTTCCCTTCAAATGCTATTAATAATGACCATGAGTAGCGAGAGTGCATCTGTAAATCTGAGAACAAGGCTATAGCGTACTTAAAGTTATCCTTTGTTATGCAGTGCTATATTATAATGTGGGCACTGGAACTGTTACGGCTGGTCAGACCATGGCTGGATTTTTTTCCAGCCGACTTCCCTAACTTGGTGCTATTTATGCTCATGTTCTTGTTCCTGGACTAAATTCGGGTAGATTAGCTGTATATAGTTGTGATCGTGCAGATGGGAACTTTCAGGTTTGAAGTACCTATCTTGCAGGGTAGCTTACTATTAAGTTATACAAGAGCATTTCCTGACTGCTAAAATGTAGGTCTAAAAGTCAGTTTCCCCACGTGTTTTACCCAACAGCCTGACACTCCTCAACTTTCTTCTAGTGGCCCTTTATTGATACATTTTCTAGGCATACAAGTAACTATCCTGGCTGGATGGGGAGACATTTACCTAGTCTGGCGAAACCAGACCCTTGTGCTTCGTGCTCGGGTCTGGTCGCAAGCCAATATTGCGTTTTGTAAGGTAGGAATGCAATTATCACGTGATTACATAAGTTTTTGAATTCAGGCTTCGTGTTGTTGTAGCCCAGTTCCTACCTCTGCCAAGTTCTGACTGCTTCTCAAACACTTTCTGAACGTTTGCTACTACGCAACTTTTGACGTCCTTGCGCGAATAATGAAGTCTACTGTTTTCACCGGATGTCAGTACGTTGTAATTGTGCATTCTGCAATCTGATTGGACTGCAATATTCCTGCAGTGGGTACAAATCGCAATATAGGCTTGCGACCAGACCCTCGCGCGCTATGCTAGGGTCCGGCTTCGCCAGACTAACATTTACCATAGTACAAGTGCTCAACCCTTTGGTGTATCATCAGGTACACTTTGACAGTGTAGTTTGTTTGGAACCTACATTCATCAGTCAGGACACTAAGTTGTTTCCAGGCAGTGGCTGAGTGTTTTCATCAACACAGGTGGTTAGAACCCAGTCTTTTTCATAGTGAATTTTGTCTGGCAGGTTTGAGTGCTGCAGTGCATTTTGACATCAACAAACTTGGCAAGGTGGCCCAGCTAACCAATAGCATATGTCTCACAAAGTTGGGTAAAATTGACGATGGCAGGCATTTTTTGGAAGTATCAAGTGAGTGAAATCTCAGTAACCTGGTTGTGGAGATGCAAACATTATCATTGTCTTCAAACAATATCACTGTCTTCAACCAACTTTTAGAATACACATGCCACTCCAACACAGGCCTGTCGCACCAGGATGGAGAGTCTAAAGAACTTCACGTACATGTAACCAGAGTAGGCCATAATTTATGCAACCCACATGGAATCCTGCCAGGTTTTACATCAACTTATGAGTTCTGATGCATTGGCACACTTGTAAATCTCTACTGAATACCTTAGGAAGAGCTGTAGAACAGTTGGCTGGGTGCCCTGCCAAACAGCAAGTCAGCAGTCGAGGTCAAAGTACAACAGCCAGGTGAATGCCAGCGCGAAGTTGTCTTATGAATATTTAATGAGATGATGTCAAAGCGGGTTTCACGCGCGGCGCGGCAGTGACACTAGGTCACGCCCATAGCTCCACCCACCGGATGTGGCATTCGGCCTGTACCTAACATTAACAGGAACCTTTCCGCTACGGACGCGACGTCGGAGTGCACTACTGGGCCGCGCGCGAAAAATTTGGTCTGGGAACGAGACTAACTTCCGGCTGGTCACGGGACTTGTCTGACCCAGAGTTCGAGTCTGACCCTGAGTTCGAGTCTGACCCTGAGTCTGACCTTGCATGTGCGACTGGGGTTCCTATGTAGCTGAAATTTTCTTTTGAGGTAGTGGCCGCGGACAACTACCAACACGTGCGGCATCCTCCACGTGTCATGGCTACATTCCCAGAGGTGGTGGTAGTAGGGTCCTGCATGACTGATTTGATAAGGTGCGTTTGTCTTCAGGTGTAATTTGAAGTTGTAGCCTCGTTTCCAGACATTCTAACCCCAGCTTTGTCGAGTACTTAACGCGCTGATAGCCTCATATCCAGGCCTTGTGTTCCGAATTTTCAAAGCTGCCAGACAAAATTCAGAACAGAAAGCCTGGGTTCAAAGCTATCATCCTGATCCCCAAATTACTTGTGTACACTGAACATAGGAAGGAGGGATGGATCAAAGGAGATGCAAGTGCACAAATTTTCTTGTCACTTGCAGTATCAAGATGTAGTCAAACTGCTGAGATGATACATACAGTGCATGACTATTAGATTGCTGTGCAGTGACTAAGTAGTCTCGCAAGCCGGACCCATTCCATTCCACAGTGCCAATCACTTTCAGTATCGGCGCGCAGAGGAAGAGTCTGGAGACTTAGGACCACTTCACGGTGAACATCTGGAATGCAATTATTGAATCGGTCACACATAAATACATGATTATTTATAGGGCACGCCTGCTAGATAACTGCTGCCAGTGCTGCTTACCAAGCTACTTGCTCTATTAGTTTGAGTGATGAGCAAGCTTGGTTTCCGGAGGCATCTCAGACAAGTGCAGCCACGTGTCCATGGAAGCACAAAATAACAAGTTTTCCCACTATCAGTGGGTGGTGATATGAATACTGCATCTCAACCTTTTGCAAAGTTCGCTACTACCACTTGTTGTCGCGCTCTAAACTCACACCTCGACTTGCAGCCCTTATGACAGCATCTAAATTAACCAACTGATTGGCTTTAGTTGACTATTCTGCCTACTCTGGCACAGGAATAAATATCAAAATGTCCATGTTCACGTGACCAAACAACTAATTTGCTCGGTCTACAATTAGTGGATTGGTCAGTTGCAACCAAGGTAGTTGACTGCAATTTTGCTTGTCAACTAGTTGGTACTGAGTTTTGCCATGTGCTAGTTTTTTAGTAGTACTTTGATGGCCAGCCATTTGTTCTGGATTGCAAGTGTCACTGGAAGGTGACAATTTCACCAAATTAAGAAGATGAGCCGATAACCAATTAGTCAACTAATCATTTGTGCTAGCAACCAATTAGTCAATTATGGCTATCCTCTAGTCATTTACACCCTACTGTGCTAGCTCTCATACACACATGCGTTCCAATACACACACACACACACACACACACAGCTATGTTCCCAGGCTCCCTAAGCCTGGTGAGACCATCAAGGGCTCCAACTTCTGCAAAGGGTTTGGTGGAAAAGGAGCCAACCAGTGCGTCATGGCTGCCAAACTGGGAGCAAGGACTGCCATGGTGGCAAAGGTATGCTGTAGGGATTGTTCCATTATATTGATTCCTCTGTCGCTGAAAATGTTCTCCCCGAGCAGTACAGAAGAAGTTTACTCAGGGGGACCATTTTTGGTGGCAGAAGAACCACTTTTCACCAACAAAAACTCCTGCATTTTGAATAGTCTTATATGCAGTAACATTTTAACGCTGTGAGTGCAGGAAGTGTATGCACACATGGGCTTATCTCTCACTGTGGAAAACATACATTTTTTATCAAGCTGATTTTCTACAACAGTATTTTCCTATTTCTGTGCTGTGCAATATCATGTGATATTGCACAGGTTTTATTGCACAGGCCCTGGGGCTATGGGATATCCTAGCAACTTGGCACTTTGACCATCAGAGTGATAACACTAATGATGGAGCAGCCTCCGCAGTTAATAGAAAGTGACATAAAATTACTTTTCGCATCCAGAAGATTCATATGGGTGAGTCTGACCAAGCCCCACTCTAAATGTGGATTATCTGATGTGAGTGCCCTCAAACCAAGAGGGCAAGTATGTGAGAACTCAAGTTAGTCATGCCTTCTAGGAATAGCACATTTCCTCAATTAGATGCCACCCTCAAGTAGTCGCCACCCTGGAATAGTAGCCACCCACAATCGGAAGCTCTGTGTGAAATAAACACCGCCTTTAAATAGTAGCCACAGCAAGTAAATGTGGCCCACAAACTCGTGTACAAATAATTGCCAATGGCAGTCAGCGCTGTGTTTTATGACTCATTTCCATGGCTGGCAGTAAGACTGAGAGGCTGCATGTACTATGGTGGCTATCAATTATCACATAGTGGTTAGCTGAGTGTATGACCCCTGCAGCGCAAATGGCTCTATTGTTAATATCCAAAGAATAAAACACTGCCCTCGGATAGTATCCGCAAGGCTCGTTCAGTGCTATACTTTATATATGTTTTTTTTTCTTTTCCATAGCTCGGAAATGACACATTTGGCCACAACACTTTGCAGAACTTCCAAGACAACCAAATAAATGTGCGTCTTCTATTGACCATAATGCTCACGTAAACTGTAACTTCATAAGCCTTGTTTACATGTGTACTACGCCTGTTACCCAGATCAGGGTTCGTGTAAGCAATTTCAGCTTAGCACATGTAAACAGGGCTATTTTAATTTGGACCGGATGGCGTTGCCTGGCAGTCCGCAATAGAAATTGAATATTATTTCATCGTGTATTTTGAGCACATCACGAGTTTGACGAGCTGAACTTTCACAAAGGGTGAGGCTCATGCGCATTCCATATAGATGCATCAGATGTTCATTGTGTTTACAAAGTGTGTATGAGCCCCGCCCTACTGCGCTACTGCATGTCGAACATGATAATACATGCAACAGAATAATATTTGATTTCTATTCGGGACTGCCACATACATATTATGTACTTTCACTTCTTTAGCAGCTTCACAAGCTGCTGTAATTATTGCTATTATATATGTAGTTTCTGTCCACCCCTGGGCTAGCCTCGTTCCCAGGCTCTCCCCACTAAGGAGGGGGAAGCCTGGTACATTTTATCATGTGCATGGCTTCAAGGGAAGACACGACTTAATTGTGGGTGGGCATGCACGGAATCCCACCCACGTAGTTTGGAGCTCGTGATCAAGGCATTTACACGCTTAGCTAGCCTCATTCCCAGGCCACACCCAGCTTTCTGTCACATGCAGTACGGAAAAGCGGGAGAGGGCCTGGAATAATTTATCTTGTGAGTGATGTAGAGGGTAGAGAGAAGATAGAGAGGACTTAATTGAGCGTAGGTGGATTGTTGATGTGCCCACGCACATAATTGCGTATCGATCGATAATCGACAGTACACGTAGCCGCGTTTTAGTAGGAACCCGTTCTGGCTGGATTTTTTCGAACAATAATAGCAGAGAAGACTTGAGCAAAGTTTAATAGCGCATGGTATACAGCTAGGTAAGCAAGTAAGTTAGCCGGTGATTTTCAAATGTATGGTCTGAATACGCTCACCATAGCTTGCTGTACTGCCAGGTAATGTAGCGTAGTGCTGCCTAGTCCCGTTCTGTCAGCCATAAAGCTTTCGGAACGGAACAAGTATATTCTGTCCATAAAGCGTGGGCGAGTTCATTCGTTCGCCCACTTGTAATTAAGTTCTCTCTACCTATGACGTTTCTCACGTGATAAATTTTACCAGGCTCTCCCCTTTCCTTTCGATTTTTCGTTCGCGTGTGGGTAGAGCATGAGAACAAGGCTATAACGCTTAGCTATGATGGCACAAAAACTGCTGGCTACAGCAGCCGTAAATCGCAAGGTAGACCGGTGTAGTAGATTCTCAGAATGTCAGACACTTCACCTGATGGGCTGAATAGTAAGAAATTTCGTGATTTGTTGTGTGTTGTAAGCTGACATTTTGTTCGAGTTGTCGACCCTGACTCAAGAAATCGACTAGTTCTATGTGAACAACTATATATCACTGACTGCAACGATGAAAGTAAAACACTAAAGCCATATTTACCCGAAAAGAAGACTGTAGTAGTCTTGTGCTTGAACGTACATGGGCACCCAGCTTAGTCCACCCCCACGTAATTAAGTTATGTCTACCCTTGAGTTCACGCATGTGATAAAATGTACCAGGCTCTCCCCCTCCTTACCAAGGAGAGCCTGGGAACGAGACTACCCCTGGGCCTCAGCAAAGAGGCCAGGTTGCTTGACTCAAATTTTCTTGTCACTGTCCAGTGAATGTTTATTTGAAGACATTTACTGTGCAATCAAATATATTCAAGTAGTCAACAGTGTTCTCTGACCCCCAAAGGATCAGGGAACATTCTTCCCTCAGCTAGGCAAACAGGCGGCACCTGAGCTTGTTTGTCACATAGAATGAAACCTTTACATGTGTGCTATGCCTGTTACTCTTGCTGTTCCCCGATCAGATCAGACTAATCAGGGTTCATATAAGTACTCTAATGCAGTTTTAGCTTACACATGTAAACAGGGCTATTTTGATTTGGACCGGATGACATTGCCTATATATATATGTGGCAGTCCTGATAGAAATTGAATATTTTTCCATCGTGTATTTTTGAGCACATCACTGAGTTTGACGCACAATAGTGCACTATTTCATTGATCCTCTAACAATCCAGATAAGCACTATAGTGCTAAACTTTCACAAAGGACAGGGTTCATACACCTTCCATAGATGTATCAGATATTCATGTGTTCATGATTTTAGCTTCACAAGCTGCTGTAATTATTGCTATTATTACATATGTGTATATGTAGTCTCTGTTTACCCCTGGCCCCTGGGCTTCAGCAAAGGTCAGGTTGCTTGACTCAAATTTCTTGTCACTGAGACGTGTCCAGTGAACGTTTATTTGAAGGTATTTATTTATTGTGCAATCAAATAGTATTCAAGTAGTCCCCAAAGGATCAGCCACTAACTTAAAGTAGGCAACATTCTTCCCTCAGCTAGGCAAACAGGTGGCACCTGAGCTTGTTTGCACAGGAATGAAATCCTGATTCTCTCTTAGTCACTAAAATTTCAAAAACTCTGAATGTATTGATGGCAGTTTGGTTAACGCAACTTTCTTGTTACTAATGCATGTATGTACCTTTCTTATCTGGATTGTTGGAGGACCAATCAAACCACATGATATCCTTTGCCAGAGGTGTGGGCAGCTAGGCTTGAGACTAGTGCTTATGTGTACACTTCACTGTCTCTTCATGCTTAGAGTGACCATGTGCTGATGACAGAAGAAGCTCCATCAGGTGTTGCTTCCATTACAGTGAATGATGAGGGTGAGTCTGACAGAGTTGTCACACTGGTATATTTGTCAGGTATAGTTGTCAGGTATAGTTGTCAGGTATATTTGTCAGGTATATTTGTCAGGTATATTTGTCAGGTACATGTACCCAGGAACTAGTCACCTAGCTCCCATACCTCCCATGACTGCTGAAACATTCCAGACACAATGTACGTACATTCAGGCAACTGGAAAAGCAAGAAACAGTACGGGAACAGGAAGCGAGGACGAGAATTTGTGCAAGAAGCTGCACTTGGCCTACCATGAACTATACTAGGAGAATGCACTGCATTGCAGGGTGAGCGAGAGTGGGTCTTCACATTGCCCTCTCTCGTTTCCTCCTGCGTCGTAGTCTGTCTTCATTAGGCATATCTGTTAATAATTTCTGGGCACTTCTGGAAATACTTGGAATATCCTTGTTCACAGCAAGTGGCAAAACAACTCTTAACTGAACTGAATTGTTGAAGAATTCTGAACTCTCACATAAGGGAGCTAGGTGCATGTTTGGTAAGAATTTTGCACCACGTATTGTTCAATCACACACAATTTGTCTGGACACAACATGGGCATGTACTAATACACAACAATCACACACATTTTGTCCAGATGCGGCACACACATATGCATTGGACGTATGATGTACCGGTACCATATATACATATATACATGTGGGGCTCGCTCACACTCGCCCCAATTAGTATGTAAGGTACTTCCAATTCCTTTTGAAGCAATTTAGTGCATTGGACTGTGCAAGCAGCCCAGAGCAGTTGTCTTTGCATTGCATGATAGGTCTTTGTTATTACCACTTTCTCTAAAATAATGGACACTCTAATTGCCCGGACATCCCAAGTGTTGATATCTCTAGGACAGTAAGTGTCTTAGGGGGAGCCCTATACCTTTTTGCAAAGGGGAACCCCAGACTGCAAGCGATTTGCAGCCTGGGGGTCCCCATATCACTAGCAATTTGGGCCCGAGGGGGGGGGGGCCAAATTGCGCTTACAGCGGTATAATCCGCATACGTTTTGGCACTAGATAGAACTACACTATTTGTATGCACATTCCAACCACGGAGATTTAGTGGGCCCCTTCCACTAAACTCCACCTTCATGTTTAGAAGGGGAGGTTTAGGGGGAGAGGGGGGGGGGGACCACTAAACTTTCCCTTCTTGACATGAAGGAATGCTTTAGTGGGCCCGGTCGTCACTAAACTCTGCCTTCTTGTTTAGAAGGGGAAGTTTAGTGGAGTTGTCCAAGTGTATGTGCACGTGGATCTTGCTATATTTTGCAAAGTATCATGATAATTATGCAAAGAACAGTGAGTGCTAACAGTAGTTACAAAACCAATCTTTCTGTTCAAGTATACTGTTATCTGCGACTACACACTTGACATGGTACCTACCACTTTAAGCAGTTACTGCACTGCACCATCCAGCTGCCATCATCTGGTAGGCGGCAGACACAATAAATAGGTATAACTACTGTTGTGTGCAGTATATCTCGTTGTTTTTGTTGCGGCACTTTGTTATGGGAAATCGAAGGGGTGTCTTCTTCTTCTGCTCGAAGCATAGTGAGGTAGGGTCTTGGCTGTTAAGAATGGCCGTGATAAATGCTAGTGCAAACAACCCACAATCGGATCCCCCTAACTGTTTCTGGACATTCATAGTCTAAATCTCGATTCTGTCCACTGTTGTCTGGAGCAAGTCAGCAGCTATTCTTTGCTGGGAAAGTGATGGTGAACCATGCCAGCTGTGCAGCCAATGGACCTTTCCTGGGCTGCACCCTATGTTGGACAATGCAACCCAATGATTGCCACTTGGACCATTTCCCGCTTTTGTGGCTGGAATCTGCCAAATGTTGGCTGCAGTCCTCCAACTTGGGGAAGCTCTTGTTTCAGCAGAAACTGCCAGCTATATATTATTCTGCAATTAAGCCACTGCAATCACTTGCTTGTCTTCTGGCAGAAGGTCAAGTCCATTACCAATTATCACCCAGGGTGTTCATGCCCGTATCGTCGAAGAGGGCAACTGAACGAGCGAGAAAGTTGGCGGTTCCAACGAACTTTCATGAGTTGGAAAGCCAAAGTTCACTCTCAATCTGCAACAGATGAAGGCTGTGCATCACGTATACAAGGGGATTAAAAGACATTTTGGTTAAGTCACAAATTAGAAATGTTAATAAATTATGATTGTGAGCATGGGGCTGCTCTCAAAGTACCTTAAAGTTGCACTCGACCATCTGCGCTTTTGCCAAACAGGAGGATTTCCATTAACGACAGTACGTTAGCATCCGTAAGCTATACAGTGATTTAATATGGTTAGGGTGTGGTTAGGGTTGGGTTAGGGCTGGTATAAATACAATATAGCATATGGATGCTAACGTACTGTTGTTAACGGCTTGTAACAGGAGCGGTAGGTATGTGAAGGTAAGCCATCTCCTCTAGAAACAGACAAGAGAAGTATAAACTAACCAAGAAGGCTAATCGTGCGGCAATCTCACCTCACTGAAGAGAGCGGTGGCACGCTTGGATGTCACTTAGCCGCTAATCATTGTAGACTCGGCCTTTGAAAGGCAGAGTCAACAGCGAATATCTATGTTTATATATACTACATTTGCAGACTTTCCCCAGATATGATCCATGAGGAGTTAGCTACATGAACCAAACAATTTTATGGAAGTGTACTTTGACTGCTACACGTGTGCAAACAGTGGATACCACGCCGTTTTTTTGTGTGTTTTTTTGATGAACAGCCTGCATGGGTATGAGGCTAAGCTCGTCATTGCGACATGGTTCAGGACTGGTTGCCAGCATTCTGGAACATTGACATCCTTGTCTCTGTTCATCAGTTGGGAGTGTGTGAGGTGACTGGGAAGGGCAGTGTGGTGTTGTTGGTAGCTTGGTCTAGTTTACGTGTTTTTCCCCACAGTATCAGGTGATGGCATGCTCAGCAATGGCCAATTTCTCCATTTCCCCTTGTGTTCTTTGAGTCAGGCCTCCAGAGCTCTCTTTGCCTCTGCTATGTATACACAGTCACAGCTGCAGGGAAAGAGGCTAATGTGTGTTGGCAGGTTGCTTCTCCAAGATAAGACTAATGTATTTTTGTTGTTGTTTTCAACCTTAGGGGAGAACGCTATAGTGATTGTGAGTGGAGCCAACCTGTATCTTCAGCCGACTGATGTGTCAAGGGCAGAGCAACTTTTCTCCAAGGCTGCAGTGGTAGTATGTCAGCTGGAAGTACCTCCTGAGACTTCACTGGCAGCACTCATAGCTGGAAAGAAACATGGAGGTGTGTTTGTGCATGTGTATGCCCGTGTGTGTGTGTGTTGGTTACAGTGTTGGCATGAAAAAGACTGCATGTTTGTGTGTGTGTGTTGGGGGGGTTACTGCAATGTTGGCAATGTGAGTGAAGACACTTTTGAAGGCTCATGTTTAAGGGGTTTGTAGTACACATGGCAAACTCGCTGGATTTTGTAAGCTACCTGAAGAATGTACTACCATAAAATTGGGATATTAAGAAATTAGCAGCCAGAATCTTATTTTCGAGGGGTGCTTATTTTCATGGGGTGCTAATAAACGCATGTAATTTTCTGGTAGCGTGCAGTTGTGTGGGAATGGATTAGCTGCAATATATTTTAGGCCTATTCTGCTAATTTTTGTCCAATGTTTATTAGAACCAGAGATACAGTCAGCAATCGATCGATCATTGCCAACCCCCGCCCACCAACGTAAAGCGCATAACGAACGAACCCGTTGGAGCTTTTTGCTAACTCCTGGTTATGTTTTATCAAGAAACCTTGCCTATATTTTGGTTTGTATCCTGTGTCAATAGCTTGCTTACAATCGGAGATAGACACTGGCAAAAATTGCCACTACGTTCGAAAAAAAACCAATCAGCTAATTCACTTCCATTTGTGCAGTAACCTGCCTTTTCATGTGGGGTGCCAATTTTTGTATGGGTGCTTATAAACAGCGGTGTGGTTGCTGTAATCAAAATGGGTGCCTGTATTCATGGGCTATTTATTTTGTGTGGGTGCCTATTATCGACAGATGGGTTATGCGTGAACAACAAGCCAGACTGCATGTTCATGCACAGCAGAGCAGGTATGTCAGGTGCTACCATGGACAATCCTGTATCATCCATAAATGTCAAAGTATCACCAACAATTTTGGATAACTACCAATGGAGTTACCAGGCATATCCATGGACCATCCATGAATGGCCAATCACTTAATCTGACCATCCATGGACCATCCATGGATCAACACTGCCTGCTCCCCTCTGTCTAAGTATCTGTGGATGTCGCAGTTACTGTGTCCATCCACGGACCATCCATGGACACCTTGCTACCCCCCTCTGTCTAAGTATCCGTGGATGTCACAGTTACCATGTCCATCCACGGACCATCCATGGACACCTTGCTACCCCCCTCTGTCTAAGTATCCGTGGATGTCACAGTTACCGTGTCTATCCACGGACCATCCATGGATGGACACCTTGCTACCCCCCTCTGTCTAAGTATCCGTGGATGTCACATTTACCGTGTCCATCCATGGACCATCCATGGATGGACACCTTGCTACCCCCCTCTGTCTAAGTATCCGTGGATGTCACATTTACCGTGTCCATCCATGGACCATCCATGGATGGACACCTTGCTACCCCCCTCTGTCTAAGTATCCGTGGATGTCACAGTTACCGTGTCCATCCACGGACCATCCATGGATGGACACCTTGCTACCCCCCTCTGTCTAAGTATCCGTGGATGTCACAGTTACTGTGCCATCCATGGACCATCCATGGATGGACACCTTGCTACCCCCCTCTGTCTAAGTATCTGTGGATGTCACAGTTACTGTGTCCATCCACGGACCATCCATGGATGGACACCTTGCTACCCCCCTCTGTCTAAGTATCCGTGGATGCCAGAGTTACTGTGCCATCCATGGACCATCCACGGATGGACACCTTGCTACCCCCCTCTGTCTAAGTATCTGTGGATGCCAGAGTTACGGTGCCATCCATGGACCATCCATGGATGGACACTCCATGGATGGCACACCTTGCTACCCCCCTCTGTCCAAGTATCCATGGATGGACACAGTAACTCTGGCATCCACAGATACTTAGACAGGGGGGGGGGGGGGGGGAGGCAAGGTGGTCATCCATGGATGGTCCATGGATGGCACAGTAACTCTGGCATCCACGGATACTTAGACAGAGGGGGGTAGCAAGGTGTCCATCCGTGGATGGTCCATGGATGGCACAGTAACTCTGGCATCCACAGATACTTAGACAGGGGGGGGGGGGGGAGGGGGGGGAGGCAAGGTGGTCATCCATGGATGGTCCATGGATGGACACAGTAACTGTGGCATCCACGGATACTTAGACAGAAGGGAGCAGGCAAGGTGTCCATCCATGGATGGTCCATTGATGGTCAGACTGAATATACAATGTGGCCATTGATGGATGGTCCATGGATAAGCCTGGTAAGACCATTGGCAGCATTGTTAGTAATACTTTGACATTTATGGATGATATGGGATTGTCCATGGCAGCATCTGACAACCCTCCAGCAGAGATCCCACTACGGTAAATGGTACTCAAAATAGAAAGTTTTGAATGAGAAAAATTTACTGTCTTACCGAATTTCCTTGAAACTACGGGACGTAACGTTGCAACGGAAGGCGATATCGCAAAAACTGCTTCGAGTCGCCCTTCGCACGGTATTTTAGCGTAGTTTCACCGTCTTCGCTAGTTGTAAATCAGTCTCCACGACTTTATTTTTGGTTACAAAAAAGTTAGATAACTAGCACCGTATCGGCTGAGTTCAAAGTTCAAAGTGAATAGCACATGCGCATATGTACGTTCAATTAAGAATTATGGTATCTTAATTTATTGCTACGCGCGCACCGTACGCACAGAACAGTATCCCGCCACCTTAATGCCCATGACCAACACATGACATCCTGCTTTCACACTGCAAATAGGCTAAAACCAGGCAATGAGAGTGTGTATATGCATTATGGGTGGTCAGAACTAATTGGGGGGCGTGGCCAGTTGCTAGGGGGTTGTATCTCGGCAATAAAAAGGCTTATAAACACATAGCCTGCTGCAACGTAGTGTCCGTATGGACTACTATACACATGTACAAGTTCATGAGTCTGCCTTAATTGTCCACAAGCTGAACAGTAAAGCAGCCAAGTCCAGACCTATTTGTTGATAAAACTTTTGAACGGAGTAACTGCAGACTTGGAACATCGTCTACAGGGCTGTTATTATGAGAGTAATTCAATAACAGAACACTTTTCGTCGTAAGACAAACAGAAGCATGCACTTCGCCGTTCTGACTTTTCAGCGGGTATTTCAAGAAAAAACGTTCTGTTACGGTCAAGTCCACTCCCCCAGGATGTCGCAAAACAAACTAATTAAAGTCCAATTCTGGTGAACACAGGTCGAGTTTTACAGAGTTATGTAAACTGCACTTAGCCGCTCTTTGTATAGGTAATCACATTGCATGAGCGATAGCGAGTGCCTGTTGTGAGTGCAATTATTCCCAAATTGTATGAGAATCCATGTGATTGCCTACTAATCATATACTTCCATTTCCATACTATGCAGCAAATTATATAACAATGACATAATAACGTTATAGCCAAGAATAATATAAATACAGATAATAAATGAGATTAGTCAGAATCAGAATCAGAATCAGAGTAAATAATACAAGGTCTCTTTCTGTTGTGGTGTGAGGTAGATGGCTGAGAGTGATCATAACTGGACTGAGACTGAGAAAATGAGGTGAATGTTGTTGAACCAAATGTTACATACAGTTTTGAAATACCATGGGTAGTGATGGGAAAGAACTTGATACAGGAGGAGATAATAAAGATGGAACAGTTTGCTGGTGAGTTTTGGTTGCTACTGCAGATGGCTTCTTTCCACTCAGGATCTCACCAAGATGTAAATGATCCTCTAAGTCCAAGTCATCATAATCAGCCAAACTTTGTTCGTTCTTATGACCAGTCATTGCCATAATCTCTCTGCTGCTTGCTCCTGCCTTCTTCAGCTTTCTTACAGTTGTCTATCACACTGAATGGTTGGTGAAATTCTTCGCAGTAATATCAAGTCCACCTTCCTTTGCCATATTCTTCATGAACTGGTTGATCACATTCACTCCAACTGGCTGTCGTGCAAGCCATACTTTCGTTTACACCAATCTCTTTCCTTCCATAAGGGAGAAAGGTAGAGAGACCACATTTTTGCAGTTCTGCAGGACACTTTGAAATAAGGGTTTCAAAGCAAGCCACTGGGCAACGAGGTCCACCAGTTCGCATCAGCTTCTGCACCACTGGTCTTGGCCTTTTCATAAGGCCACCTTGTTTCGTCTTTGTTGGCCCTTCAACTCACTCAGCATGGGAAATGTGCCCAGTTGTGGCATCTCTCGCTGCTTACTCTCGATGCAAATTTGATGATGTTCCTTCCTCGGGTTCCCAAGTTCTGACTGAAAAGGAGGAAAACAGTGTAGTTGAGGCCGGTAGGGTTGCTGGTTCCTAGCACCCCACAACTCCATAAATGCTCTTCTTCATTCTCAGTGAGAACATCTGCTTTCCTGTGCCTTTTCCCTTTCCCATTCTCTTGTAGCATAATTACCTTGCCATTCAGGACTTTACAACTGTTGCTAAACTCGGCATCCTTCAGAATGCTGTAGCTGCACCCTTCCTCACGAAGATGTCGGTCCAAAGCAGCTTGCATTACCTTTAGGAATTCGGGTTCATAGTCTTGGCCATCGCTTTTAATCAATTCTGCATAGAACTGTTGTAGAATGCCATCTAGCTCCAATTTTGGAACTTGAGCAATGTTGGATTCAAAACCTTGCTGTTCTGCCCACTTCTGGTAGCGTCTCAGCCATGTATTTGTTGAGCGCTTGGTGTTCTCGTTCGTGTTCTCGTTCGTGTTCTTTGCAGTTAGTTGCAGCAAGTCGCTGCTATTTGTGCGCTTGAATTAACTACTAGCGGGGGGGGGGGGGGGTAGGGCTTAGCTCTTCGCTTGTCGCTGCTAGCGCTATCCACAATGGCCGCGAAAACTTCGTCAGGAAGTTGCTCAAATAGATGGTCAATCTCTTCTAACTCGTCTTCGTCTCTCACAAAATCTATCGCTGAAGAATTTGCTCTCATCCATCTCCACTCGCTGAAATTATGCATCATAACTACGCACAGCGGTCGCTACAGCCGATTTTAAGCCCGAAGCCATAGTGAATTGGAAATGCGCGCTTCTGATTGGTTGAAAAAGTGTGCAATTGCTGCCAAAAGAAATGTGCAATTTGAAAATATACGCACACTTTTCTATAGGGAAAACTATATAGGAAATATATGATTAGAGAAAGAACTGCCTCTTGTGTACAGTAATCCAGCCTCCTTGCTGCAGTGTAAATGCAGGTGCACCTGAGGCTTCCAGTAAGTAGTTTGGGGTCATCAAAGTAATTACCAAGGTTGTTTTATGACAACAGCTTTTTGCATAGTTTTGGATCAGCACGGTTGTTAGTTCCAACCACCCTTAATTCTCCTGGAAAAAAGACAGTCCTGGATGTTAACACAAAGTCACCCACTGCCATGCGTGAAGGATGCTCATACAAAGACAGAGATTCAGTGGTGCTCTTTTCTTTCCCTTGACTCGTGATTTTGGTGGAAGGGATGTTTTTGTCTCCAAACCCTCCTGCGTGTCAGCATCGAGTCTTTGAACACAAATGGCGCTCCTGGTCAAGCTGGGAGCACGTCTGTCTGAGTGTCCTTTTCATTGAAGTGTAAGCCTTGTGTTTGCACTGGTTTGAGGAGTTGTCATGTGCCTATCCAAGTCACTGGCATCCCTTGAGTTACTGATGTTTTGCAGGGAAAGATAATTACATATAGCTTGATTTCCAGGCCCCCAACTCAGGTTTGTCACATGTAGTAGTGCGGGAAGACTTGGAACAAAGTTAATTCATAGAAGAATTCTGAATGATTCTGGACTGTTGCACTCTATGTTCACAAAGCTATTTATTACACTATCGCTGATTCCCATGGTTATCCACATTAAAGAGCTCCTCTGTAATCCCTGTCAGCAACACATCAGCATTCTGTCTGTAATGACAACCATGTCACATCCTTCATTCCAACACATCACACTACTGGTTAGATAACAATCTCACATTGAGCAAATTTCTTACCATCTTCATAGAAACTACTTCCAATGCTGTGGCACACTGCTCATTAAAACAACAATGTGTCTCTTTTCCTTGGAGACCAATCTGACAAACTCCTTCATTCCTAAGAAGAAAATGCCACCTCTCACTTACAGACTGCATGCACCTAACAGACAATCCATTGCAGTTTAATAAAAGGGATTGGGCAACGTGCCCACATCTCAGAAATGCCTCCATGAAGGCAAATACAGAGTACAAGCCAGTCTGCTGCTTCTGTGCATAGTAGCTGGACCCTCCTCATGGTTGCCAATGCAGCTACACACCAGCTCCAGACAGCAGATGAGCAGGCACACTCACAAAGAGCATGTAGGGAAGAAAATTGGTATGACATACAGTATTCCATACAGTAATACACAACTTTTGCTTTGCCGGAGTTCAGCTGCAGTTGCTCGAGAGTGACTACTGTCCTAATGCAGCTCCTTAAACACCCCTAAACACCCTGACAACCCAGATATGTAGCTACCCAGCTACCCCCGCCTCCCTGTGCATGCGCCAGTTGCACTGCGCATGCTCTATCTACCAATGAGAGCTTATTTACCGTCTAATTCGTTACACTCAAATGATATAAAATGCCACCTCTCACAGACTGCATGCACCTAACAGACAGTCCATTAAAAGGGATTGGGCAACGTGCAAAAATCGACGCTCAAAGAAAGCAGGCAGGAGCCCCAGCATTGCTGAGGGAATTACAGACCAATATTCTTAGACAAACTAAGTCTATCTTCCAGTTTATCTTTGATGTAGCCATCCTTGACATTCTCAGAACGCCACCTGCCATGGCGCTTAAACCACCTGTCTGGGACTCCTGCATTTGCTGCCGCCAAAGCTCCACCAGATCACAAACTATGAAGCCCAAATTGTGTAGGGTCCAGCCCAATTGCCTTAATCCTCTCCAGCACTAGCTCTCATACTCTAGTGTAGCTAGTACTACCAGAGGGTCTCAAACAGTACCCAGTTTTAGTGCGAGAGAGACCTCTAAACAGATGCTTATCATTATCTCCTGTACACTCTGCCAGGCGGAAATACCGTTCCATCATAGCCACTCGACAGACTTTTGAATGCGTTCTAGCAATTCTCTGAACTGGTCTGTTTTACTAGATTCTACAAAAATATGATCATCGTACATGCTGATATCGGACTCCTTTAGAGAAGCGATCTCATCAAAGCGGAAGAAACCAGCATAGCCCAGAAGACATATTGTAATAGTCCTAATTGCAGGTAATTCCACTTTGTCATCGATGGCCTCCTCCACCAACTTGTGCAGAATCTCTGCCGTAATAGGCTCCTTTTTAATGACCCTATGGGCTAGCATCCGCTTAGCTCCTGCTACTATCTGTTTCCATCAGTTGGGTCTTCAACTACTGCAACTTGGTGTACCCAAGAGAGAGCATTCACTGCTTCTTCCACTGGGGCATTTGTCTTGGACTTACTATAATCAGGAAGCTTAGGTACAGGGCTACCAGCTTTGGATGCTGTCCATTTTTTCCATCGAACACCATATTTCTTAATTGTAGCTGGTGCTTTGCTCTGCAGAACAATGGTAGGGAGTGCCACTGCCAGAACCTTCAATTCAGGATCGTCTATGTCGGCAAACCCAGGCCAGACTCTTAATTAAAGACATCAATGTGTGTCCATTTGATAGCAAACACACAATGGACACCTTAAATACCCTTCCGAGGTGCATATATTGGAGAAAACATTTATTTATTTTCTTGCATCCTATGCCCTTGACTCCAGCTTCTGGGCTTAAATGGATAACCTCTTCTCATCATCTGAATTGTCAGCTAATTCATCCTCCTCATATTCTTTTACTGTGGCCCATCCATTCTCACTTCTATCTGCTATTCTAACCTCTTTTTACCTTATGAAAATTAACTTCTGACCTTCTTGTAGAAGAGTCCTGGCTTTTTCCACCGCCGACGGTCGTTGGACCAGAGCGGCATCTGTGGAGTCCAGTTTTTCCTGCACCTCCTCGTTGAATTCGTATTGTTTCTCGTGTTCTTCCTGAATGTCGGCTTCTTCTCTATTCGCATTCTCTTGACGAGCCGCTCATCGGCCGATTCATGCTCGTCTTTCAATTCACGACACAATTGCGAAAGTTTCTCATCCACACTCGACTCGACTCCCTTGATAGCACTGAGTAGTTCGGCGAATTGAGATGCTGTGGAATTTTCTCCCCCGCCAGTGGTCATTGCGCGACATCCAGAAGGTATGTGCGATGGCGAAGTGCTTTCGCAGAATCAGGTAGCGACGAAATGCAGGGAAAAAATATAGGAGAGCGAGGAGAAACAACTTGTACACACATGGATCTTTCCTGTAGTATAGACATGAAACATCATGTCACATTTAGCGTTTAATGAGCAAATAACTATTTTAACACTTACCATAGGAAGGCTTGTTCACAAATGACACCTTTTCCATATGCACAGAGTTGGGAGTACTGTGGAAACTGTGCAGCCAGCTGAATAGCAAACCCCATTTGCTCTTCGTTTGCAAACACAGCTACACTATAACCACATTTCATTTCAGACAGTTGTTGGAGAAAAAGGTGCAAGTGACAGTTTACCCATTTCCGAAGCAATCTCCTTTGCTTCCGCCCATGAAGTGCGCTTTTGTGACAGTGAATCTAAAAGTTCACACTTTTCTCCACCTACAAAATGACAAGGATGCAACAAGCTACGTAACTGTTTTATATGGTAACATGTTTAGTAAAATTACTTAGAGTAAGCCCTTGGAACTCCTTATTTTGGCATCGATCTTTCCCTTTTGTCCCTGCAGCTGGTTGTTCTTCATCATTTCAAATACATGCCGCAACCCCTTGTACACTACTAGCACCTCCTTTGCCATTGATCAGCATAAGACATACCCAGCAGTTTACATTACTAATGGTGACATATTGTTGGGGCAAGCCTGAATGGGAAATGCTGATCTCACTTGCAGCAGTTAGCTACCTCCGTAAAACAGTTATCGTAATACGTCCACAGAAGTGTGCTGTTGTAATAGCTTCTCAGTGCTGCCAGTAGCTGAGGGTATAGTGGTACCTGCAGGTAGCAACATACAGCTACTGATAGTGTGCGTACTGGGTGTAGTGGTTTCATTATTGCCTTGCATGGGTACCTGGACACTAAGTTTATTACTAATTGTATTAGTGCCAATAGCTGCTGGTAGGTGAGAGGTAGTGGTGAGGAGTTTTAATTTGTGGTATTAGTGCCAATAGGTGCTGGTAGGTGAGAGGTAGTGGTGAGGAGTTTTAATTTGTGGTATTAGTGCCAATAGGTGCTGGTAGGTGAGAGGTAGTGGTGAAGAGTTTTAATTTGTGGTATTAGTGCCAATAGCTGCTGGTAGGTGAGAGGTAGTGGTGAGGAGTTATGCACTAATTTGTGGTATTAGTGCCAATAGCTGCTGGTAGGTGAGAGGTAGTGGTGAGGAGTTATGCGCTAATTTGTAGTATTAGTGCCAATAGCTGCTGGTATATAGGTGAGAGGTAGTGGTGAGGAGTTATGTGCTAATTTGTGGTATTAGTGCCAATAGCTGCTGGTAGGTGAGAGGTAGTGGTGAGGAGTTATGCGCTAATTTGTGGTATTAGTGCCAATAGCTGCT